>CAVLJG010000003.1:34565004-35165004 GCA_963669975.1 Acanthoscelides obtectus | reverse complement strand
TAAAATTAAAGTAACAAAGTTATAGCCCTTTAGAAGTTTGAGTACCGCCCTGTCTCAATAATAATATTATGTGCTCGTGTTTGGCAACAACGGATATAATCCGCCTTATCGGTTCATCGCATCGGAAACAAAAAAGCGAAAGAATTTGAACCGCTTATCATGATGTTTTTACTAGAATTTTATCCAGTTGTATTCAGTCAATGTGTCAGTCGGTAACGCGTGAGTGAATAGTGGTGTTTGTAGCGTGGCTCAAACGAAATAAAAAATGGCACATGTTTACGAAAATGCTGAACTTGTGGACATGATTCTTATTTACGAGGGGGAATCTTTACAAAATGCTGCCGCGGCATCACGAATTTATGCGGATCGCTTTCCCAATCAAGTGCAACCAACCCCTCGTGCCTTTGTTAATATAGTACAAAGGGCTCGTGAATCAGGTGACTTAAGACCTCACAGGGGAGGGCATGCCGGTGTTCTAAGACCGCACGATCAAATACAGGTCCGTACTGAAATACTTGTCGGGAGGATACTTTATAAAACAAAGTAACATTTTTTTTATTTTTTTTTTTTATTTTTACACACACATTTTGGTTTATCTTCCTTCTACAATCATTATCTGAAAATTAATGACTCAACTTCAAAATCACCCTGTATAAATTAAATAATAATATAGAACATTTTGGATTTGCTTAACATTTCTTGGTTCCATGCAGATTGGAATATTCACTGTTATATTAACAGATGTAAATCATACATAAAGCTTAAGTAATTCAAATTATTGTAATCAAAACGTAAGTAGATAGTTGTAGTAGTAGGTAGCTTGTCGCAGATGTATCCTCAGTGATTCACCTATAGCAAACTAGTCCAAAATCGTGAAAATGGACCATACACATTGTATGATGCAATTAATTTTTTGAGGAAGTCTGCTTGAAGTCAGTAACTGGCGGTACGGATGTTGTAAATAATATCCGCCCAAATAGGTAAATACGTTTCGTAAATGTAGACATTCTATTTGTGATTTGACCTTGTGCACGAACAGGTAATAGTTTCAACAACACATAATGACGCAACAGTGAGGGACTTTTAGAATAATATTTAAAGATTTGTGTTGCCTTATCTGAATGTTAAAAGCTGTTTACACCGCCTATCTATTTTGCGAACTTGGCCAATATTACGTGTCATATTCCAGACTAATTGCCACGTCAATAAATTCCATATTTCAGCTGCTACATTAAAAAATGCCTGAAACCAAAGTCCATGAACTTTCCGATGTTTACAAATCGTCTCTCTCAGACAGATATAACAAGGTCTCTACCATTTCGAGCGTAACAATTTAGCACCTTCCAAGTATACAACACGCAACACCCATTCTGGCATTCTCAGATGCGAAGATGTTCACAGCAGCAGCTTGTATATTACATGTCGTGTGCAGTTTTCTTGGAGTGTTCCTACACCCAGCCACCTATCGATTAACACTATCTAAAAGGTTGCTAGTTTGTTTGTCTGTCGCTTCGAAGTATACGATGCGACGCTCTGCAAGTTGTACGTCAGCGAGTTAAAGGGTATGTGAGTTCTTTTAGGAGCTGGTTGTGTGTAAATATCAAACAGTGGCGTACG
This sequence comes from Acanthoscelides obtectus, assembly GCA_963669975.1. Taxonomy (NCBI): domain Eukaryota; kingdom Metazoa; phylum Arthropoda; class Insecta; order Coleoptera; family Chrysomelidae; genus Acanthoscelides; species Acanthoscelides obtectus. Next base: position 35,163,387 of record CAVLJG010000003.1, on the reverse strand, counting down.
TAGCCCAAAATGCTAAAGGAGTGATATGCAGAAGGAAAAAGTCAGAGAGTCAGCCAGCAATAGCATGTGGTATTACTTTATCGCTGACTTAAAATTCGGATATTTAAGGCTGGTGCACACTTGAGAAACCCGATTTATGAACCTAATTTTATGAGACAAGAAATAATGGCAATTTCTTTGGAACCTAACCTAATTTAAAACAGCAGCAGCAGCAAATTTTGATAGCGTAACATTGACTTCACTTCAAAAACTCTCTCAGATATGTTTGCTTTTTAACACGCTTTTATAAGCTTGGCCTGTATGTATGTACAGTAATGGACAAAAGTATATAGATAAATTAATATTGTGCTGTATTTCTTTTTTAACTTGTTTTATTAATACACCAACCTGTATACATAATTCGTTATAGCATAATACTCACTTATACATAAGTAAATTCATTAGGCTCCCTCCAATAAAAAAATAATTGAAAAAAACTGGAACTATGAAGGACAAAAATATATAGACAAAGCAAAACAATTATAGAAAAAAGAAGCAAAGTTCATTGAATTATAGAAAACCAACTATGTTTGTGTTAATATTTTGTAGCATAACCATTATTATCAATCGCCGCCTGGCATCGTCTCGGCATAGATTGTAGAAGTTTCTTTCATCAATCTGTCTCCACTTTTGCTGTAAAGCGGCAAAAAGTTTATCCTTGTTTGAATAATTTTTATTTCGTATTTGCTTATCTAAGTATTTCCATAGATTTTCAATGGGCTTTATATCGGGAGACTGTGAAGGCCATTTGAGAACTGGTATTTTTTCATCCAGAAAGAATTTCTTTGCCAGATTTGCAGTGTGCTTTGGATCATTATCTTGCTGGAAGACTGATCTTAAGGGCATATTGTCTTCCATATAGGGTAACATGACATGCTTTAGTATGTCGGTGTATACAAACTCATCCATCATGCCATCTATTATATGTAAAGGTCTCATCTCAAACGCCGAAATGCACCCCCAACCCATAACAGACCCGCCTGCATATTTGACAGTGGGCAAAGTGTACTTGGGGTTCAATCTTTGTCCACTAGGACGACTAACGTAATGAACACCATCTGATCCAAACATATTGAACTTGGATTCGTCACTGAAACAGTCACAGATGCTCCAATCAAGATGCAACCATGCAAATTGTAATCGGTCCTTACGGTTTTTCCTCGAGATTAGCGGCTTCTTACTCGGGCGACTTGCAAATAAGTTCGAATTGTTTAATCTTCTACTTATAGTTTTCGTAGAAACACTGAGAATTCTTTTTGTCTCGATTTCGGCTTTTATTTGTCTTGGGGTTTTAAACGAATCTTTGGACGAAATTACTTTTATTAATCTAACTGATGTAGCATTTAGTTTTCTAGGCCAAACACTTCTCTTAGAGGCTTCCAAGATACCTTTTTGTTTATATTTGTTCAATATTGCCCAAACTGCTTTTTCAGCTTCAAATTTTTGGCAATGTTGACTTGACGTTGACCATCTTTGTAATACTCAATGAGTTTTCACATCGAAAGAAATGTCTGGACCACGCGGCATGGTCTTAAAATCACTCAACTTATTTCACAATACTTGATGAACACAAACTAATCCTCTTCTGACACGAAACTTTACTAAACTAATGTTGAAAAGCTTTTGTCTATATTTTTGTCCCTCATAAAAAAGTGCTTATATCCAGACTTGTATTGTGTTCATTGCAGATAATGTAAAAACAAGGAATTTAGTTTTTCTACTAATAACGCATTTGTTTATTGAGCAATGAAGTATGAAGTCGAATTCTAAAGGTATTTAGGTAAATATTCATATTTGTCTATATACTTTTGTCCATTACTGTATATGTAGATACGCCACAAAGCACAATTTACGACATAACGAATCCAAATCGACAGCATCACGTTTTTGCTCCAAGAAAAAGCGTATTTTTTTCAAATCAAAATTAAACAATCAATAATACTTTACTTATATTATGCAAAGAATTTAGGGTTACATTTTATCTCAAAAATCGGTACATAAAATTGCGGTACGAACACTAATCAGCGAATCGAATTGAAAGCGAGTAGCCTTCAAAAATGAAATTTAGTAGTTAGAGAAATCTCTTAACCAATGAGAAGATCTATGAGTTTTTTGCAAGTAGCATTAATACCCAAAGCTTGAACTCCTTAAACCCTTTTTATTACACAAGGCAGTGCTTACGCCATTATACAATCTGTATTTCAACGCATTAACGCATTATAGCCCTTTTAAGGCAACTCACTCGATCGCCTTTATACTAAAACGAACCGTTCAAAACTGCGATTGCCGTAAAAAGGCGTGTCCATGTCTGGAAGTTTCGACTTGGTCTTTGTAGTACAAAGTGATAAAGTTCACTTAACGGATATTAAACTGCAACACAAAGACTCCCAACTGCAATAAGCAAGGAACTTTAGTCGATCGATTTAATTATCTCAATCTCGTCACTAACAATATTCTCTCTATTTCAGAAAATGTCCCGCAGGCCGTCTACTGGCAGGATCTCTACAGCGGTAAGTTTGAACCCAAGTTGCCTCAAAGATGGTCTTCAATGAAACTTGCTATACAAGATGAATATATAAATAAAAACAAGAATATATAAATAAAAATCGAGTACATTTACCGTTATATAATGTATATTATTGAGCAGTAATTCCAGAAGAGCGACCAAGCGAGGTTGAGAATTTGAATGGACATACAAGCATGACTGTTCAAGCTTTTCCTGGTAAACTTATCTTCACTTATATGAATAATCAGTGCTTTTCCAAAATCCAAGGAGGCCCTGAATATTTTTATATTGGCCAAGTTAGCAAGATGAAATTTTGGGTGACGGAATGATTACAGGAATACTATATTTTGACGTAAAGACAGTCCAAAATTTCGAGATGGCGACTGGTTATTTTTGTTAATGGGGGATCTAGTAACAGCCTGTTTTGAAGCTAAGGAGTACTTTATGTATCCAGAATATAAATTAACTACCTGCCGTAATGACGGACTGGTGGTCTATCAAAGTTGAGTGTTTTTGATAGCTTGTTATATCAATCTTTTTTCTTTGGAAGAGTCAATTTAATGCAACGTAAAATATGTGACATTTAGTACAAAAAAAGTGAACAGGTTTTTACATTTTTTTTAAATGGAATTTTCCATATTTTCTTACATATCTCGATGGATCGTTTCAAGATAGATTATTGAAATGACGCATTATAGGGTTTTGATGATTGGTTGTTGAGTCAATGTATACAGGGTTATCCAAATTAAGTGTCCACCATTAGTAACTTTGTTATTAGTGAAAATACAAAGTTGTTTGAATTAGCAAACTAGTAGCATTTTTATTGCTGGTAAAAATGAGAAATAAAAAAAACAATTGAGAGTCGTTATTTTGATTTTTTTCAGTAAAATAACATTTTTTTAAATGGAAACCCCTGTATATTATATTTTTTTCTGTTAAAGCATCAAATTTTAAACAAAAAAGCTTACAATAACTTTTCTCCTAGGTTACAAATTGTTGAAGTTATGGCCTCCAATCTGAAACAATTAAATTGTATCGACAAACTTTATTTTCAACATCAACTTATAATCTTACAAAATACAATAACAATTTTTTTTAAAGAAGATGCTCGAAAACACCACCTTGTTCTTCAATACATTTTTGGGCACGTTTTTCAACTGCTCGAACTGTCTTAAGTATGGTCCTACCATCTATCTGGGTTATCTTTTCCCTAACTGCAGTCTTTAACGCGTCAAGGTTATCGTACCTTCGCTTGTAAATTTGGTTCTTTAAGTAACCCCACAAGAAGTAATCAAGTGGGTTTAGATCTGGTGATCTGGGAGGCCACTGTATTGGGCCATTTGTTCCTATCCACTGATCATTAAAAGTAGTACTTAGAAAATGATAAGTACCTCTGGAGTTGTGGGCAGGTGCGCCATCTTGCTGAAAATGCAGATGATGTCTACTTATAAGATCCAATTCATCTAAGAAATTAGTCAGAATTTCTGACATAAATTCCACATATCTTTCACCAGTTAGGGTTCCCTCATAAAAGAACGGGCCAACAATTTTTGAACCAATTATACCGCACCAAACGTTGAAACTGAAACGGACTTGTGGGCCTCTTGGATGTACTAACAAAAGATTTTCTCTTGACCAATAATGGTGGTTTTTTCTATTAAACATTCCAGAATTTGAAAAATTTGATTCATCTGTCCATAAAAGGTAACGAAAATTATTTACATTTTGGCGACAGAAGCTAAGATACCAATGGCAAAAAACAAGTCTTCTCTCTGGATCCCCTGCCAAAAGCGTTTGAACTGGTCGGTACTTATACGGAATAAATTTGTATTTTTTTAAAATCCTTTGAACAGTACCATAACTGAAATTAGACTCCTTGAGAATATCTGCTATTGAATTCTCACGATAAGCTTCAAAATATCCAATAACTGCAATTTCCGTGGCCTCGCTTATTATGAATTCTTTTTTTGCCCTTGTTTTAGCAAAAACATTTTCGTCGCCCCTAAATTTTCGATAAAGTCTCAGAAAATATCGTTCATACGGTTGAATGCGAGCGGGATATAATTCACTGTAGTATTCTCTTGCTCTCAAGGAGGATTTTCTGCACACTAAATAGCATTCTAACATATCACACTTTTATTCATGGGAGAACATTTTTCTTTAAATTAATGACACAATAAAGCTTATAAACAAGTATTTACACTAATGTTTGACATTATTTGATTTTATCATTGTTTTCCAAAGCCTTCTAGTTGCGAGTATGTCCAGTTTAACAATTTGTCGCTTATCTTAATGCTGTCAAATCGCGAACGCCATGTTGTTTTCATAGCCGTCTTAATATTATAATACTGCAAATAATTAAAAATATTTATCGTTATTTTGACTTTATTTTTGACTTTAGCGGAAAAGTCATTATGAACTTTTTTGTTTAAAATTTGATGCTTTAACAGAAAAAAATATAATATACAGGGGTTTCCATTTAAAAAAATGTTATTTTACTGAAAAAAATCAAAATAACGACTCCCAATTGTTTTTTTTTATTTCTCATTTTTACCAGCGTTAAAAATGCTACTAGTTTGCTAATTCAAACAACTTTGTATTTTCACTAATAACAAAGTTACTAATGGTGGACACTTAATTTGGATAACCCTGTAGAAACACTAAAATTTGAGAGCCTACCGGTCCATCATATTGAATTATGATTATATATCCTAAGATTATGAAGTACTCCTATGGAGCTTCGGAAAGAGGTACCAGATGACCCCTCATTCCATTCATAAAAATGATGCAAGGTGGTCACATTGGCCATTTTGAAATTTTTAACTGCCACTTTTACCCTAAAACATAGTATTCGTACATCAATTACATTATCCCGAGTTTTGGCTTGCTAACTTTACCTCCTCCAAATACAAGTACGGGGTTGACAAGCTTTGTATATGCAGTCATTATACATTGATTAAAAACAGCTTTTATGCCTTGTAAAAGTAACAATACTCCGCAAAATGTCCACTGTATGTTAACAAGTGAAAATTTGGCAAGTACCAAATGCACCTTACTTCTTTCTCTACGAGTATATTAGAAATATTATGCATGCAACAATTTCCATTATTTGAATCAAAATAAAAACGAAAAACATCCGCACTTACCATTTGCACAGATTTGTACAGGGAAGTGGTGTCGTAACATAATGTTTGCCAGGCACAGTTCTGTCTTCTGTACTCATTGATAACCGTGTAAAATTTACATCCAATTTGAATCGTCTGTTATTAATTTATTGGACTTTGCTGGTTAAAGATGTGCCATAGAACAACTAAGTTCCACCGTCTACACCGTCACTTAGTAACAATATTTTTTTATGATCTCCTGCAAATTTCACGAATTATTTTCATGTTTCTGGTTTTCAAGTTCCGAAAATAAATATTATAGATTGTAGATACATCTCTCACTATGAGTCATGTCCAAATGACGTCACGTACCTCAGCACAGGTATTATGTAAAAAACCTATAAAAACTCAACCTCATCTTGCAGACTAGGTAGTTGTTAGGGTGCAAACAGTCATTCCACGTTCGCTCACTAGGATCGTTGTAGGCATCCATCTATGGAGGAATGACTCAACTACACGCGTTGTTGGTTGCATATGTTTTGTGAAGCCGAGTAGTGTGTAGTTTTCATCTCTGAGAAGAAAGTTGGCTGAATAGCAAGATCGCATCTGGATGATTATGTGTAACGGTCTGCATGTGTATAAAATCAGCGATATGTGCTGTGTAAGAAAATCATTTCTGGATATGCTGCTAATGAGGTATATCTATTAGCTGTGCGTGACGGGTTATTTATATGTTGTCCTTTCTGAAGGCAGGTTATGTTCAAAGTTATTTCTATGTTTTTTTGTGTTTTCAAAATTGTATTTGTTTTCAACAAACAAATACAATTATTTCTTACATAACGTGTCCATCAGCTAGTGCTAAGTTAACATCTTATAGAAAAACCTTCATAATGCCAAAAAAAAAATCGACTTACACATAAAATTTTGAATCAGTAACTTTTTACAATACTAGCAATAATCTGATATGTAGAGATAATTAAGGAGATTTCCATAAAAGCTAACGTTCACCTTAGAAATGCTAAAATAATTCTCGCATATCCAGTTATGTGATTCGCATTTACCTCGAACTGTCAAGTCTTGACGTCGCAAATTCCGATAATTGCAAAACTAATAGTTCTTATCGGTTATATGATAACTTCAGAGACTCTGACATGAAATTATGAAGTTGCCGTAGATTGCTTGATGGGTGACACTCCCTTTTAAACTAATAAAGCAATGCAAGTGCCAGCAAACATAACAGCATACTAACGATCTAAGTCACGCCTTTTACTAATAATACATGCATGTATACGCTTGTAGTTAGCTATGTCAGCTATAGTTGAGAAATGCAGCCCAAGCAATTATCGTGAAATAAGCTCTTATGTCCAGTGTATTTGTTTTCTTTCGCTACTTAATAATTGTTTCGAAATCCATTATGCTTATGCATGGTGTTTATATTTCCATTTAAAAGTAGGATATCTGCATTCTGTGTCAGCAATCTTGCCTAATACAAATATCAAGTTTCAAATCTAATTCTTATTAGAAACTGGCCTTTATAAAAAAAACTAGCTTTATTAAAAGCATGCGTGAAAAGGAGGGCGATCACAGAAGACACAAAGTGTTGATAAAAAAAATGTTGTTAATTTTCTACCTTGAAAAAATGAGTATTTGATTGTTCATATCGGTTTTTCACTGACAGAGAGCCTCTATATTTCCCGTTGAATATAACAGCCAATGAGACTTCATTTTCATTTCGAATACCCATTATAGGTGAACATTTCGTATGTAATTAATCTAGACCGGGGAATGAAGGTTATTTTCTTCACATCAAAACGCCCAAAATAAACTTTCTGGAGGCAAAATATTGATATTCCGTCAAAATAAAATTGTTGGAAAATACTGATGATCCTTAGTATTTTGCTAACATTTCCTTCATCATTTCCGAGTTTCGTAATATTTCCTTTCATGCCTTACCAGATCAATAATAGAGTTTTTAGAACAACAAAACTAACGAATCGTTAAGGCTTCCGTTAAGTTATTTTTGACAGCGATAGCAAATAAGGCTGGTTGGAAAAACAAAAGTTTTTATGACCACTAAAGTTCCGACTGCTGACAGTCATGACGGCTTGCTTATTTTTTCCATTTTAACGTTAAGTTAACCTCAAAATTTCAAAACCTTGTTAAATTTTTTATGGAAAAATTCCGGTAATATCTGTGTCCAAACCGGACAAGAAATGAATATGTTTGGAATCATAGAACCACAAAACGGCAAACCACAAAACCAGCAGAACAACCTTGTCGCATTGCATACATGATCAGGACAATTCAATTCATTTAGAACACTGCCTATTTCTTGCTTTTATGTTTAACTGTGATATTAAACTTAATTTTTATTATATTTTAACTACTATGCTTTTATAACTTGAAATTATATTAATTAAGTTTGCCCAGCTTTACGATTTTCGGCGACAGCGCTGAGTAACGAAAAAATAACCTAATGAAACAACTCTTCCCCTATTATCCTCAACTAACGAAGCTTCCTTATTTTGATAACGAACATGGGAGGATTATCTCACACCATCACAAAATCAAAATAAGGAGGAGCATAACGAACCAGCAAAACAAGAGCAATAAAAAATCTGTATACTAATTATGAAGAAAATGTTGCATAACGTACGAGTATAGTATCCCCCTGAACAGACTTCTATAACCACTCAGCAACGCAGGAATATCCTTTTCTGGATTTTGTTATCACCCGATTATTCCTTAACGCAGACTCCTAAAAACGTCTTGAGGGTCTCACCCTCCGTAACGCCTTTTAAAAGCGCGCACCCTTTCTCCTGCTGGGTCGTTTAGTAGTTTACTTTAGAGCTACCCGAGAAGGAAAGCCCTAATGGAAATCGAATAAATCATCAGTCAGCGACGGAAAACGTTGAATATTTTCCATCTGCTGTGGTGCGTCTTTCCAGAAGATGACTCTGCGACATTTTATTTCCAATTTTTTATGCATTACCTTAGCTAAGCATGTATTTTATGTCCTGTCGTTATCGAAGTCTTTTGCAATAAAGATGTGTAAAAAGTGTTTCTTACCCCAGGATGAGTGTGTCCTGTTTCTAAGCCTTTGACAAAAGCTAAGTGTTGAGTACTGTCTAGTTGATATGATAGGCAAGATCTGTTTAATCGTTTCACGATGCATTGCTTCATTTAACAGGCTTGATATTCTTTTGGCAATCTTTTTTTACAAATTTTCTTCGGCGTCAAGGTTTTGAGAAACGCAATTTTAGTAAGGAGAAATTAGATAGTAGTCGGCATTTTGCCTTGACACGGTCACTTGTTCTGTTACACGAAATACGTTTCCCAGGAAGTTTCACGAAAATTTGTTCTCTCAGTACGGTATAAGCGTCCTACTGATGTTTCGTGCTACAAGTTCCTTGCAACACGTTTCTCGAAACACGTTTGGAACTGCATTAACTCACTTTAGTGTTTTGTGTGTGCCCTAATTCTGCACGTATTATGCATTTTCCCTGCCCATTCGTTGGATTATATAATTTATTCGTGATTATCCGCATTATCTGCCGCAGAAATAATGTTTTTCTGTGAAATATCGCAACAGAACTGGTTGTTCGCTGTTGCAGCATCGGTGATTAATGATAGAATTCAATTAATTCAGCATAGGGTCGTTGGACTTCCATCAGGGCAGAGCGACGTACATTTTTCGGGGATTCATTTGGGCTTATCACGGGACTTGACAGTATTTAAATTGGATGCACGATGAGATGAAACCGGTAATAATTCTTGTACAAATTAAGTGAATACGAAAGTAATTGTGGGGGATATGTAATTGATCCATGAATAATGCATATGTATAACGACAACCGTGAAAAGAACCTCCTTACTCGAAACAGTTTTTAAGGATATAACGGAGTACAGCATACAGCTCTCAACCTCATAGAAGCTGAAGAGTATATAGTCACCAATTTCCAGATGTCTTCACACATCCGTTCACCACTTACAGTAATGGACAAAAGTATATAGACAAATTAATATTGTGCTGTATTTCGTTTTTAACTTGTTTTATTAATACACCAACCTGTATACATAATTCGTTATAGCATAATACTCACTTATACATAAATAAATTCATTAGGCTCCCTTCAATAAAAAAATTAATTGAAAAAGACTTGAACTATGAAGGACAAAAATATATAGACAAAGCAAAACAATTATAGAAAAGCAAAGTTCATTGAATTATAGAAAACCAACCATTTTTGTGTTACTATTTTGTAGCATAACCATTGTTATCTATCACGGCCTGGCATCATCTCGGCATAGCTTGTAGAAGTTTCTTGATATAAGATTCATCAATCTGTCGCCACTTTTGCTCTAAAGCGGCAAAAATTTCACCCTTGTTTGAATAATTTTTATCTCGTATTTGCTTATCTAAGTATTCCCTTAGATTTTCAATGGGGTTTATATCGGGAGACTGTGAAGGCCATTTGAGAACTGGTATTTTTTCATCCAGAAAGAATAATTGCTATGCGAGATTTGAAGTGTGCTTCGGGTCATTATCTTGCTGGAAGATTGATCTTAAGGGCATATTGTCTTCCATATAGGGTAACAAGACATGCTTTAGTATGTCTGTGTAGACAAACTTATCCATAATGCCATTTATTCTATGTAAAGGTCCCATCCCAAACCCCGAAAAGCACCCCCAAACCATAACAGACCCGCCTCCATGTTTGACAGTGGGCAAAGTGTACGTGGGGTTAAATCTTTGTCCACTAGGATGGCTAGCGTAATGAACACAATCTGTTCCAGACATATTGAGCTTGGATTCGTCACTGAAACATATCCTCTTCCAGTCACAGATGGTCCAGTCAAGATGCAACAGTGCAAATTTTAATCGGTCCTTACGGTTTTTCCTCAAGATTAGCGGGTTCTTACTCGGGCGACGTGCAAATAATCTCAAATCATTTAATCTTCTACTTATAGTTTTCGTATAACCACTGAAAATTCCTTTTTTGTCTCGATTTCGGCTTTTATTTGTCTTGGAGTTTTAAACGGATCTTTGGACGAAATTACTTTTATTAATCTATCTGATCTAGCAATTAGTTTTCTAGCCCGACCATTTCTCTTAGAGGCTTCCAAGATATCTTTTTGGTTATATTTGTTCAATATTGCCCAAACTGCTTTACGCTTCAGCTTCAAATTTTTGGCAACGTCGACTTGACGTTGACCATCTTTGTATAACTCAATGATCTTGGTTTTCACATCGAAAGAAATTTCTGAACCACGCGGCATGGTCTTAAAATCACTCGACTTATCCCACAATACTTGATGAACACAAACTAATCCTCTTCTGACACGAAACTGTACTAAACTAATGTTGAAAAGAATTTGTCTACATGTTTTTGTCCCTCATAAAAAAGTGCTTATATCCAGACTTGTATTGTGTTCATTGCAGATGATGTAAAAACAAGGAATTTAGTTTTTCTACTAATAACGCATTTGTTTATGGAGCAATGAAGTATGAATTCGTTTTCTAAAGGTATTTAGGTAAATATTCATATTTATCTATATACTTTTGTCCATTACTGTATGTAAAAAAGCGTTATGAGTATTTTGAGTGAATACAACAATTTTGGAAAAATTACGTACGTGTATTATCAGAACTTAGATATGGGAGTATGAATAATATTCTCCAATTGACCCCCCAGCTGTTTCTACAGTTCGTTTTTCTACAAGTGCTTTAGTAATCTTTTGACACAACTACGACTCAATTTCACCAATGGCCTGATAAATATTTTACGGTCACTAGTCGTATGCGGATAGTTTGAATAGACTGTATCCTTGAGGGCCTTCACCAAAAATTGACAAGCGGAGCTAGTTTGCGTGATCTGGCAAGCCAGAGGACATTCAAAACTCAGCAATTCAAGCCACCAGAAAAACGTGTGTGCCAATTCTTCGGGTACGAAAAGTTTCCAAAATCTTACCGTTTGAGACGAGTACCTATACCGGGAGATTCTCCAAGGCGACTAACCTCTATAACTTTTTTATTACACAAGATAAAAAAAAACCAAATTTGGGGGTTGTGAATTTTTTGACATATTGGACAGAAACGACTCCAACTCTCGATTTTTAAATAGGACACCCTATATATTTTTACTTATTTCGATCGAGAATGAGATTGTGATCTCAACAACGCATCACTTGTCAATATTTGACAAATAAAGTCATTTTTATTTTTTTACCTAGGTTGCCATGGATCCTGTAAATCGCTTCATTTTTGATCAAGTAACACAGAAATAATACCACCTCACAGTCGTTTTAAGAATTTTATAAAAGTTGCAAACACTAATTTTTCCAGTTTACCTGATTTTTTCAAATAGAAAGGGGATGGTTCGTCGGATCTTTCTAAGAGGCCATTTTCTTACGAATAATTGGACACTACACAATCTTATTATATTTTGACTATTTTTTTGAATAATTGTAAGAAACGATCATATCTAACAACAAATAATTTACGTATCTGCATTCGGTATATCTACCTATGCAATAAGGCCCGTATCGTCAGTCGTCCCTACAATTGTAGGGCGCCTTTATGGTCACCTTGATTGTCATAGTTTTCTGCTTCTCCGTGTCAGAACTCTATTTTGAGGTTATGTCACAAACATCTATTTGCATCAAATTGTGCTTGCTTTTGAGTTATATCATGTTTTATCAGAAATTTTTGAAGGATAGAAAGGAGGATGACAATCAAGGAGGCCATAAACGCGCCCTACAATTGTAGGGACGACTGACGATACGGGCGTAAGTCCTATTATACGTATTCCAGTTATCTGTGACAAACAATTGAAGGTGTTCTTTCGAAATAGAAAACCAGGAGAAACTGCGAATAAATTTAACGTCAGTGAAGAAAAAGAAATAGACGTGTTGGAGTAAACTACTCAAGTGAATTAAATACAGATCCTATCATTATATTATTATAACGAAAAATAAAATTCAGAAATGTGCCATTAAGGTTCTAAGTGTTCAAGATGGCCTCCTCCGTCATCACGCCAAAGTTCAATTTTATCAGTTGTTGCTTGAACCACATTGATTAACTGGTCTCTTAGAAAAAGTCGACGAGCTACCCCCCTTCTATTTGACATATTGAAGTAAACTGAAAAAATTAGTGTTTGTAACTTTTAAAAAATCTTTGTCGTTCGCCCCAAAATCGTATTTTACCCGTGCTACGTGATCAAAAGTGATGCGACTTACAGAATCGAATGTTGAGTTATGAATGTCATTCTTGATCGAAATAAGTAAAAATATATAGGGTGTCCCATTTGAAAATCGAAAGTTGGAGTCGTTTCCGTCCAAACCGAAAGTATGCCAAAGCAAGTGAATATGTCAAAAAATGTAAATTCACTTATAATACGCAACCCCCAAATTTCGTTTTTCTATCTTAAATAATAAAAAAGTTATAGGGTGAGCCACCTTGGAGAATCACCCGGTATTGTTGAAATTACATAAATTACCTAGTTTTTCATGTAAATATAAGAATAAACTTGCGCAGTTCGTTTGCACAAGTCTGATGCGCTCCTCCGTCATAAAACGATCCATAATCAAATTGCTGGGTATAAAGTTTCTTGTTAGGGTCTCTTATTTCATGTGCAAGTGCAAGGATGCTAATTAAATGCCACGAATGCACACCAAAACAACTCTTGATTGAAAAACAACTATCTTAAGTTGATGAAATAATGGCTTTTATATTTATGTTTCTGAAAGATTTTTCTTTGAACAGAAATCTTAATTTCCTGTGATACATGATTTCGGTGCAGTACCAAAATATTGCATTTTCGCATATCAAAGATATGGGAATGTTGATGTGAAATAAGCATCTCCCGAATCGAGAACATAATTTCAATTTGAGATCTTGAACCTGGAATTTATTTGTGAAACCTCTTTAATTTACAAAATGATAGCATATTTCAGGGCTTCTAACCTTGACCTGAAAGGTTTACTGCATCTTTTAGTGATCCTGAAAACCGTGCAAAGTAGTCTTTCCCCTTTTATTGGCTGGGAGAGCCGACCTAACGCCCTAAAAAGATGGCCTAATATTTTCGCGGATGAAACGAGGATTGAAGACCATTTTTTACGTTAAACGTGACCTCGTTAGCGGTATTATGGATATTAATCCTGAAAAAGTAACGGAATATGGTACGGCACACCAGCGGGTATCAGAGAATTTCTTTCAACTAGACGCGTGGATATTTGGCCCGGCATTCTGCTCACAGGAAGAAAATGTTTTCAGTGTCAATGTAAATCTTCATTAAGAAGATGTGTAAAACAAAATTATTCGACAAAGGGAATAATGTAATAGATATCTGAAACAGTGAAACTTATGCTGTAGTTTTCATGTCGATAAAATCTTGTTTGTCTGGCCAACGAAGCCACATACGAGGGCGGTTCAATAAGTACCCGTGTTAGAAATGAAGACGCCATCTTTTCCGAAAAAAAATCCTTTTATTTTTCAACATAATCCTCTTTTAGAAAGATACGCGTTTCCCAACGTTCCTGCCATTTTTTAGCCTCCCCAAAAAATAGGAATTGTCGAATTCTCCAAGATACGCTCGGCGATGACTTCGTTTGAGCTAGATGTTTTCCCCGTGAGCCGTTTCTTCATTTCAGGGAACAAGAAAATGTCGCGGGGGGCAGATCGGGTTAATACGGGGGTGCGGCAGCACTTCATAACGCAATTCATGCAGTTTGGCGGCGACAACTCCGGATGAATATGCTGGTGCGTTATCGTGGTGTTTCTTTTTCGTCAAATGTGGCCGTGTCTCCTTAAATTTTTTGTCGAGCGGTCCAATAACTCACTATAGTTTTATCCAGTGATCGTTCTTCCTTTTTCTAGAAAATACACGCGGTACACCTGAAGAAATCCATTGTTTTGATTGTTGTTTAGTTTCTGGTGTGTAATGATGAATCCAGGTTTCATCAACGGTGACTACTCGACGCAAAAACGCCTTCAGATTTCGCTTAAATTGCTCCAAACAGTGCTTCGAAGTTAACAGCCGCATCCGCTTGTTTTCCACAGTGAGCAATCGCGGCATCCATCGGGCCGACAATTTTTTCATAGCCAACTTATCATGTAAAATATTTCGTTTGTCGATCAGCGAGAATCATGTCGTGGACTTTTTGAATGGCTGTCAAATCCAAACTAATCATTCTGAGATTTGTTGTGCCATCCTTTGATAGATGGCAGCACACGATGATAACATTAAGTTCCCTCAGGAACGCCCTCTGTCGTCAAACACGGGTACTTATTGAACCGCCCTCGTACATTGGAAATTCGTTGTGACCGAAACGTTTACTGTATTTAAGAAGAAATTCAAGTATATGTTGTTTCATTGGCCAGGCAAACATAGGAGATGAAAGTGAATAATGATCTAGGAGATAGGTTGCACATTCTCCAGGCAATATGTTCTTGTAATTTTTTGCTTCGCCCAAGTTGGAGCGTGAAACTTGCAAACAACGATTATCTAACGTCATCTCCAAACATTAGCTCCAATGTGTGAGTATGACATAACGATTTGACTATATTACGTTGAATGCTAATTCTGGATGACATTTTAAATTTAGCGTGTTCCTTTTGGTTTAGCGGGATCATACTTGTAGAGTTTTTAAATTCCTTAATATATGACCCGATTTACTCTTTAATAATAGAATATCCATTTTGTTTATCTTACAGCGAGAATGTTGTACAGGAGGGAGCAGTGACAGTTACACCCTATATTAGATCTTTCAGCATGTTTAAGTCAATTGATCTGATATGCTGTGCTCTACTTATGAAAATTATTCTTTGAGTGAGAAGAAGCTTTCCTAGACTCGAGTTTTGTAGCTGACTCAGTTTAAAAAACAAATTTTTGTTTATCTGTTCGTAAAACCCTTGTTCCCTTTCCTGTACAGATCAGAGAAGTACATACTATGTGAGGCAATGTGAAGCCGTTTCAGTTTCAAGCGAAGTAACAGCGGCACAGCCTTTCGGGCCGTCAAGCCGTGAAATATTGAAACACATGTATGAATTAGTTGCGGGCCGCGAGTTTTTGTGGGGCAATAACAGGCCGCAACAGTTTACGGCACACCATAAAACAGAAATAGAACTGGGCATGGGCAACGGCAATGCCACGCACCTGCTTGCTACAGCCAATGCGCTTTCGTTGCTCTCAGGCCAGGCACATTTCTCTCGGACATTGCCGTGCGATCTTTGGTGAAAAGGTGAGCTAAGATCCAACTCTAATTTTACAAAGAAAAACCAGACGCGATTGCATTTTATTATTTTTAACTCGTACGGCATTGGCGAGGAAGTATTGTGATTGCCGAAAACTTCGAAAAATCATGTCCCTCATTTTTGTTGACCTATCTATCTGTCTGTCTGATTGTAGTTCTGTCTGTTCCGCTATCCTTAGCTCGTCTATAAGTTTGAAAGTACCGCTCTGATTTTGATTAAATTTTCACACAAGATTACTATTACGCTAAGGTACTAAAATGCTTTATAGTTTTAGGGAATCCATACGGTGGCGGTGGAGCTAGGGTAAAAAAGAGAAAAAATAAAAATCGCGCAAACTTTGTCCTTTGATCGTGATCGTTTTCAGTACAATTTTTGTAAGGGTTAAATATTGAGAGACTGGGGGTTATAAGGGTTGAGGAAGGGTACATCTCAATTTTTTGGCGCTAGCATATTTCCACGCTTTCAACTCCGATAGTTCTAGGAACCTATCAGACATATGTTATTTGACTCATCATACATTTTGCCGTACATTTGCCTTTTGAATATTTTAAATACACGCCTTCCACGCACCGCATCTAACGTTGATACACCTGCTGCAAGGTCTGATCGATTTCTTGATTGTGTCTTGACCGACGCAGATGGGTAGCAACGTGCCAAATGGCTGGGTACTATGCATTAATGGACTAAAGACTAATTATTTGGGCCTGATTGACTGGCTTGATCTATTTCATTTGTTGTACATATCCGTAGCTAACTTTTTGTTCTGAGAAGCTTACTTGTGTCCTTTATGAACTGATGGCAGCGTTGCGTAGAGTCAATCTACTTGACGCCATTTTTTGAGTTTTTGAGGACGGCAGTTGTTATCGAAGTAACTTCAGAAACAACAGCAAGCCTGGCAATATAGGGCTGTTTATCATTGTCACTAGATGTCTATTAAAAATTCGAGCCAACCTTACCCTATATCAAACTCTTACGTCACATGAACAGAAACCCTGACATCCCTTACTTCAGGCTTCAGGCGCAGCGACGTTATAGTCAAGCAGAATTGCACAGCAACCCTCTGTTGCGTGACTCAGTGGACTACATAGTGGAGCAAGTTCGTAAACATTCAAGGCAACGGCTCGCACTGTGATAAAAAATTAGCGCGCTTTTAGTAAACCCAAAATTACACTCTAATAAAACCTGAATCAAAACTTGTTTTCAGTTCACCTAAAAATTAATCCGTGCATCAAGTCAAAAAGCCTAGACGTTCCCTCTTATATATATTATATACACTTCTGTTTTTATTTGCTCTTCTCCTTTTTACTTCTATTTCCCTTTCTCTTTATCCTTGACACTGTCTTATTTCTGGGCAACCAGGACTGCCAGATTTGACTAACGTACATTAGACAGTGGCTAATGGACAAAGGTCCTACGGTCCGCCCAGACAAACAAATGAAGTCACGTCACATGAAGTCAATAGTTGCAATTGTTCAAGAATATATTCTTCTACTCCGCACCTAGACAATTTGATAGAGGTAATCATTCCTACTGTCTGTAGATGTGATCCAAATACCCAATGGCCAGTCAAAACCCGACCACTCTACATGGTTCATTTCGCTCAAATGAGATGACTGCAAGGCATCACCCCTTAGCATTTGCTGGAATGTCTCTCAGTATTCTAATAGGGTGTGGAAATTTTTTCTGAACACTGACAGAAGAGTCGCTCCAGGAGACATTTTTTGGCAGAAAAACTACGGAAATATCGCCATCAGCCTCATCTCTAAAGACGAAAGTTAACTTTGTGATTTAACGTTTAAGGATAAAAGAACTCAGGAACTCATTTATTTTTCGAAAATGAGTGCATTCACAAACTTGTTTGACAGATGCTAATAGCTGTAAGAATTCTGGAGCATTCCCGATGAAGAGAACCCCGCCCACTTTCTATCTGTCTTTCTATCTATCTAATGCTTACCAGTTCTACTTGAGCTCAGCTGGTTGAAAGTACCAGCAAGGTCTCAGTCGCGGCTTTGTCTTAGCGGCTATATCTCAGAAAAATCGAAGACTTGCCTATTGCAAGGAAAGTAAAAATACAAAATACCAGACCAACTGTGTATTCCTCAGTTGGTTTATCCCTGTTTCTCCTGATTTTCCAGTCCGACCTTGGAGCTATTTGTCCTCGCACCAACCCAATCCGATCAGGTCTTCCCCGACACAGATAAAACACGGACCACGGTGTAGACTGCCTTGGGGCTTTACTGGCCATTGTGTTGCCATTACTTGCGTTTATCTCGGGTTTCCGATACCGTCGGACGGTGTGACCGCGTTTCAACGTAATTGTTATTGTTAAAAGGCTTTCGTGCCCTCAGGTGAGTCCGTCCCTCCTTTGCAGTCAGTCGTCTTCCAAGACGATAGCGAGGGAGGCAGTGAGGCATGGACGTCAGATACACAATGCAAGGAAAAGTCATCGGGCAATAATCAAGATCATATAGGTTGAATGTAAAGCATCTGCTAATATTTCTGCTTCTACGCGGGTCTCCCTCCAAGTGAAAAAATGGGGATATGGATAACTGAAAACTGTAAACCTACAGGGCGTTTCACAAGTTATCCGATAAATTTTAACCACATATGCAGTGTTACTTATAAAAGCTGTTCAAAATTGTTTCCATTGACTTCAATGCAAGCTTGGGAGTGTCTAATTCAATTTCGGCGTACCAATTAAAATACACCTCCTTCCTGCTGTGCCTGGAGGCTCAAATTATCGACAGCCACTGTGATTCGGACACGCAATTCTTTAATATTCTGAACTGTAGTACGGTATACTTCGTTTTTCAAGTATCCACATAAAAGGAAGTTCAGAGGATTTAGACCGGGAGACCGTGGAGGCCGTGCAATTGGTCTACCTCTTCAGGTCCAGCGTATCGGGTATACCTGATTCAAAAAATCACGAACTTCTAAACGAAAATGCGGATGTCCCCCATCATGCATACTGGTGGCCATCCATCCGATCTGGCAATATGAACGGTCCAATTAGACGTTCATCGACGATACCTGCCCACATGTTTAAAGCAAAACGATGTTGGAAGTGTGACTGGACCACTGGGTAAGGGTTCTCAAAGTACCAAACGTGTGTATTTTGAAGATTGGTTATCCCATTACGAGTAAAAGTAGCTTCATCGGTGGACCAAAATATCAGCTATAAAACGGGTATTTCGAACATTTTCTTGCAACAACCACTCACAAAGTTTTACTCTTAGGGGTAGTCTGTAGGTAGCAACGCCTGGACTCTCTGGACATGTAAGGGTACACTCCACGACTGGGGCGCAAATCTCCACTAGCACGTGCACGTAAAACAATTGGAGTAAACGTTAAGCTGCTCGCGAATTTCGTCCTGCTTCTCCGTACGCTAAAACAATGTCCACTAACTCCTCATTAGTGTACACATGTGCCATTTTTATTAATAAATAACAAAAAACATAAACTTGCAAAATACTTTCTTATTTAACTTCACAAAAATCGACCGTTCTTCATTCAGATCACCCACGATAAAGATCAAACCTTATTTTCACGTTCTTATCAGTATGAAAAAACAAGAAATTCCTGGTATTTTGTTTTCGTCAGTTGTTTGGTACAACATTTGATACAATAAATTATTAAGGCGTGTTCTAATATCATGACGATGAACGCAAAATACTGATATTTATTTTTCAATTTATTTTTGAAACTCAGGTGTTTAACTTAATTCTTAATTCTTGTAGGACTTTCATTACATTTATTTTTTGGGAGAAATCAACTTCTTTCGTAACAGTGCATATGTGGTTGCAATTTGTCGGATAAGTTGTGAATCACCCTGTATACTTGTTGAGATGTAAGATGTAGCGGCATACATGACATGACGGTAACGGTTATAATGCCCCCTCAAAGCCTAAAATAACAAAACTAGCACGCTACTCTGAAACATTTTGTACATTAAAAATGGAGTAAAAAGTTAACAATGCTTATTCAGTCCCATGCTCGGTGATGTAATGTCCTTTGACGTGATATAAATCTCCTTCTAAGGATATTACCGTCTAATGCTAAAATATTTGTTTTCTTTATATCGTCCTTTTTTTCGAGAAATCTATATGGGTAGTATGAAAGCTGAGGAAATTTACTCGAGGAGCAATATTTTACAGTTTCTTTTAGATTGAGTTAGGGCATTGCACTGTTGTTTAGATGTGTTTGACGATACCTTAACGTAAAATAACTGTTCTCAAGATAGAGGCTGGGCGCCATTTTGTGACATTTTTTCAAAACTATGGGGGGTCGTGCGATACCTTATTTTGAAGATCTTGTAAGCGCTTCATAACCCTAGAATATATCACTATCTTTCAAAATGGTAGTATCCATGTATCAATTTCATCACCACAAATTTCATCATTTCATCAAGACCCGTTCAAAAAATAAGGAGTGAGGTACCGTTTTGAAAAGCACTCTATATCTGTCTCCGGATGTTCTTTTTACTTTGAAACCGTTATATGGACTGCCAACTCTTAACTACTACAAAATACTGAAAAACTAAACATTTTTAGAAACCGCAAATATTCCAGGATGCTTGTCCCCACCATGTCACAGACCATTACTAGGCGAAGTTTTCTTTTGTTTGAAACAAGAATGCTACCTAAAACGTTTACTCAGACTCATGGTTCTTAACTCATAGAGATTGACTACGAATCTTTATCGAAATTATTCGTAAAGTAGCTTGCATTTTACGCTTCCCTCTGACTGATGATTAAACTAGCTTACAATTATAGCAAAAGGCAATTTGTACCTTTACAAATTCTTCCTAGAAGCAATTTGAGTGGTGCGGAGAGAGGAAAGGAAAACATATCATCTCTTGTTTCTGTCGAATGCAGAAAGCCATTTCGCTGCATCATCGCTCCTGTTAGTAGATAAACCGTGCAACTTCGTTGCAGGAAACGAGGCACGGTTTCAGCCCAGGATTTACCAGAAACTTTACACTAAAATAACAAGAGTGTACGTGCTTCAACGTACTTTGGCGTGTCGTTACTCAACCACAGCCTGCCCTGTGTCGACGATCACCATCAGACGAACTACACCAACGACGAGAATGGATCGTGCAAGAATAGAGATGTGAATACAAATGAAAACAAACGATTCACGCATAACGAGAAAAGTTATGAGAGAAGAATATTCTGGGTGGTGGCTTTGTTCTGAATAAACCTCCCAAGCGGCACTGTAAACTCAACTATTTGCTTGGTGAGGCTAATGATATCACGAAAGCGTTCGGACATCTGTGGTATGCTGCCCTATTTTGCAAACATCCGCGCTGTGGCCTCCCAGAAAAGTTTTACAGTTGAGTCACTGACTTCCTCTCTGGAAGTCGTAATTGGCGTGTTCTCCTTTTCATCCCACAGTGTCAACGCGGCTGTTCCTCAGAGATCGTTCTTGTCTTCCACATTGTTTCTATTACATATCAGCGACCTCTTTTCCTATACTTCCTTCCGGTCTGCCACAGCTTAATGCTTCCAAAACACAGTGCTGTACTTTCAAGAAACGCCCTAGCGCTCATCCGGCTTCGATGAATGGCCGAGTTCTATCAGAGAGTCAATCATTACGGCTTGTCGCAGTCCTTATCAGTTTGTCTGGCTTCTCGTCAATAGCTGCAGCTAACTATTTTACAATAGGTCGCTTGAATAAAAAGCGTGAATGCCTTTACTAACTTACACTGAAGGGGAAATAATTGGGGGTAAATACTCCTAGCTCAAGTAAAAACTTAATCTCAAAAAAAGGCTCGTACTTGTGTTGTTCATTATTCAGTAAGTTGGACAATTTCATGGATCAATATATTCCAAATCGTTATTGGCTACCAAATCTTGTTCACTGTCGTGAAATTTGAGAGTGTATGTTTTACGTACTGCGTTATAAGTGAATCTGGAGGTTTTCAAATTTGGGAGGCTTTGTTGGACTATTAGCTGAAAATCAAAGACACCAAGCTTTGTTAACTGCTTTCGTATTTTCCTGTCGCGGGATTTTTAGTGTATCGAAAACATCAAAACACTTTTTGAGAGCATGTACGAGAAAATAAGCTTCATTTTTCAAGGGTCTTAAAGGAGCGGACTCTCACAATGGGATATAATAATATGGCACTGAAAATAACTCAAACTTCAAGCTCATCGCATGAATCAAATGTTTGTGTGTCTCGTATTTTAGAACATATGTATTTTAAGCTTTCGTCACCATTTTCTTTTTATTTTAATAGTCGGTTTCTAACTTCAAAATTTTTTGCATTTCTACGCAAAATTCACCCATTTTCGAATATGTGAGCTTTATTCTGATAGCGGCATATGGTGGTAACACTCCCACTTCAAATGCATAATAAAACACACGAAGACACTAAACGCGATATAAATAAAAACGTCCACTGGGATCACAGGAAAAAACGAAAGTTGTCATTATTATAGTTGTGCATTGATTTATTACAAATTTTATTTTTATTATTGACGCTCGTATAAAAATATAGTCAAGTTAAATATTCGAAACACGGTAAATTTTGTAAAAACATATTGCACATTCTGAAAATATTTAAATGAACAAATTTCTTTCATGCGATCAAACTGAAGTCTGAGTTACTTTCAGTGCCGCAAACCCCGCTTACTGACCCTAGTTCTTTCCTGATAACTTTAAGGCAGAGGGGAACATTGGTTTTGGGGTTTAAAAACTTTAGCAACATGTAATCACAGAAGTGACAGGTTATACCGTTAACCATTGCATGGGGTGCGTAAGGCGGCTATAACTGCAAATTCGAATATTCAAAATCCGGGTATCTCTGGAAATGTCTAGGATACAGGTCAGTCAGATTAGTCAAAATAGATCGCTAGTTTTTGTCATTGCTATACTAAATTCTACCTAATATCATAACAGCTTCGGTTCACTAGATAACTAAATACATATACTAAATTAATTTTCGTGGATAGGGAATTTTAAAGGCTACTTTCTGCTGTCTACATCCAGCATCGGAAATGGAAGGATCTCTGAAGAAGCTTGCCACTCGTGCTAGCGAAGCGTTAGGAAGAAATTCCAACCGACGACGGCCTTTAAACCCGAATCAAGACAGCAGTTTAACAACTGGCTGCGAAAGCCTTAACCAATATGTCAAAGCTCTTTGTGTAAGCGAACGCTAGTATTTGGTACTTTTTCTCATACTAATCTTATTTTGCTCTACATATGTATCTTCACTATTTTCAAGACAGTAAAATCCATTTTGAGACCTGACAATTTTTTAGTATTCTTATTATGAGGAGAACGATGCTGTGAAATACAGATGGTATTCCGAAGTAACGTTACTCGAACATCTGCCCATCTCTGCATATCCCCGACGTTCATTTGCCTGTTCCGCTTTAGCAACTCCGAGAATCAAAAGCATTTGTTTTAAAAGACTCGCAGAAATTAGGAACAATGACTCCATTGTAGAAGAATGCTGCCGAGAACACCCAGCTTTTACCCTTTTTCTCAATGGAATTGATTGCCGAGGGAAGATTTGACAGATGAAAAGAGGCACTAAGGACTTATCACTTTATCGTTTCTTTGGTTTTAGCTTTCAAAGCAAAATTAAAATCGACACGTCCACCCGACTGCTAACAAAAGCTTACATTTTTTCATTAGATTATAGCCCTTATGATATGTAGCACGGAATGGGGTGCCTGCCTGCTCGGAGCTTTTGCATTCAATTGATATTAGTCTTAGTACATATGCCAGGTTTCAGAAAATATTTTAACAAATTATCGACCCATATTTTGGACAAGTGAACAATTATTTTTTATCGGTAGTATTCGGGATTTATTCAACCACTGATTGACTATTGCTTCATGCCAAAACTGCTCGCTTCTCAACGAATATAAATTTTATTTATTTATTGGATGTAGTTCTAAGTAATGCTGCCATTGTCTACAAAAGATCAAAGGCTTTACCGCCTAGTAATATGACTCTGGTAACTCATTTTCTGTGGAAAAACGATGAATCATAGTTAAAGCATGGCTGTTAGCAATAAATCTTTTAGCTGAACGGTACCTTTGACTGCAACAAATTGAGGAACATAAATATTAAGAACAAAATGCATTCCGCTTTTCTAATTTTAACTGCATAATGTAAATTGTAAGAGACTCTGACCCATTTCGCCCAGATCTACTAGTTTGTTGTTATTACGATAAACTTCCCATATCTAGGGCACGAAAATCGAAGTCAAACAAAACGGAAAATTCCAAACTTCCTTGAGAAAATTATATTTGTTTGTACATCAGTTAGACTATAGGATGTGCTTCTATGAATGTGCCACTTTTAGATAACAAAACAAACAGTTTCGAGGTATGTAAACATTTGCACACCTGATAAACTATAAAAGCCACTGCAGCTGGTGCTAAAATACTAAAATATCATGGTAAACTTGCGTCGAACCCTTTGAGGATCGGATAAGTGAGATAGATTTACAGGGTGTCCAGTGGTAAGGTTCACATTTCAAATTTGAATTACGCAGCAACCGTATACGCGAGGAAGTGGGGAGAGGTCTTGATCGATGCGTTCGGCGTGCGGGTTAAATAGTCACAATGGAACGTTGGACCGGAGCGCAACGTGCTTTTGCTATCGAGGCTTACTTTAAGAGTGGTGATTCATACGCAGCTGCCCTTGTACACGATACAACGTTCGCCGACCAAGAGAAAAACCTATTGAATAAGTGGACTATGAGGTTCCGTGAATCAGGCTCTACTCTTAGTCAATCCATTCCTTACCGTATCAACCGAAGAAAATGTGCGTCGAGTAAGTGATTCGGTCATTGCAAACCCTCGAAGTTCTGTACGGAAGCATTCTGCTGCTTTGGGCATCTCTAGGTCAACACTGCATGGCATAATAAAGAAAAAAATTGGTTTTCATCTTCATAAAATCCAATCAGTCCATGCTTTAAAGGAAAGCTATTGCGTATTACGGAAATCTTGTGCTGAACGGGTGTTGAATCTTTTTCCTAAGCAACGCAGAATCGAGAACGTTGTTTTCAGTGACGAAGGTAATTTTCACTTAGACGGTTATGTGAACAAGCAAACATGCAGATATTGGGCACCAATGAATCCATAAGAGAAACATCAACAACAGCTAGATAGTCCAAAAGTGACTGGTGCGCCATATCCTCTAGCGGTATTACTGGGTCGTATTTCTTTGAAGATGGAAACGGTCATGCATTGACAGTCAATTCCGACCGATACAAGAACGTTATTGACATTTTTTTCTCGTATTGTAACAACAGAACGTCGATTTAACAGAAACACATGGTTTCAACAGGTGAAACCACGTTTTCCTCAAAAAGTTATATCGAAGTTTTGAGACATTCACTGGCTTCCTAGGTCACGCGACCTCATGCGATTCGATTATTTTTTGTGGGGTTATCTATACTCAAAAGTGTATTTCAATAATCCACGAACACTGGAGGAGCTTAAAGACAACATTCGATGAGAAATAAACGTCACTCCGGAACTCTGCAAGAGAGTGTTTCAGAAATTTCGCGCGCGATTAGAAGAGTGTGTCCGATGGGATGGCAAATATTTGGACGGAATGATATTTAAGAAATAGAACCCCTCAAATTCACAAATGTGTTGATAATATTAAATATTTACTTTTCATTAAGTTTGTATTTTTTTTCTTAAATCCAAAAGTGAGCTTTTCCCACTGGACAGCCGTTACATATGGTAAATGGATCATGCCACGATCATCTACAACGAGTCTCAAGACCCCAATTTTTGAGCACAGTAGAATAGAATGCCTTTTGGATGATGCTCCCAAATTCTGAATACAGTTCCTCGAAAGGTTAGAGAATCTCGCCCACCTTCTATCAATTATTCTACTTCCTCATTTCACGAGTAGGCCCTGGTCTATTGTGGCTCACACTTGTCTTCAAGGTTTTAGTAAAGTATGTGGCCAAGTATGACGGGGTAATTCTATGAAAAACAAAATTTTGGAAATGCTCCGCACATACATTTATAGTCGGAACCTTGATTATGATCACTAAAGAAAAACTTTCATCTAAGCCCTGTGCCTTCAGTGTTGCCAAAACGAACGCTACCTTGTTAGTTTCATCACTGAATTTACAGACCTCGTATGTTAGTATGAACCTTTATGCAGAATCTCTCATGAAGATTTTCCAGGTACCTTCTTAACACTCCGGATATCCATATGTGTTATCATCTTCGCATCTTTGAGCAATCGGATCATCTCCCTAAGGTTACGTAGGTCCTTCATAAAATTTTGTAAAAATGAGTCAGTATCGATTACTCCTATTAACCCCACATGGTTTTTAAATAAACTCTTCTGCTAAACAAAAAAGGCCACGGCAGCCGATGTTAAAATAGTCATATGGTCGCGTGCGTCGATGTCAGCCCCTTTGATGATATTTTCATGTGGAATCGATGAAAATGCGGAGGTTATTAAAAAAGCATTGTGGACGTGGCGTAACTGAGTTATAAATGAGGCTTCCACTCTCTCACGCTCATGTAAATAATATCTGCATGATGTATGTTGCATTCCGGCTCTTTGTAGGAGTATGGAATATGTATACGTTATAATGACGCATTATATACGCATTTATTTAGGCAACTTCACAGAAGGCTTGTACTGACAATTCCGCAAAATCGTCTCTTATAAAAAATGTAAAATTACCATACAACCATCTAACATACTGCTGTTTCTTACTTGCTAAGTTGTGGAACATTTTGGAATGTTCCTAGCCTCAGCCGCTTATTTTTGACAACCCACCTTCTGGTCGCGGCAGAGTATCCTCTACTACTGCGTTGATTTTGATAGAATTTGGGAACGATATGTGTTGCTTTATATAGAGTGCGAGATGCATCACATAGACAACCAAAGTTCCAGAATTAATAAACGTTAGTTATAGTCCCAGTAGGTGAATAAAATACTAACTTCATGATAATTAGTTATAGTTCATCTCTTTAAACTTTTCTACTTGAACATCCTTCCTTGTATATACAGGATGATTCACAAGTCGTGACCAAAAATGAATCATATACAGAATGCGATCCTGTGTATGATGTTTCATTTTTGGTCATGACTTGTGAATCATCCTGTATATGAATTTTTCTTCATTTGTGTATACTACAGATCTTAACATCTTTGTATATTTTGAGCTATTTTTAATATAACTATGTGTCTTTTGTCCTTTGTGGAAATTCATTTTTCGCGTTTTGTAGCCCTGAAGAAGACCTCACATACATGTCCAAACCGGGAGGGGACTTTATGAGTAAAATGTATCACTGAACTCGTCCGAATATTAAGACAAAGAGTGTCAGAAATTACATATGTACATCTGCTTAGTTTAATTCTCACTGTAAATGCATGCTATCGAGCATGAAGAGAACTTGTTATAAACAGAAAATGACCTTTCATCAAATCCAATACAAATCTTCATGTTAATACCCATTATATGACCTTTACAATGACATTTCCACTTCAGTATTGAGTTACACTTATATCACGGGAATGAAAAAGGACATCTGGCGATTATCGTGTACCAATTTATTTCACGACTAGCTCGGCCTTCTGGATGAGATTGGAATTTTTCAATTAGCTGATTAAAAATTTTGCTACTATTTTCATTTCACAGTCAAGGCAGAAAAATGTCCTGCAGAGCTTTCACACGTGAGCTTTATTGGCTTTACATTAACGGTACAGAAAATGTCTTCATTTTAATAATACCTTTATACGCTGGAGTGTCATACAAGGAATTTAATTTTGCCGAAACGTTCACCAGTACGTTTTTAACTAAATCGTCTACTGTAGTCTGAAACGTTGGACTAGGTCGGTCAAATAGGTATCGGTAGCAGCCGTTGGAATCAATGGATAATGCTAACGTGTCGGAAGTTTCTGTTGTGTCATCATAACTGAAACTTGATAGACAATGTAAGTTAGAAGTAAAATTTTCTCAAGGTGTTTTAATTATTGGTACATATTCATATGACCTTTTAAAAGTTGTATATCATGATGAGAACGTTTGGTCAGTTCATTCATTTCTGTCTTTATCCTCCCTGACTATCATTTCTGTAAACGAGCTCGTGTAAGAACTTTATCCTCAAGATTTCCACAAAATCTTCTGAAATCTGATCGGTCATCATGATTCTTGCTGCATTTCATCATTAAGAGTTGCGCCACTCTTTTTTTATACCAAGGGGTGGGACATCATATGCATTTGAGTGAACTTCATTTCAGCAAACCATCCTGTCTGCGCGCACTAGATGAAATTGAAGTCTCATGTACAGTAGGGTGCCCACGTAAGCCGTAAAGCTTAATTTTCTCTTTCATAAAGTTTTTATCACCTTTACAACCGATGCTCCGGCGATTACGCTGAAAGCACAGAGTTTTATCCTCTTTAGCGCGAGTATACATGCGCTATTTTGCTCTCTTTATGCAAACAGATGTGCGACATGAAATTTCAAGAGACGCTACTCTGCTCTGCTTCGACTGAAGGAATGCCGAGACCATCATGCAGAATTCTCGGTATCAGTGGTGTGGATATGATAGAAATGATGAACGGTATCTGTTTCTACAGGAATCCTTGAATCGTGAGTTTGACGCTTTCCTACCGTCGCCTCCACCCATCACCCAACTAGCAAAGTAGTGGTATAAGCTTTTGGTAAAGGAACCGTTCAGCCATAAAAGCTCTCTATTGCTGTTGCCTGAACACCAAAATGCTGGCTTAATGTTGTGTGGAATGCAAATTTGCTTTCTGCAACATATTAGCTCTAAAATGAGGTGTTTAAAATATTCTTATAGCATAGTTATACAACACCTTATAGGGTAAATTTCTAACTGTTGCATAAACGTTTATACAACTATTTTATACGGCATATTTGCAAGTTAGTCAAAATGTTTGTGTTGTGGCATCCATGGTAACGTTTATAAAACAAACCTGAGCCTTGTTATTTTGCTGTGCAATTTACTACCTTAGCCAACAAATTGCTCCCAACAGAAGCGCTTATACAACTGTTGTTTAGTAACTGTTAAAGGCTGTACATATTATGCTAAATATGTTGGTAAACAACTTCACCATAACCTAACTTTCTGCTGTCATATTTTTGTTGAAATGGCATAACCAATGTTTTAAGACAAACAACGCATGCATATTGGTTCAAAAGGTTTTATCAACTGTTCAAACAGAAGATATAGATCTGGTACAAATTCTGGGTAAATCATTCGACTCTGTCGGTATTTCATTTCAGACATTTGTCAAATTGTTGTATAACACCTGCAAGCAACACCAAAATATTCTAATAACCCAAAGACAACATGGACGATGCCATGATTGTACACAACCACCCGCCATATTGGGCAAACATTTATTCCTCTATTTAATATTAAATAATTATGTTTCAGTTCGAAATTACAGATATAAAGTGATAAACATTAGTGTAATTGTGTCTAAATATAGGATTTGTGGAAGATTTAACGCAGATAAGTTCAGTTTTCCATCTTAAAAATCTAGACATACTTTTGACCATTGTCAAAATATGAATTAAATATGAAGCCCGTAGAAATTGGGTAATTGGGTAACTAATTTGCACGATAATCACAATAAAATTTGCTGCGCAAGTAATTCAATAGCCCTATATCAAAGTGTAGAAGTTTGTCATATTCCTGTGTATGAAATTCACAATGGCCGATATGTAAGTAAACAAGATGACTGTAATGTGTTAATTAAATATTCTTCACTTCGTCTCTACAATAAATAAGAAATTGTTTGGTTGCAATAAAAGAGAATCACGTAACAGAATAGTTGTATAGTTGACAAAAACTGAATCTTGCACTGACGCAAATGTCCTATAGCGGCTGCAAGTGGCTTACACTTTTGTTTTATAACTGTTACCTGCAGCCCTTATACAACCTCTTAAATGACTGAAGTGTCCTATTAGGTGTGCCCATTCCGCTTGTATAGCTGTTCTAAGAGGGTTTTACCAATGTTCTTACAGTATACAATGCTGTTTAAGGAATACTGTATAATCATTCTTGCAACTCTAATAGGAGTGATAATTGTTCGCTGGGCAGTGCCGCAAGACGCACCAAAAGTTTCGCGAAGGTTTTGGTATATGGCATAGTGGTGTCGGAAGTTAAACTCTCGATTCATGATACTACACAATAAAATCAAATTGTTATATTAGGCAACGTGACAAGTTAGCATTTTATTGTATTACTGCTGGTTCTACTCCTTGACCAGTCTGGGCAGTCTTAAGAGAAATATTACCAAAAGATATCCATGACACAGTTTAGAAATTTTGGGGTTAGCTTCACGTCGAATTTAAGTATCCTCTCAGGATTGTCG
Source organism: Acanthoscelides obtectus (assembly GCA_963669975.1). NCBI lineage: Eukaryota > Metazoa > Arthropoda > Insecta > Coleoptera > Chrysomelidae > Acanthoscelides > Acanthoscelides obtectus. The sequence continues at coordinate 35,133,133 of CAVLJG010000003.1, read as the reverse complement.
GTGGTCAGTACTGTCAAATTACCGCGGTTCACTCTAGTGGTCATAAAAGCTTCCTTTTCAAACCATTGTTATTTGATATAGCTGACAAAAATAAAGTTCAGAGTAACGATTCGTTATTTTTCTTAGACTAAAACCTCTCTTAACTCCTAAGGTTATTTCTTCCTTATTCAGCGATCTTGCCGAAATTCGTAAAGTTGAAAAAGATTATAATAATTCCAAGTTATAAAACATATTGGTTAAAGTATAATACAAATTTGAGTCTTCGATGACAGATAAAGTAAATTCAACAATCAGACAGTGTTCTGAATGAGTTGAATACGCCTATGCATCCCAGCGTCGACGCAAAAAAGTTTCGATGAGTATTCCAGCCACCTGATCATTATAACAATATTCACATTATCTCGAAATAAATGCAATAATCAAATCTATCTCCGTTCTCGTTCACCCCAATTAGGTTCTTTATCCATCATAATAGGCACATACACTAATAATAATTACTCTGATCCTTTCTACCATATCAACTAAATCCCTACTAAACATCAAAATGAGATTCACAGCAGTTCAATGATATTTCCGAAAGAGGCAATAAAATTAAAATTCTTAATATGTTATATATTATTATTATAAAAAGTATCTTCCCTATTCATCACCCTCCCTTACTTCTTTCTAATTCTTTTATGCTTTGACATAGGAAAAAATGTGTTGGTGGAGCGGACATGCCTAGGAACAATACATCATTTGTAAATTTAGGGTTTTCTCAATGTTTTACCCATTTTTATCGTAAATCGTAAATACATAGCAGAGCATGGTTTGTAAATGGCGCGATGCGCAGCGGGCGCATCGCTTTGTGGAGGCGATGGTAGATAATTGTTCAGTGCTGTACGTTACTTAACCTCTCATTTTAGGTGTGTTTAAAAAATAGGAAAGTTCCTTATTGACTGAACTGAGGGTCATACAAATATTCTCTCCTTGGATTATAATCTCTCAATAACGCTTCCTTGAAGAACGTTCAAGGGAGGATTTAAAATCTGCATCAGTATGCTATTATCACATATTTTCAAATTTACTATATTTTCTATATTTTAACGATTTTTTACATAATTTTCAAAAGCACCAAAATTACTGAATTTTCAAAATTTCTAATTTTTCAGTATTTTGTAAATTTCAAATAATGTAAAGGTTTTGAAAATTTCCAATATTTATTCGATTTGCTAATCCTGAAAATATGAGAATCGTACTTTTGAAAATTTTGAATAATTTACAAATTTTCAAAACCTGTGATGGCAACTGTAGCAGCCTATTATGAAATCCAAATTCCTTGAACGTTCCCCAAGGAAGCGTTATTGTTCGTTTACAATACTGTATGAGTACGAACTGAAAGTGTACGTCACTGGTTTTTATACTATAATCGCATTGGGTGGCATTTTGGAGCACAGCTATTCCGATCTAATTTCTTGTTATGCCTTACTGAAAGAGAAAGTGCTCCGGTTTACGTTTATTACCCAAAACTGTTAGGAGAAATTCTGCCAAACTGTTTCTGGTCTAATTGAAATTGTAATCAACCGTATGTATGCTTGTGTATAGAATGACTGTTATGCGAATAGCTGTTCTCGGGAAAATCTTTTCGAAAGTAGAATTTCATTTAACATTCTTCTGTTGCCGTTGTTTTTAGATAATATGTGCATATATGCGTGAAAACTTGTTCGAAAGGCTTAATTACTTTAACTGCAACTACACGATTTTCGAAATGGCTGAGGTTATTAAAACTAGGAAAAACATCATCTGACAGGTTGTTCCACAATATCGACGCTCTACAAAGGAGCGGTCGTATTGGTCAGTTCTCAATATATGGAGTTCGGAAGAGTTACAATCACAAGGGAGAGAGAAATTGGAAATATAGTTGTTTCCGGTCTAATGAGATCATATAGAGCATACTTTATAACAGTTTATCGCGATATCTTACAGAAAAATACCAGAACCAGCTCTGAGAGAGCATGTAAATGAATACATTGTTGTTTTTCATTTCCTTTATAGCCGCGCACCGGTTAAGCATGTGATTTATACACGCCGAGTTCTCACCACAATGTTTCATGGATTACAGTTAGATATTAAATTGACCTAGTTGACTATTTGACATACGGAAACCGCTTTTCAGGCAATTTACTAAAGAAATACTTGTAATGGCGATATCACCATATTAAAGTCTTCCTAGGTATAATACGTTAATCATTTTAAGCACTCCAAAGTAGTATAATAAACAACTCAATGCATATAGCTGGTTTTATTTTCTTGAAATTTGAGATATCTAAAGCTATTTGATTAAACAGCCTACAAATTATCAAAAACATTAAAAATTATTTCTATCTGAACCAAATTGTACTGCTACTCCTAAAGAATTGTAAATCCGATTGTTCGGTTGTACAGATTGAAAACTTTTAAAATAGAAATTCTTTATCAGTAAACAAAACAGAAACGGTGAAGTTTGCTCATATAGAAGGCATATCTAATATAATTAAGGTCTCCAGTGTAAAGTTTGATAGCCATTTTCGCCACTCGCTTGCTGACCAAAGGCAAAGCTCTCTTTGTGTTTCTCATTATCAACAGGCCAGTTTCAAAATTAACTTAAGCAACTATTCCTCGATAAATTGTTACTGTTATCGATAAGTTATAGATAGTTAGATACCTCCTGTCTACTCTAAATACGAATGCTGATCTCGATGCCTCACCGTCATTAAACTAACCTGAGCCTAGCGTTTTCTATTTCACATTTTATTAACTAAGTGAGTCATTAATTTGATGCAGTATATTTGTAGTTGCGTTGCCTAAATCAAACTTCTTGCAACAATATCTACACTAAACAGGATCATTGAAGAAACAGTGGCGATATTTCTAAGACATAACGAAGATAACATTTTTTAAATTAGGATAGTATCTAGTTGGGTAGTCCATGCTCAGCCTACTCGCGGTGAACGCCATCTATGGAGGAATGGTACAACGACACTAATAGTATAGAAGCTATAAATGATCGACGTTAGTGCCATCTCTGAAGCAGATGTTACAATAAGGCAAACATATCACTCCGACAACTCAGACTTGACCTTTAGGCAACACAGACAGCTACTACAAGCGAATGATGGATGGCAAGTACTATAAATGAAAGCGATCAAGGGTGTAATATTGCGTTTGAAAATCGCCATCACCTTCATTTTACGGTTACGTAATAGGGGTGCTGCAATATTTTCAAAATAGACTGAAGTTAGTAAACGTGATAGTATATTAGTATTAGTTAGATAGTGTGTTAGGAGAGTCATCTTTCTCACCGTAGCATTACTTGAAAGATATTCATGTTTTGTCCTTATTCGGTCTCATGGAATATACAGCAGCCTGTATCTTTGAAATGTGACATTTTAAGACATAAGTTTATAGAAACTTTTTCTCTTATTTTTGGATGTCATTTCAATCGTCCTGTATAAATCTGATAATCATATGGTAAGGAATAGATTGCACTGCAAGAAGACATGTGCAATGCAATTTTCATAGACACTACTACCACATAAAAGTTCACGGTCAGCCCCATCGCTAACAGGATTGCATAACAAATTGCCAGTAGAGTCTTCCTCCTCGATTTTTCAGCATGCATCTACGAAGATGAATCACCACCGGCCACTATCACATATCTCCTATCGCGTTCTGACAAATCGTGTGGGAGCCCCATTGAAAACGCGGCCATTGTTCGGTCTCAACGTATCTCTGGAAGTCTCCCGTGCACTTTTAAGATTGGCGAGATTACGCCACATACATTATAACGTACTGTATAATTGCCTCCAAACAGGATGTCTGCTAATGGAAGTAAGTGACAAAAGAAGAAAAGTGATGAGCACAATGGCGGCCTTGATCTTGATGTAAGATATGCGCGGTGCTATTACGTATAGTACAGTGAGAGTATATCGGATGATGCTCGTCACTATTGTTGACTTGGAGATAGAGTATAAATCGAAATGTCAGGTAATCCAGGGTCTGTAAATTAAGTAATGAAACTTGCAACGTAGCGTTAAATCCGGCAACATTGGAGGTGGTGTACTTTGATACTTCATCATATTTTCTATCTATTAATGAGAACAGCTGATCAGCAATTGGTATCTTTGTCTGTTAATAACCAGGATGACAGCCAACCTAACTAACGCCATCTACTTGTACTATAGTACAGTGAAGGTGTATCAGATTTTGCGTTTTGACTTGAACATCAGCAACGGTGCAGCTTTATAGACAAATCAAGTCCAAAATTCCGATATAATACTTGGAAATTAAAGTAACACTCCCAGGTGATGTGTAAGGCAAATAGAAAATTTCTGGAAAAATATATTGAGCTCAAATGAGATTTTGGTCAAGACCAATCTTAAATTCAGATAGCACTTAATTTTTTCACATGAACTACTTTACATTTTCAATTTCCTTACTGGATAAAATGCCGCCGATGTTAGTAAAGTCGATTATCTTTACTTAATGTAGTATCTTGGCAAGACATGACCGAAGATCTGACGCTGCTACTAGAAATTATTGATTACAGGAGGAACACATACATTTTAAAGTTCACTCGATCATTTCGTGACGGTATTACCAATGGAATCGTTAAAACATATCGCTAGTATCCAGAAAACTGGAAAATCTCCACCAATAAATAATGATTCTATTCATTTTCCTAACATGTAGGTTTTCTACAGATTCCGTCTGCGAATATTAGTGAAAAAAGATACAATCATTTTATACAGGGTGACTTTGAAGTTGAGTCATTTATTTTAACAGTGAGTAGATCTGATCAAAAGAAATTTTTTTTTGCTATACCATTTTTCTGGTAAAATTAAAGTAACAAAGTTATAGCCCTTTGGAAGTTGGAGTACCGCCCTGTCTCAATAATAATATTATGTGCTCGTGTTTGGCGACAACGGATATAATTCGCCTTATCGGTTTATCGCATCGGAAACAAAAAAGCGAAAGAATTTGGAACGATGTTTTTACAATTATTTCAGTCAGTTGTATACAGTCAGTGTCAGTCGGTAGTGGATAGTGGTGTGTGTTGCGTGGCTCAAACGAAATAAAAAATGGCACATGTTCATGCGGATCGGTTTCCCAATCGAGTGGAACCAACCCCTCGTGCCTTTGTTAATGTAGTACAACGGGTTCGTGAATCATTTGACTTAACACCGCACATATGGACGGCATGCCGGTGCTCCAAGACCTCACGATCAAATACAGGTCCGCACTGAAATACTTGTCGGGAGGATACTTTATAAAACAAGGTAAATTTTTTTTTTAATTTTTTTTTTATTTTTACACACATATTTTGGTTTATCTTCCTTCTACAATCATTATCTGAAAATTAATGACTCAACTTCAAAGTCACCCTGTATATACTGTGATATTAGAAGTGTTACACCCAGATAAAATAATTTTTTCAACTTGTTGTTTTGGTAACATAATGACTGTATTTAAACCATGCTGTGGCAACAATGCCAGCGTTTTATCTTTACCTTTGTTAGAATCGTACATATCTCTTAGTTTTTGTGAAGAAAGCAGTAAGTAGTACAGATATTTTTAGATATTGCCCTTTCATTTACTAGTGTTAACCATAACAAAATGCCTCGTGTTCGAAGACGTTATCACCATGTTAGCGACTTTGACAGCGGTAGAATTATTGCCTATCGAGATGTTGCTTTGTCCTATCGCGAAATTGGCCGCCGTGTTAATTGTGCTGCAATGACGATAATGCGTGTTTGGATAGAGGATAGTAGAAGAACACAAAGAAGGCCAACTAGTCCACCAAGGCGTACCACAGAGCGTCAAGATAGGCGCTTCAGACAACTGGCCCTACGAGACCGTTACCGTGCTACTACGCATCAAGATCGCTGACCAGTGGTTTCGAGAAGATGGTAGACCTGTTAGTATGCGTACACTCTATCGCCGCATTCGAGCCTTTGGACTTTTTTCACCTTCCACGATTAGTGCGTCCTCTGACTGCGGACCACTGTCGTCAACGTTTGAACTGGAGCAGAGAACCGCAACATTGGAGAACATCGTCATATTGCATTTGCTGTTGAGAGGCATGTACACAGGACTGTTGGAGTAATGGTTTGGGGGGTCATTGCCTATAGTAGTATAGTCACCCTTCTCTTTGTTCAAGGCAATACGACTGCTGCGCGTTATGTTGATGATGTCCTACAAACCACTTTCTGCCGTATCTAGAGGGCCGCCCACAAGTCCTTTTTCGGCAATACAACGCACGTCCCCATATTCGTACTACGGACTTTCCTCAAGAAACAGGGTAAATGTTTTGCCGTGGCCACCCCGTTTACCGGATTTAAATCCCATCGAACATGTGTGGGATATGATGGGGAGGAGACTATCCACTTTGCACCTCCACAAACTCTGCCACAGCTACTCCACGAAGTTCGAGTTGCTTGAAATTAATTGTCAATAAAATTTCGTGAGAATTATATCACTTTAATCTTGATGCAAGACTTCCTCATTGCCAAAAAATCAAGTTGAAGAAATTATTTTTTCTGGATGTAACACTTCTAATGTCACTGACCATACGAGTATATAATTTTGTAACCGACAATTAAATTGAACAAGCCGGTAATCATGCTGGTAATAATTGAATTTTAATACATCGCTGTACATGAGAGATATGAATATCGCTCTATGTATCATTATTTACCTCTAGTTGGCAAATTTGTTTAATTAGTACACACGTGGTCAGTTGCTGGTGGCGCATTTCAATGAACTTTTGTACGTTATAAACTCGATTCTAGGAACTACGCTTGATTTGTATGAAAACTTTTCGTTGGCTCGATTAATTAGGTTTACAGCCCGATATATAAATGCTCGATGGTAAATTAACGGTTTCCCTGCAAGCTGAATTTGTGGATGCTCGCACAGGTATAACGTTTTTTATTATGCTTGCCATATAGAATGGTGTAATTTATATCGAAGCGCCTTGAGAATGAAGGCAAGCCACAAAAAATAACAGAGTAAGGACCTCGACGACCCCACATAGTCGCTATATAGTTCTTCTCCACGCCAATTGACGTAAACAGAAACATTTTCTTATTTTATAGGAATCGCCAAATTGTCTTTCTAAGATATGCATATAAAATTGTGATCTCAGAAACCTCTACATGACAAAAAATTCCAATTGCTGATTCTGGCGATATTCAATAACTTCAGTATTCAAAATCTTCCAGGCAATTCTGAACCACATCATCGCCGCTGACTTTACGCCAAACATGAAAGCTTCTAACATATTAGAATATTATTATCTGATGACGATATTTAACGCTACTCCGATATTCGGAAAGCACACCCACATGTCCAGTACCTCTGTAGCCAAGAATCTCATGACAAGCTGTTTCCCTTCTCGCCAATGGACGTAAAATAGTACAAATGAGGGAAATCGAAACTTCGCGCGACTTCCAGGCGATCAATGCATCGTCACACTGGTGACCTTCTGCCTCGCGCACATTCGATTCCTCGTCCTCGTATATCACAGACCTAGGTTGAGAAGTGGGGTTACTACCAATACTTCATATCACATTAGACTCAGCAGTATTTATTAGCCTTATATTTATTATATTATAACCAAAGCATGAATCAGCGATCATGATCCCTCCTACTCATTTCACGAATTTTCTGAAATATCTAGTTGCCTGCTGTCAGAGTGACAAGCTCAAATAATCAGATTTGGGAGGCTGGAACCAGTCCATTTAATATTTGCTTTGGAGTAAAGTGCTACGCTTTTTGGCAGTGTCACCCTGCTGCTGGCTTGACAAGCAGTGTATGCCAGTAGTATTCAAGTCCTTAACGAGTTATCAGCAATTTCTCATTCACATTCCAATACTTTGAAGGATGAAGGTTGGTTTTCAGACTGGCATAATGAAGTTCGCAGGATACAACTTAAATGACATTGATTATAAATTAGTTAGGCCTTTTTCGTTGTCGTCATTTACCTTAAGATCGATGATGGCGGTTTCTTAAATTAGTAGTAAACAGATTTAATTCATTACTGAGCATCAATCAGTATTATATTTTTCCGGAAATAAAGATATCTGAACTCATGAATCCCAGAAAGATCAGATACATGGCTCAAGTTAGTCTAATCATATTAGCAAATCTCCCAGAAGTAATTGTAAAGTCGGGATTTATTTTAAATAAAATGGGCACACCAATTTTTGTGGGAAAATTTTTCATTTGACAATAAAGAATGAGAAAACGTGTTTTTTGGGATTCAATCGAAAGTGTTGACAGGGACGAAGAAACTTTTCATATAAGATTTTGAGGTATTTATGAGACCTACAAAATGAGGTCACACGTAAAAAGATCGGACTAATAGCAAAAAATTCACGCAACTAACAATATAGTTGAACTTCTTCAAATCGACAACAACAAGACTGGAGTATATCAGTCAAGTAGTTTTTTGAGAATTTCTAATGGTTTATACCAAAACACCTGTCTTCCGGCCAACACTACTAGCTTATTGACAATATACAGGGTTCGTTGAAATAGCATTTAATAGCAAAATACACGTGTTTACCTTCCGGTATGAATCACATACCATTCCGAAAGATAAATGTTAGTTTTATGCAAAAACAAAGGTCGCGTTTTTTTTCTTCTTAACAAATTCAAACATTCCTTATTTGTGAGTAACTGAACAAATGCGGTACGATTTTCGAAAAACTTTCGTTACTATACACATTTTAAAACAAAGCGGATGTGTCTATTATCTTTTGTTGCGAACTACCTACAAATACGAAATGTTTAAATTCGTTTAGAAGAAAAAACGTAACATATCCTTTTTTGCATAAAAATAACATATATCTTACGGAATGGTTTGCGATGCATATCGGCAAGGTAAACTAGTATATTTTGCTATAAAATGTCTTTTGAGCTAACCCTGTATATTGCTCAATAAACTAGTAGTGACGGCCGGAAAACAGGTGTTTTGGAATAAACAATTAGAAATTCTCAAATCTACTCCAATTTTGTTGTGGTTATTCAGAAGTACGAATCCTACGAATTTGAAGACTTTCAAGTATCTGCGAAAACCATCGTTGCATTACCAATATGTGCCAAAACCTGCAGTTTGCCTCGGTTTTCGGCTATAACTTTTTCGCTATTAGTAGTAAAAATCTTATTTTGAGAGTTTTTCCATTCCTGCCAACACCTTCGATTGAATCCCAAAAAACACGTTTGTTCATTCTTTGTTGTCGAATAAAAAGTTTTCCCACAAAAATTGGTGTACCCATTTGAAGGGACCATGTTTCAAATACCCCCAAACCAGGGGTATTTTCGTCTAATGTGGTTAGACTAAGTCTTACAAATTGGGTTAGCATCTGATATCAATGAATCTTTAAGGTTAGAGTAGAATAGACCATTGACATTGCCTCTCTGCTGATATAAAATGAATCTATCTAGAATGAGTTTCAGACTCTACATCATTCAGAACATCGTTAATATTCACGGGAAAAATGTACACCTCGTGCTATTCCCACTCTCAATATCGTTCTAAAAGCGGCAGAATCGAGATTTATGTCCTACACATGTCGCCATGTTGCTTTTTCCCATTGAACAGTTTACATGAGGTCCCACTGCTAATGGTGCGTTACCCCTATTTTCAGGATGACGTGGCATATACCGCTGTGCATAAATATACGGCTGACGAGGCATCAAGTTGCTTGTGATAACGCACGCAACATTATTTTTTAGGGCAATTTCGGTAAATTAAGCGAAGTAACTATGACGCGTGATTAATTATTATTGGGTTGCAGTCATCAGTCATGCTTTGTCTGAAAGTTTTTTCCTTATATCGCTTTGAATACTTCATTAGGCGGCGATTCATCTTAAATGCTACGCGATAGGTCAATATGGAAGATTAATGGCGATAAAATGCGCATTGCTGATGTTATTCATCCGGTTATCGTGATATAAACACGGATTGGATTATGTAATTTGTAGATGCGCTTCTTTCATGTGCATTTTTTCTTGTTTGTTGATAAAGAAACTATACTTGCATAGTTTGAGTAATGATAATCGTAAATTATAATTCTTTACAACCAAGGTTTTTTATGGCTGTGCTTGCAGAAAACCAACATAAAAAAAATATGTCGTTATTATTACAAAATATAAAAGTCGGTCAGTATTTCCCAGTTAATAGCTGAGGGTATTTTTCAAGTGGATTGAAATATAAAACAAAATTTTAACTGATAATGACTGTATGAAATCTCAAAATATTATATTTGCACAGCTAGCTTGAGCAGAAATAGCATGCATTTCATTCTATTTTGATTTATAATAAATTTGCCCATATGTACTTAATTATCGTGCTAAACGAAGGTTTCGTTCTGGGTGGACGATCTTCATCCACAGGGGAAGCTACTATCGAGTGTGTAGCAACAATGCATTGCAAATGTGTGCAGTATGGGTGGATGTATTATATAACACAATAGATCGTATTACAATGCACACTTGAGGTTATGATACTGTGCCAATTTAGCCAACTGCTCTCGATTTTATACAAGTGACTTCAATAAAGGGACTGCAAAAAATTCAGATATCCTGATAAATATTACTCCTGAATGGTGTTCGTGCTTTAGTCAAACAGGGGCGTCTCTTTAGATCAGTTTCGTCAGAAATGTATTTTGGTCTCATATTTCAAAAAAATTAAATATTTGTTTTGTTCGGGGTGAATTTTGACCCTATTTGAACTTAATAAAAATACAAGATGCCTCCCACTTTTAGTCACTGCTTTGAGTATAAAAAGAACCTTGTGTAATAAGCGGTGGACATGTTTGGACATATCCACCTTATCATTGTGAAAATAAATAGTCTGATTGATCCAAATTTTTCTAGAAACGGGTTCAGATAAAGATTTAGATCAGGCAGTTTGAGTCTGTGTGAAGAAAGAATACGAATACTTATTATATACTCGTACATCAATATTATGGAATATATAGAATGTTACAAAATAAGTTGAAAGAACAGTTTTAATGAAGAATTAAGGGATTTCACTTCAAATACTTTAACCTAGGTTATATGGGTATTGTCAATGAAACTGACGACTACATAGTGATTTAGGAGGGCGTGTCCAATAAAAGTATAATTACGGATTAAACGACTTAGAGGAAGGTATGGTAGCTTGGCCCGGAATATACTTTTTATTATTTATAAAATTCCAGGAAAGGGACAAAAAAAACATAATCGTGCCAGCAGTAATTTGAGCATTTTGAATGAATATATCGAAATATATTGATAAATATAACCAAATTTTTTTCACCTTAAAAACAAGAGCACTTAAAACCTCATTATATTAATGTATTTCACAAACTACTTATTTTTGATGATTGACACTAGATGTAGTAAAAATTAGCACAGGTCCAAGGTACATGTACGAGTATGTCCAATGAAGAAGGTTTAAATCCTAATTATATCAGATTGGGCGCGACCCAAATAAAAAAAAATGTAATCTAATCTTAACAAAATTCACTATTCTACCACGCTTTGCAAAATCTCAACCAGGGGCGATATTTAGCACTGCAGAAGTATAATGAGCCTTAAAGTTACAAACACCTGCGCCTATGATGAGGTATTAAATATTAACGATAATGATCAGTTTATTGGTAGGCATCAAATGCATCTATTTTCTTTATATTGTCAATTAGCTAGAGAGATGCAAGGGTGAGAGGCCCTGGAAGAACTGTGGTACATTTGGCACTGCGTCATATCAAGTCCGCGTCTATTTATCACGGGTATTTTTAACAACCTGAATATTATATCCGTATTTTTACAGTTTATACATTCAAAAATCCGCACGCGGTAGAGAAAAACGTAAAGATCATTGGACAGATAGTGGAATTTAGACGCGGTCTCCTTGTGTGGTCTGTGTCATGTGGGGTCGACTGAGGTGTGACAAAATATTTCGCTGTCATCATTTGTCAAGTTGTTCCTAACCTTATGTGGACTAAATGGCATTTCATTCATCCGCTCAGTGGCGCTGAAATCGCACACCCAGCGAATGGATTCCGGTCCTGTTAAAAAAGCACCAGCACAGCGCCAACTGTTACTTTTTTAAAGGAGTAGGGCGTGTGTCAGACCGCCTGCCTTATGCGAACAGTAAAGTTCATTAAGCCCCGACACGCTCTATGCAAACATTCGTCGAAGATACACAACTTCCCCTCAGTTCATCGTCATCAGTACATGAATCTATTTACACACGCGACGATCTACTTAAGTCCTTGCTAGATTAACGCTGAAATATTGACTGCCTTCACTGCCTGCAGGAAGTTACAGTGTATCTTCAGCTTGGTAATTTATGGCATGTATTCGTATGCATATTTTGAGAAATTGTGGTTCTGTTGAAGCTCATTACAAATGATTTGAGTCGATTATTATTGAGATTTTAGGATGATTCTTGAGTAGTCAGTGTCAAGTTAGGCATTTGATATGTAGATATCAATATATTATTGAATAAGTTACAGAATATGGGATTTGGGGTAATATGTACAGTTTGATTACAACTTATTTACTTAACAGCGAACAATATGTGAAATTGGTGAAACAAATAGTGACTATGGTGTCCCCCGGGGTCCAGTGGTGGAGCCACTAGTATACAACGTTCTGAATCTAAAGAGTGCTTATCTTAATACAAGGTATTTTCATTTTGCTGACGATACAGATCTCTCTATATAGAAAATCATGAGCAAGCTCTGCGTGCAATTTAGACCTTGCTCTGTACTGTAAATGGCTGCATTCGAATAAACTGAATATCAACATGGATAATACAAAATATCTGATTTTTAAGCACAAACAACGTCGATGATAGCTCGTTGGTACCGAAGCAGTGACTAACTACTTAACTAGAAAAAGTAAAATAAACATTTGGAATGCATTTTTCTTGGCACACTTTATATATATGTTACCTATTGTGCGGTAAAACTGAATTTCACTAAGCACCAGCTTCGTAAAATAGAATATTAAGAATTATGTTCAACTATGACCGACTTGACAACACGGATATGTAGACAGAATTGAATGTTAGTAAACTAGATAAGCTGTTGTAATTGTAATTTGATTCTAATTTTTTTTAAAAACCTACAAAATTGTAATACAAAAATTCTTATCACACGCGATATGCATGACTATGATAAGACAAGATCACTTAATAATTCCTACTAGGAACTAATATATGATTAAATAACCCTGTAAAGAATGTACGTTTTTCCAAAAATTATGTGAAAACACTCAAAAGTCACTTGAATTGTTGCATTTATTGTTGTTAAAATTCGCACTTTAAATGTTATTATTCTCTCTTGTTTATTATAAAATTTGTAAAAACCGACTGTTAAATAAATTTTTGTTTAAAGAAAAAAGTCCAGAAGCCTGTCTCGTTAATTTATAACATCTGTGCATCCGATTTATCCAAAAAGGAGTTATCATCTAGGTTGCAAATATCCAAAGAGATCTATCTGTTTTGTTTTCTAATATATCTGTGATATTTTATAGATTCTTAATGCAAAATTTCCATTCTCGTCCCCCGTACGTAGTAAGTAAACAAGACTCATCACACCTGGATAATACAAGACGCTTGTTTCAAATGTGATCAGCTTGTAAGTTCTGCCACAAACTCTCGAAAACCTTATTATCTTGAGGGATCTGGGTCTCTTTATTTGCTATGAGGGTAAAAATTGATTTTATGAATTATACGTAGATACATTTTTCTCATAAGTATACCAAAATTATTTGGTCATACTTCCTCGTCAGTGTCGTATGAACTAAAAAGAATGTGATGTTTGGATTTTTCAGTTTTAAAGTCATTGAGACTAACGCTGGGATATTTACATCTGCTGGATCTAGGAAGCGTCACTGTCTTCAACAACAACACCTGAACCTATGTTCAGGTATACTATCAGCAGATATGTTTCAACAATTGTGTACCTATTAAAAAACTAGAAAATTTCAAGGATTTAGCTTGTAAAAGGCCAAGAGTTCCTAACTTATTTATTTACTAGCTGATAATAGCTCCCTGGAAGCAGATTGTCGACCAATTACTCTTGCTGTAAAGTTGATCTTGATTACATTCCCTATTTCGATTTAATTTTTGTTTTTCTTTTTATTTGCAACTTATAAGCTTTTTCTCCTCACTTCGTGCATGTCTAACAAGCATATATTAATAGCACACCCTGTATTTGCACATGCGACAACCTACTTAAGTCTCAGCTAGATTAGCGTTGAAATATAGTCTGCCATTGGTGTCGGATAAGCATCTGTACCGCTGCCTGACCGTACACACGCACATACATACAGTAGACATGCACTCTGTATGCAGTAGTGCATGTGCGATAGCAGTGGTAGGGTAGATCTCCCCTTCGAGCTGTTTCATTTAGACTCCGACACCCCTATTACTATCCGTTTTATTCTGGGGACGGATGAAATGCTGCTAACAAGGGCGGAACGGTGTGGGTTGTTATTTGGTTGGTTGCAAAGAGGAAATTTCAATTTTTGTTTCTGCATGAGGCACGTTTCCTGTGTTTAACAATTTGTGGATGATTGTGTATGTGACACGCTCATTAGTCCAGGAAGTACCTTCGTTCGGATAAATATTCTGGTCGTTTTTTCCCATAATACTGCTCAAAAAAGGCCCCTTTTAACAAATTTACATGTTGCCTGGCCCATATTGCATCTAAAATTGTTTGAGTAATTTTTTAGCGAAACTCCAAAAAGTGTTTTTGGCTCCGGACTAAATTATTCTTCTAGGGTTTTTGGGTGATTCTAGACTTTCACTGAAGTTGACAATTTTCGAGATGTAAGTGATTTAGTATTTCAGAAACTGCAAGATGTATCATCTTCGACCCCGAAAAACAATGTGAAACAAATTTTTTTAAAATACAAAAAACCCACCTGCAGTGACGTTCAAGAATAAAAATGTTCAAGACGAGTCAAAATCCATCAAAAGGTTGAACTATAGCCCGTGAAATAGAATTTTTTGTCCGCCTAGGTACATAATATGTATGCGCGAAAACCATAACACTCCTTCTGAGGCAGTCTGGCACAAAGGAAAAATTTAATGCTGAAAAAGTTCCTAAATATTATTCAAATAGATATTGAGATAATCAAAAAGCGCTTTAACGGGTATCGCTATTGTAAAAACTTTTAAGCAGTTTTTGAAGCAATTTCAGGAGTGTCAACATGCAGATTCGTTAAAAGGTCCTGAATAAGATTATGTAAAAAACCAAAAATGAATATATTTCTGAGAAGATGGCATTCTGAAATAAGTTAATTTACTTTTTTTAATTATATGACTTTATTTCACCGTATTCTTTTGGATAAATATGCTCTAGTGTCGGTGCCGTGTTTTTCTTACTAGGAGGCCACAAAACGTTATGAAAGCATCTTCAAACTTGTTTTGCAGTAGGTAATTTCTAGGAGAGGAAATAACAAAATTGCGAAAATCGATATTTTCGAGCAAATTATACATGTGCTTTGTTTCTTGATTGCTTTAGGGTGAGAAAAATTTAGCTCAAATATATGTTGTCATTCGACTTTACGTCGGAAAATGTTCGCTATTCCCATTAAGGTACCCCCAACTTTTTCATTCTGAAAATCACTGTGCACAAAAACGAATCAGGAGATCGAATGAATAAATAGGAATAAATACATTTAGCAGATTAAAATAATTCGGAATTATGAGATTTCTAAAGTACTATAGAGAGTACCATATTTTAGCGCGAAGCTAAACTAAAAATTATGTATGGTTGAGTACCATTTTGCTTTTTGAAATAGAATTGAGATATTGTGATACCCTATTCTGAAGCTCTTAACAGTTGTCTGGCAAATCATGAAAGTTTTTGTACATTGACTTTTTTTTTTTTTTTTATATCGAAACAGCCGCGCAGGCAGAAGCCTAAATGCCGGAACACCGCGGCTGCTATGATGATCCCAAAGAAATTTTGTTAATACGATTTTTGAACTGCCTAAGGTTAGTAGAACTGGGAAAAGCTTCCTCCCGTAGATTGTTCCACAATCTAGACACCCTCGGGACAAAGGAGCGGTCGTATCGGCCAGTTCTGGATGTACGAAGTTTGACACGGTTAGGATGGGACGCCGAAGTCAGGCGAGTCTGTCTGGCAGGCACATCGCGCGGCGGCATCATGGAAGAGAGCTCTGAGGAGCAAAGCCCGTTGGTGTAGCGATAGAAAAGAGCTAGATCGCCGACGGCCCGCCGGTGCGAAAGAGTCCCGAGACTGTCTGTTAGGGAAGAGTCATCGATCAGTCGGACCGCCCTCCTCTGGACAGCATCGAGCATGGACAATGTAGTCGGGGCGGCAGCACCCCAAATGTGTGAGCAATACTCGAGGCTAGGCC
Source organism: Acanthoscelides obtectus (assembly GCA_963669975.1). Lineage (NCBI taxonomy): Eukaryota > Metazoa > Arthropoda > Insecta > Coleoptera > Chrysomelidae > Acanthoscelides > Acanthoscelides obtectus. The sequence goes on along the minus strand of CAVLJG010000003.1, from coordinate 35,116,723 downwards.
TTATCTGGGCCTTGTATAGAGTGAGAAGGTCATGCGGAGAAAAGTACTTCTTAGCCCTAAACAAATAGCCTAGCTTTTTCCCAGCAGCTGCAGCTATTGAAGAGATGTGTTCGTGCCAGATCAGGTCCTCGGTGATCTGGACTCCGACCAGCCGAAATGAATGGCTCTTTGGTAGAACTCGACCGTCCATCGAAACTGTATGACGGCTAGGACGCTTTTTGTTCGTCAAAGTACAGTACTGTGTTTTTGAAGCATTGAACTGTACAAGATTGTTGCGTCCCCAAGCAGTGATAGCCTCCAGGTCTCTTGTCAGAGAAGAAGTCGTCACTAGTCTTCTTTTTTCCAGCTCAGCGGCAGAGATCGGCTTGTCACTCTGAATTCCTGCATGTAGAGTGCTGTCATCAGCGAAGCTGTGGATTGGGTTGATCGTGCAGGAAAGGAGGTCGTTGATATGTAAGAGAAACAGTGTTGGAGCCAAGACCGATCCCTGGGGAACACCCGCGTTGACGTTGTGGGATGAAGAGGAGAATCCGTCAATTACGACGGATATCTTGCGGCCAGAGATAAAGTCAGCCACCCATCTGCAAAGCTTTTCTGGGAGGCCGTAGGATGGAAGTTTGCTTAAGAGGGCAGCGTGCCACAGCTGATCGAACGCTTTCGTAATGTCAAGAGCAACGACATGAGCCTCACCATGAGACTGGATGAGTTTACTCCACAGTTGCGTGACGTAAGCTAGGAGGTCCCCTGTGGATCGTTGGTGCCGGAAACCGTACTGCCTGTCGCTAATCAAGCTGTGACGTTCGAGGTAGTCCAGAAGCTCGCGATTTATGCACCTCTCCATCACTTTACTTATAACAGAAAGCAGAGCTATAGGCCTGTAGTTGTAAGGGTCGGTTTTAGATCCTTTTTTTGGGATGGGCTGTACATGAGCAAATTTCCAGTTTTCTGGGAAGGTGCCGGATTCATAAGATATCTGGAAGAGACGTGAAAGAACTGGAGCAAGCTCCGCTGCACATCTCTTCAGTACAATGGCAGGAATCAAGTCCGGACCAGAAGCTTTGTTGATGTCGAGCGACAAGAGCACTCGTCTTACGGTCTTATGCCTGAATGTTACCTCCCGCATAGTGTGGGGAACCCTTTGAATTGACGGCACTTGGGCGTTGGTGGGGACGTCCATGGTGGAGTTGGCAGCAAAGATCTTGGCTAGCACTTCCGCCTTGGCCTTTGAGTCGAATACAATAGTTCCATCCTGACACGTAAGTGGTGGAAGGCTACTGTGTGAGAAGTTCTTTTCAATCTGCTTGGCCAGCGTCCAGAAAGACCGACTGCCATTGCGCTGCGACATTACCCTGTGCCTAACTTTTATATCATGCTGGTTTTCGGCATTGCGAACCGCTTCGTTATATTTGTTTCTGGACTCGACGTCGGCTTGTCTGTTCTCTACAGTGGGGTTTTGTAAGTAGGTTCTGTGGGCCTTGATCTTCTGCTGGCGAGCTGTGTCACATGACTTGTTGAACCAGCCGTTGGACCCTGGTTTAGGAACTTTCACTGTGTGAGGGATGTATTCCTCCATTCCGACGTGGATAATTTCGGTTATTGAAGAACAGACAGTCGTCGCATCCGCGTCAGTGAAACAGACATCTCTCCAAGGAAAGCTAGAGAAGAAGTCTCTGAGCCCCTCCCAGTCGGCATGTCCGTAATGCCAAGTTTTGCGGCCTGTGCGAGTTTCTGCTGCCACAGCGGCTTCTGACCGAAACCTAACCTCCACAACACCGTGATCTGAGTTACCCAGGGGGGACAGGACAGCAGTGCTGTAAGGGGCAGGATGCGTGGTCAGAAAGAGATCCAGCAGGCTACTGGCGTGTGACGAGACGCGGGGGAAAAAAGTAGGGCTCGTCACCAGCTGGGTCAGCCCTTGAGTAAGAGCGAACGCTTCGACTGCACGACCTGCTGCATCGGTCTTATTTGAGCCCAACCAAAGCTCATTATGGGCATTGAAATCACCGAGAAGAACTACCTCTGAAGCGGGGTGATTGATGTTCAGGAAGTCGATCTGGACGGCGAGGTATTCGAGTAGGTCATCCCAGTTATGGTTCGATGGAGAGCGATAAAGGCAGCAAATAAATTTGGGTGATGTTTTGGAGTTGAGGCGAAGCCACAGAATGTCCTTCCGGTCTGATTCCAAAGAAAGATCCCTGGAGCAGGAAAGACTGCTGCGGACAAAAGCCACAACTCCCCCGTTCTTTCTCAGATTGGAGTGCACCTCGTAGTTTGGGAAGTTGAGATGGTTAATCGGTGCAGTCTCTGAGATTTTTGTCTCCGCCAAGAAAAGCACGGCGGGACGATTGGATTGCAGGTAGTGATGAACAGCATCAATGTTGCTGTTGATCCCGCAGATGTTCGAAAAACAAATTTTATCTTCGATGTTGTTCCCTCGAGCCCACCCTCCACCCGGACATTCCGAGAGTGGAGTGAGTTTACGTCCGGAGTTTTTAGTGCTCGAGGGATTCATCATCATTAATTTCTTTGTTTTGGTAGATAACCGACTGCATAGCTTAGGTGTGGAAACATGCGGACATTTATAAGACACCCTGGGAAAAGCTAGCGGGTGGTACTGCCTCGGTCGACTGGTCCTTGTCTACCACCTTCTTTTTACGTGCTAGTGATGTTAAATAGACCTAAAGTGGCCCGTTGGCGGACTTGTACCGCCACCCGGCAATCGGTACTGAGGTATTCCTTAACGCGTGCACAATCACTTGGACGGGAAGAAGTTGTATACTGGATACAACGACTTCCGGAACAAGCATTTGCCACGGCCCTCGCTCAGTAGGGGACTTGATTATGACTCAAGAATTTTCTCATAGGAACGGGCAATATTCAGCGACAATAAGTCAGTATAAGGCGATAAAATGAAAAGTATATTTTATCGATAAAAGCCCGAAGGACGCGCCTCCTAAGACCCGGATACCTGCCATTCTGTTAATCAATAGATTAAAATTAATGAAAAAGAACTATCTACATTATTTCAATTAAATTATGTATGAATAAATGAATAACTAAAAATTAAATTTATTTTGTTAATATTAAAGTTATTGAGAAAAAAAATATCTTTTTGACTTGTTCATTTGAATATTCCTAGCGATACCTAATAGTCAAACTATCAACGTTGCGCCCATGTCCTGATTAGTCTCCCCATACTCAGCCCCACGACATCCATCCACTTTATTTCCGCAACAATATAATTACCGGCAACACAAAAAGCGCCATTCTTTTGCCCGCCCGGAGCCAGGCTCAGGCGGTGACATGAAGCGACGCCAGGGCGACGCCGACGCTGAACAACGACGCTTCAAGCATGTTAACAAAAGACCCCGAAAGTGTCCGCGACGGATCGTAAACAGGGTGACGCGAACAACATTGGTAATATTTCGCGAGAAAGGGATACATCCAAAAGTGGGAGAAAGTTTCTACAAGTTGTCGCGACGCTTGTTTCAGTTTCCTTTTATGGTCGTCTAAAAATTAACTACATCCTGACAAAGTAAAGTATTACTACATTTTTCTTATTTAGAATAATAATTTTATAGCTTAAAAATTCCGGATTTTATTTTTCGTAATATAACTCTTCTCTTGGTCTAGTAATTTTGTGGTAGACAATCGTACTCTACTCTCCATCTCGTTGGAGGTCATTTTCTAAAATTTCTGTCGACCGTAAATACGAGAGCTGAAAGTGACTTGGGGCTATATCCGATGCTCTGGTGTAGGAATTATGCGGCCCACTACCCAATTTTGTGAAATAGTGTCACACGCTGAGTTGCGGATTTATAGGGTGGTGGGGTTTTTTGGACTAGCTAGTCCAGGACGTATCTTCAGCTGCTTGAAAAGTAGTACATTACACACCTTGTTAAAAATGTGCTCTTATTGGCCAAACATATTTATATCCTGAAGCGTATAGCGTCGAGGGATATAATGTGCAAGGTCAATAATGGCTTTCTCCACAGACGTATGTATACAACTTTTTCGCTAACGATGATATATTACCACATTTAATTTGAATAACTTCAAATATAGCATATCTGAGAATTTTCTCAACGTTCGGCAACATTGTCCGAATAAAGCACACGGCATGTCTGGATCACGGAGCGGTATGCAGAATAGGGGCGATGCTTCTACATGATATAGACTGACAAAGATAGAAGACGTCAACACATACCTAATTCGTTTCCAAATCGTCTTCAAATACTTCAATTTATCATGTAGCATGGGATATCCAAGCTATCAAAACAATAAGATAAATAAATACAATTAACACCAATAATTCCATAAATAAAACAGACATGTTTTGACTCCGATAATAATAATACATGAATGCACACATTGATTATTTCCCTAGGGATTTTTTATTATCTTTATTTACCTAGTGGGATAAATGTAACTCCTCATTAATGAATCCGGAGAGAGGAATTTGTGTATGTAATGGTTATGCAAATATGTACAAAATTTTAAATCGATCCTTCACTAACTTTTCCTCGTGTTCAAAATTGTAACCTCATGCATTCTAGGATCCATACGTTTCGCGCTAGAAATGTTGCCGCTGTTTGTTGAATCACCCTGTATACACACACATTGCCGTAGTCATTCTTTTTTCTTCTTTTCGCAACTCACGCCATATAAAAAGCACCCTCTGAGAAAATAAAGGCGTGTTCTGACAGCGATAAATATTTTTTATTTCTGTGGAAATGGGCATTTTTGTCATCACAATGAACGATGATGTGTCTTTGGCACAGATTCAGAAGAGCTATTGTGTGCACAATTTGATTCAGTTCTGTAGGCAATTTTCTAGCCCTCGAACAATCCTTGCGTTAGAAAGAAGCGATTTTGAAATACGAAGAAACCTCGCGGACTCATCACAAGTCACTAGCCAAGTCGACTAGTTGACTTTCTTCAAAATTGATAAGACCAAACACTTACAAAACCAACCATTTTTTTCCAACAGTCCTTCAGGATTGAGTAGCGTTTGATGTACGACCTAGCCTTGGATTTTAAATGAAAAATAACGCTTCCTTGAGGAATGTTCAAAGAAAGATTTAACATTTACAATTCATAGGCTGTAACAGTTGTCGTCGCTGTCAGAAAGATTTTTATTTTCTGTTTCTGTTACTAAGCAAGGCAAAATTATAATGAAAAGTGTCTTTGTCCATTTTATAGCGAATAGCGATCTGATAGCGAATTACACTAAATATAGTCAACTAGCATTGCAATAATCTGCAATCTTTGTTATAGATTGCATTTGACAGTTCGAGCGTATTTATACAGCTTGAAAATTATTTTATTCTCAATCTGTTATTTAATTGAATTGATGTAATTGGTAACAGTGAATCTGCACAAAAAACAAAGCAAAAATGTTATTAGTACAGCAACTAGACTTGCTGAAAGGAATTGTTCAAAATGAAACAAAGAGATAGCTCTTATATTTTAACTAGATGCGTTTGTAACAAAATCGTTCTATAATATAACATTTTACACTTACTAAAATTCTGTAAATAAGATACAAAACTTATCGATTATTAGACGCCATAAATTTTATAGAGAATTATCCACATAAATATTTCCGGAGCCCAATCTAAAATAAACATAAATCACTTTATGTAAAGTCTGTAGAGACATTCACGTTATAACTTAATTAGTAAGTTCGATTTCTCAACCAGAAATTCCATCCAAATTACGATTGTCAGCCTTGCGGTGCCAGTTTCACACGTTCTATACTGAGCAAAGTTTGTATTTTTTATAATTATTCTACATTCTCTTCATGAATCATTCTGCATACGCACAATTTAAATATTTGGCAACTTTCTATATAAGTCTAAATGTACTTACTCGATGAAATAAGGAGAAAGTATGGTTTTCGTATTGATTAATTGGTCATTACAGAATATGTAATTTATACAATTGGCACAAGCCTTTTCTGTCAGTGGTCGTTTAACGATGTGTAAGAGCTATAAAAATTTTGTTCCTAATGATTGTCGATTAATAAATGCAGCAAATATCCCAATCCAGTATGAAAATTACCACCAGCATTAGTAATAGTAAAGTTGTGAAAAACATTAACTCTAACAATCCTGATGTTGGAACGGCCAGACCTTTGAGTGAAGTCATATTGAGTATCTCATCTCTGAGGCTTTGATGCATACCATACTCGCTTAGGATTTGAAATGATGCTTCATCCCGATATTTCAAGCGTATAGAATCTTTTAATTTACCTATGAGGGACAACGACTGTTTTTAAATGCAGAGGCCTGTTGGAATTTCAACCAGACATTTGAGCGGTTCTTTACTTTTGTTTTTGACTTCAGATATTTCTGCTCAACCACACCTGCGCTAGCTCTCTGTGGCCCAGTCATTCAGAATCAATTCAAGCATCAGTCTGGAGCAAATGCTTGTAGGGACTTTCAGTGCTTTTTGGGACGTGCGTTTTGGCATAGAAATATCACTATTGTTTTTCAATCGGCCTATTTAAAACCTAAACAAAGCTAGGGTTAGACCAAAAAATAGCACAAATAATGGGCAAGCTCACGTTCTTCATGAAGGCTTTGTCAAACTGATACTCAAAACCTGGACCCATTTATCGCTAAAAAAGCTTTGCACGCCACGTGTAATCTAATAAGACTAGATGACTGTCTCAAAGTCCAACAATAATTTCCCATTATGTAATACGATACGATAAACAATGGAGAGAGAGAGAGAAAGCTGAACCATACAACTGGTAATGAGTTAGGCTGCAAAATTCTCCCTATTCAGACAATATCAAATGCTGATCCAAGCTCCCTCTACGCATTTCTCCTCCTAATTCGAAAACAAACCGAACCATATATTCTCGTGTTGCTCTGTTCACGATAAATCTGGCGCTACCCGACCGACCGACAATTCTAATTCTCATTCTGCATTTTGCCTGGAAAGATAACAGGAAACTCCCCCGCTTTTCCGAACGCAATAAGTTTCCCCCAAAACTCCGCCTCCCATCGCATCAATCCATATTTACTCGATCCTCAACTTTTCGCGATAAGGAGCAAATAAATCTCGTCATTCATGCCAACTGTCGAAAATAAATGGATTTATTTCGCTTCGTATTCATTATTTATAGTTTTCCGCATACGGCCTGGTTCCTATGTGCATACCAATTCGCCGGGTTTTTCTGGGACAAACGTCAGACGACCACAACGACGTTTTGTATGTGATCGGTATATGGGTCGCCATTCGCAATACTAAAAGTCTGAAGGCCCATATCGATATCCATCGGGTGTTGTATTGTTAGCTTTGGCCAATTTGCTTCCCTCTCTCAAGAGAAGGAAGTAATTGTAAACGCGAAAATTTTGGAATTTCAGATAACATTTTTTCATGTTTTGACATGTCAAAATCTGCATGCCAATCAATTCGGTCGATATGTCTGCTGATTTCTTTCTATCCTCGTAATCTGCATTGAGTTGGATTTGTATGTTGTGGGAGCCACGCTGGGTAATGCTGCTCCATTTTTTTAAATTGTTTTGTATGTTTTTCAACAAGCGATGTCTGAGCGGTTCTTATTCTTTTTTAGTTTTTGGCTTTTTTCTCCACCGCGATTGGACCAGTTGTCAAAAACTAATGAAGCTTTTTCGTCCTTGGCATAGCAGCAACCTTGTGTGAAAATTTCATCAAAATCCGAGCAGCAATTTCAAGTTATAAAAAAAGGATTGGCGGATAAGCAGACAGTCCAACAGACAGACAGACCGATCCATAGATAGACCGACGGATATGAGGGTCATTTTGCCCAGCTAAAAATACCGAAATTTTCCTCAACTTTGTTTCTTTATTTAAGCTTCAACTTCCCCATCACCATGTGAAAAAATATCCTAGATATTGTAGCACAATAACTACGGACATCGTCACATCTCATTTTTTCAGCTTCAGGTACACTCTTACAGTGGGCCTAGATGCCATAAAGTTCGTTTCACAAAGACAATAAACTAGGTTTGTCTACCGTAAATGTATTTAACTTTTCAAAATTTTGACTAAGCCAATTGTATAAGCCATTAAATAAACGCAACCTCGGAAAAACTTATGAACATGTAGAAACTTTCATTTTGCCATTCTAATAGTAGCCGCAAGAGTCTCACAAATTCTCGTATCGGCGTCTTAAGACATCAACCAATCGGTGTTTTGCAAAGATATCGCTTCCTATGGGTTTAATGATATTTGCATTTATTATGCGTATGGTAGAAAAAAAATTCTGTACAACTTTTGTTTCAAACGTATTTTTATAGAATTAACAGTTTTTGTGATAGAGGGCGGAGAGCGACCAGCGCTTAGCTATTTACAGCACAATGCAAGATCAACCGTTAGTCCGGATAAATAATATGCCATATTAAGTTTATAAATAATTAAGAAATATATATTTAATATTCTCATCATTTAATTATATTCTAATATATTGTAGCGTTTTTCTGGGTTCTTCTGGGTGTGGATTAAAAACACTCGATTCCACAAGAAGAAATGCACTAATTTATTAATAATATATATAATAATATAATATAAAAACACAACACAACTAACTTTAACTGAACTAGATAGAACGTTTATGTACACCACTATTTATGTCTTACTACTTATTTACGTATTATTATGTCGCGCCATTATCTCCACTCTACTCCACTTTGCTTCCCTCTCCCGGCCGTCGACTTATATAGTCCGTATCGCAGGTACTCGTTGATTCGAGAAGATTCCGGTGAGCCACATAGCGGCAGTCCAGAATCTTCGAGGTCATTTCGCATCGATCTCGAAAGGAGAGTCCCTGGCACGGTCCCCAACAGATGTCGCCAGCAGTCTCGCACCGAAGGAAAGTCTCTGGCGTGGTCCCCAACAGATGGCGCCAACAGTACTCTATTCATTCTTGTTACAATATGCTAATTAGATTGTAGGTTGAAAAAACATGAGTAAATACATGTTTATCCTATTTTTATTTAGATGGACTGTTCCATACATTTATCACGATTGAAGTTCAAATACACTTTAATAATAAATAACATGAGCCTTGATGTTCCTTTTCTCCTCTATCATCGTCTTCCGATCGCTCGAAAATTTACAATCCATTACCACCATTTTCGTCGTCGATGATATTTGCTACAGATCTTAAAGCATCTACGGATCAAAAGTGCTATCTTCATCAAAATCTCTCTGGTACGATGAAGCATTGAGGCAAGCTTCCACAGTTTGAATCACAACCATTCTTGAAGTTAGATATTGGATTCAGTAATCATTTGGTAATTTTGTCGAAATCGGTTAAAAGAGGCTGCACTTGTTGGTGGTAGATTGGATAACTATTTATTGAGCTTGTGTACGAATTTTGTGTAACAAGGATGATCGATACTAGCCTCAGATTTTGGAGCATTATAAATATGTTTGTACATGGCAGTCTTCTTGTTGAAATACAGTCTATTATTTATCTCAACAACGGTTATTTGTATAACAAAATTTTGGAAACAAAAGTTGAAGAGTATTTCATTCTCTAAAATATCCGTAATGAATGAAAATAGCATTAAATCCATAGTAAGCGAGATCTTTGGAAAAAAACGATTTTTGTGACATTTGACCTTTGATACACTGAGACAGCATACGAGATTTTTTGAGACCACTTTTGGAATGACAAAATAAAAGGTCTCAACGAGTGTTCAGGTTATTATCTCTCATCAATTTATATAAAAATAGTGACTATCCGCAAGTACTGTCTTATATAACTATCCGTTTACTAGCGTGCAGCAAATTGAGCAAGTACCACATACCTGCATATAATAACAATAAACTGTCGTTGCCGTCAGCTTCGAAAGTAAGTCTTCAGCCATCTCGGTTATCAGATATACGCTCCCCCTTAACACATGCGACCGTCGAATTTCCTAGAGAATGCCGATAAGAGCAATAAAACTTCCGTGGCGCGTCGTATGTGAGCATAGCGGAGGCTCTCATGTTTCGCAATAAAGTTGTTCATAAAATTCCGTAATTTTCCACCCTCAAGTCACCGTTACTAATTCAACATATCGTGTTACTTCGCACTAACGTTTCAAACCATATAATGCACCACAGGCCGAGAATTCGCCATGGTGTTTTTTTGTGTCGTTTGTTTCGTGCTGTGGGGCGGCCACCTACGATACTGGACGTGCTGGAGAAACGCAGAATCACGCTCTCGTGATTGGAACAAGGATTTCTGCTCATCATCCTCTAATGACTAGGTTCTGCGAGAAGTTCTGCTTCTACGAGTATATTGTTTTATTTCATGGTTTTATAGGCCTTCAGTCAATCAAGCATTCCAAAACGACGGCTAAAGAATGTAATGCATAGATCGTATTAAATGAAGAGAAATTTTTAAAACTTCACTGTCGCCCATTCATTTTATTAATTGTTATCTGGTTGAATCGTATGAAAGGTAGAATTTCCAAGGTTTACTTTCATAATTAGAGATTTTTCAAACACAATTTTGTGCCTTTACTCATGATTGTTTTCGTAGACCACCGTGTGAATCTGGATGCTTATTTTCCAGATTTTTATAATAATAGTAAAAATACTTCATTGTTATAAGGTTTACAGTAGTAAACATAGACAACGTCAACGTCAACGTCAAAGAAAAAATAAACAATTAAATAGCACATTTTTACATTGGACAGCTATACGTGCACCCAAAAACGGTACTTCAGAATATTAATTGAGTACCTTGTTTATTAAATAAGATTTCAAAGTTTTTTTTTGATACCTACTTTCTATTATACACTGTATGTACTGGCAAAACGTTAAATATTCTTACACCGTTATAGTATGGGCTTTTCTCATGTAGCCTGGTCTTAAAGTTGGGCACACTTAGATTGTTGCAGTTTCTAGTAATCATATCATTGTATTAATAACAGCTTTACCTGTAGTTATCGAGATTTAGTCTAGTATCAATACATACTAGTATACTCGAAATCTATATACTCGTACATGGTACTGTCAGTATTTTCATCTTTTTGAAATACTCTCTGCAAGATGTCATCTGGGGTAATTTTAATGCAGCTCTAAAACTTCGTTTCTGGCATTATACAAACCTCGGCAGATTTCCAAGAGTGAAATCAGAATACTATCCCGCATTATTTTACAAATTGCACATAAGCAAAGTAAACCATTATTAAGGCTTCAGCACTACCTTGATCTCTAGTACTGTACTAGTATATTACGTAGCAGGCAGAGTTCATTTTCATACCTAAAAACTATGGAACATCCGTTTGAACATATCTGCTTAATTTCTCATAAAATGATGGTAGTGTCGTTATTGAAAGACACGAAATTCGTTTTATCGATGTTCAAATGGAATAAGTTGTCATTGCACAATTCAGCTACATTATTTTCAAGCTCAGTTAATGGTTGAGACAACTGTTCTATGTGTTTGTCAGCCACTATACCCGATATCTCATCAGCGTAAAAGAAGTTAAGTCAATAGATTTAGGACTTCGATGGTCGAAAATTTACTACAAAAGAATTCTGGATCAATATACAGCGTGTTTGGAAGGTCGATACAAAGTCTTGGGGAGGGGAGGGGGCAGACCATTTAGAGTCTTTTAAGCCAAAAGTACCTCAGTACAAAGTCTTACGGTTTTCGAGATATTCGGACTTTCAAATTTAAATCATAAATTAGTAAACGAAACAAAATAAACTATTGAATCATGCTTTATTGGTGTTCAAAGTGAGAATCATTGTTTCTAAAAACTTCAACCATCAGATAACCAATTGAAATGGGTGATGGCTTTTTGGGTTCTAAACGCCATCAGATCCATAAATCGTTATTTTTAATACAAAAAATTGTTTAGTGATGATCGGTACACTAAGCGCATATGTGTGGAAGTACCTTATGAAATCTTCTGGAACCTAGTTTGGAATGATCTCATCTTGGCTCAAAAATGAGATAAATCAAGCGAACCAACATCGAGGACGCGGTTAGCCTGGTGAAAAATGGCGAAGCGTCGATTTTCATATTCAAAAGCCTTCCTAAACGAAACAAAATAAACTATTGAATCATGCTTTATTGGTGTTCAAAGTGAGAATCATTGTTTCTAATACATGCTCGAGCTCTACGTGTTACTTCGCTAGTTGTTGTATTTAATAACCTGTCTTGTTGCATTAAATAAAAAGCTTCTCGATTTTTTCTTATTAAATGGTCTCTTGATACGATTTCTTCAGTATTACTATTGACTTGTTTGGAAAGGAATAAAGCAAGAATGTGTGAAATTTAGTTTATTATTTCTTATCAGTATCACAAAAATAGGAAAACATGTATTTTTTATTTGTTTTTCTTTTCTCTACCTTCGGAGAAAAAACACACTATCAGGTATTTAAAAACTATTTCATATAGCCTCATGTTCTTTCAGTGATCACAGGAACAAAAGGCATATTTTTTTTCAATAAAAATTGAAAATCTCGAATAACTCGAAAACCGTAATACTTTGAACTAAGGTATTTCTGGCATAAAAGGTTCTAAATGGTCTGCCCTATCATCTCCCCAAAACTTTGTATCGACCTTCCAAACACCCTTTATATATTCATCCAAATTATTCAAATACTTGAGAAATATTAGCAAAATTCCAAAAGGCGCTGTTCCCTAAAAATGTTTTATCTCACCTAGTTTCATCAGGAGCTCAAAAATAAACCAAAAGCTTAAAGATTTTGTGAACAAAAATTATCATAAGAAACAAAGAAAGTGTAGGTATATTTTGTCATTGTTGGCTTTTGGCTCTAATAAACTCACTAGTGAAATGGGTGATGGCTTTTTGGGTTGTAAACACCATAAGATCCATAAATCGTTAGGTATTTTTAATACAAAAAATTGTTTAGTGATGATCGGTACACTAAGCGCATATGTGTGGAAAGTAAATACCCTTATAAAATCTTCTGGAACCTAGTTTGGAATGATCTCATCTTGACTCAAGAATGAAATAAATCAAGCGAACCAACAATTACTACAAATTTATTTTGACTTTGTATCGACCTTCCAAACGCCCTGTATAGAAGCACTTCACTTTAATTCGATGTATGTATAACATCCGCTAACATAATATAATGGACTACTACTGGGTTACTGAAAGTTAAAGCAATGATAACAAAAATGCGGACATTCCTAATAAACATTTCCTAACGTAATGCATATTGCATAACAAAGAATGAGGTGTTTTGCAAGCTAAAAATAAATGCTTGGGCTTATCACTGTCCCTGAGCATCACCTAGCTCACCCATATCCTAAATACGTATGTATACTCATTGGCTGCTAATATATACATATTGATTACCTTGTACGTTATCTAAGTCGGCACTTGCTTATCAAACTTTGTGTTAGATCCCCCAAGGTATACGATCATTAAAGATCATCTGCCAAATATATTTTAACTATTTTCATTGTATACGCCCACAGAATTATTCGAGGAACAAAGCTAAGCCCCTTTATATATTCATCCAAATTATTCAAATAATTGAGAAATATAAGCGAAATTCCAAAAGGCGCTGTTCCCTAAAAATGTTTTATCTCACCTAGTTTCATCGGGAGCTCAAAAATACACCAGAAGCTTAAAGATTTGTTGTACAAAAATTATCATAAGAAACAAAGAAAGTGTGTAGATTTTCTCATTGTTGGCTTTTGGCTCTAACAGTGATAAAAACTTCAACCATCAGATAACCAATTGAAATTGGTGATGGCTTTTTGGGTTCTAAACGCCATCAGATCCATAAATCGTTATTTTTAATACAAAAAATATGTGTGGAAGTACCTTATGAAATCTTCTGGAACCTAGTTTGGAATGATCTCATCTTGGCTCAAAAATGAGATAAATCAAGCGAACCAACAAGTACTACAAATTTATTTTGACAAATCGAGTGTTCGTTTTTGCGCAACTTAATGTTATCCCATTGAGGACGCGGTTAGCCTGGTGAAAAATGGCGAAGCGTCGGTTTTCATATTCAAAAGCCTTCCTATAAAATATTCATAAAGCAATATATTTGCTGATTTATAAGCTGGTGTTACGATTTTCTCTTGCATAGTAATAAATGTATGGCCATATTGACAACCTACTCCTCGGGTTACTGTTCTTTAACTGGCACATGTTCAATGATCGTTTCACAGAAAGATTTAGTAGCATCGTACATCTTTCCTAACAATATATTCGCATGCATGTTATTGCACTTATAGTCCAGGACATAGCAGACCTTCCAAAAACAGGTTTCATAAAGCCTAAATTAACTTGATCGCGTCAAGATATTTAAAATGAATCGTAAACGTGCGGAATGAAAAAAGTTCAGAAATCCGTAGAAAAAAATTAATGGTTAACTTTTTATGTGCTCAAAATAATAATACTATATTTGATGGATTTTTCTTATTTTTGCTGAAATACTAACGGTCCAACTGTTTAAAAATGTGTGGATGGTGATGAGAAAACGAATACCGTTTAGCTATTAATAGAGAATATACAAAAATATTATTTATGGAAAATGTGTGTTTACAATGTCAAATGTCAAAAAAGGGCAGCGTTTTTATTATGTCTAACATCTTTTTAATCAATAAACGAGAGTTGGAAGTTACTCAGTACATCATTGACGTCACTCTTGTTTATAAAGACATGTTTGAGGTTATTGTCAATAATTATGGCAGGTAATTAGCTGATTGCACAGCCGAGCGCGCTCTTTAATAGTCTAAGTTCCAGTGGCATTAAGCATAATTCAAATCCACTCTCTCTTTTCCCTCGCTAAACATCACGTTCCTGTACTAGATTATATGGATAGTATAATTTCTAGCAACCTTCCAGCAACATTCCAACAAAAATAAGTGCTTTAGGTAGAAATATCTATTCTATTCTAGTTGGTGCGAGTCTATCACTCTATGAGTCTATGAGTGTAAAAGTGTGTAAATGCTTCCATGACCTGCAATTTGATTTCTATCTAGGCGCCCAATAACAGATGCTCATTGTGAGTGGTGTCAGATAACATGAATGACGTCACCATAATTGAATGTCTGTTTCCGCGGAATAATCCAGATAGTAAGTCAAATAGTATTTTCTCCAAATAATAATAATAATAAATGACTTTACTCTTTACTCTAATGAACCAAAATAAGACAAAAAAAGATGATAATAATAGTAATAAGCCTTCAAACAACAATACAGAATAATCATAATTATAATCCCGTGTTAACACTAAATGGACTGAAAGTAGTTTAAAATTTCACAAGATATTAATAATACTGGTCACTATAAAATTTGGTTACTGGTTACTATAAAAATTGCTTGACATATTTTTTCTGCGTATATACCTATATTATAAGCTTCAATCTCTATTCTAAAAAAAGTTTGTTCTTAATTGTATTTAGCAAGTATTTCTTATATTGTATTTTGAAACTTGAAAGAGAAAGATTAAGAAACTGGTTGAGACTTGAATTAAATTGTTTAACAGCATTTTATGAGAATGAACGTTGAAACAATGCACTACTATGAAGGGGCATAGTTAATTTTTTTAAATATGTTACATTTATATCATGAACAGAATGTCGGAAAATTAAGTGTTCTCTTATAGAATCAGGTGAACCTGGAGGGTTTATAATTTTCAATGAAAAACTAGAAAAATGGATAGTGCACCGCTCATTCATTTTAAGCCATTTAATTTCTTTATACAAATGAGATATATGATTAAACCTACGCAGACCATAGATAAACCTGAGGCACGCATTTTGCACCTTCTGAATACGACCTCTACTTGCCTGATCTAAGCAAAACCCATAGACAAAATCGCAATAATCGAAATTGGAAAGAATTAGGGATTCACACATTTTTTTTTAGTGATCTGTTTAGTATGTGTCTGTTATTTTACAAAACTTTTAGAGAACAAAATTGAATTTTGAATTATTAGTCGTTATATTGAGATTAGCTTTCAAAAACTCAGTCTTAGATTTGTTACCAAAAATCATTAAATGCGATTTTTCCGGATTAAGTTTTAAGTTGTGACCTAATGAGGGATTGTTCAAGGTGTTAATGTCCTCATTTATACAATTTTCGTAATACTTGTAATCCTCAACATCAAAAAAACAATAAACCTGGATGTCATCCGCGAAGGCCTGAACTTTGTAAAACTTTAAAGACGTAAGGATATCAGATGTATAAATTAAAATTAACAAGGGGCCCAATATTGATTCCTGAGGAACTCCCGAATACATTGTCATATTTAGATTTTTTTCGTATACTCGTACTATTGACTATTTTACATAGAATCTTATAAAATTAAAGATAAAATAAAAATACTGAATCTTCTCTATTGCGGAAAATTTAAATTCACCCTTCAGAAAATATTTCGCATACGCGTAGGTATTCATTTCTTTCACTTGTAATTGAATGTTAAATCTTTATTTTCTCTATATTCTAAAATGATGTTCGACGTCCCGGACTATTAGAATCGTATATTTTTCTAACAATATAATCATGAATATTGCTGCACTTACATGTATACTAGAAATGTAGCGTGTTTCGCAACGATGGTTTCCAAATGTTTCTGAACGGATCCGTCATAAAAGTACGTACGATTAACATAAATGCTTTCGTAACTATTTTAATAGTGAAGTTTATGTGTACGAAATGATCGTTATAGTTCGCTTAATGTTTAATAAAAAGATGAATCGCAATGCATTTAGGATATAGATCACTGGAAAGAGCTAGAGAAGACATATATATCGCAAGAGTGTCTGCTCGTTACAGCGATATTTTCATGTATGATATAGTCTCATTTTGTTTCATAACAAAAGCTCTTTTTACTGGTGTCTTACCAGGGGCAAGTATAATACTATGCAAAGATGCAGTCTAATGTCTACCGCCGAGCTACAGGACAACTTGGATATATCTGACATAAATCCGAAATGTATTTCAAGTGGAAAGTTCACGAAGCTGATTGATACAGACTTCACTCATTTTTCATTAAGGTCATACGTCAAGTTTTATAAAGTCATTATAACCTGAGCAATATCTATTTTCCAATGATGGTATGTACTTGTATGTACTCGTATCATGCAATAGTACATTTTACCATAGTTTCAAAAATTCTTAACAATGTTTGCCTTAGATTTTGCCAGTCTTACTGCAATATTAGCTGGAAACATATTAATGCTAAGTGACTATGTGTTTGTATTCAGAATAAATCCGACAATATTTATGACTCTACAGAAGAATGATTTGAAAGAAGTTTTTTTGTAAACGATGGTTTGACCAGTTGCGACACAAGTTTTTGTGTTGTACCTGACTGCGTGAAAACATTACAAAAGGACAATTCGATATTCTCAATAATACGCAAAAAAATCTTGAAAAATATAAGAATCACGCACACCTGCCACTATTTCGGCCCATTTAGAGAGAGAAGACCGACGTCGAAGACGTGCCAGCAGGCCAGCAACCAGGGCTGTTGCCAAAAAACTCCCTTATATTTGCGTATGGCTTTAATAATGATAATAAATGTCTTTTTTGTTACTTTTGACCTTGGTCAGCTAAAGTTTTAGACATAGCTGCGGGGAACCAGACGGGACGGGGGAGAAGCAGGAGAACGTTATCCGATTATGGCTGCGGCCGTAGGTGACAATAGAAAAACAGAAAAACGCAGACTTAGGTCGCTCTGGCAACGTTGCGTTATGACAACATGATGAATGGGCGTGCCCTGACAATATTGTGGAAGCTTTAAGCTTCATGGTCGGATAAACCAGAAGGGTTGCCTCTTAATGTGGGACTAGCGAAACTCAATTTTTGTTTCGTATAGTATTTTTTAATCCTAGCGTTTTAAAAGAAATGCTGATATAAAGTCAATGCATCATTTTTGTCACTTTTGATATTTTTAATCACCTGAAGGAAGAAAAGATTTCTCGCTTAGCTTTACTAATTTGATTTTTCATTTCAGGTTACTAATCAGGTAAGCTGCCATTGCCTAGAATGTGATACGTTATCTGCACCAAATTAGTAAGTAGATAAAATTAACGATACTCCGTTTCCTTTTTTCTTATTAAGATATTATGTTCCTTTTTAAGGCTTTAACAGCACCAATACACATTCAAGAGTAAATGCTGCGATGTGCCATGCCTGCTCTTCCATTGGTGTTTTTTTTCCACTAGCCTCTTTAGGTATATATTTTTGAACTGGACTTATTTGATGCGCTGTAGTTTCTTTTTACGTCTAGAGGTGTGTTATAAATCCTCCTAATTTTCTCGACCCACGACTCTTCTTTTCTTTCGTCACTAAAAACCCTGCGCCACACTGACGAAGAAATCATTGTTTTCTTCAAGCAATTTGGTGTAGCCTTTGTTTTCTCTCGCCGCTCATTTCGTTCATGCAAATTCAAAATCTACAAGTTGCAATTCTTTTAAACGGGCTGCAGCAATTCCATTCGTGAGATCGTCAGTGTCTTCCTACCATTTATTTAACGACCCTGTTAAAGTCGCTAAACAACGATAAAAGGAAATTGTGTTTCTCGGTATCCGTTAACGTTAATGTTACTATTATAGGCACCGCCTTTTTCTGGGTTAAGGAAGACTAAGAATATATAGATCACTCGCTAAAATCGTTCCGGATTTATTTTTAGGTCGGCTATATTACCTGGTTAATGGAAAGGGTGTTAGCATAAAAGGGGGTGGGTATGCGCTAACTTTAGGTTGTGATATTCGAAAGGGGTGAAAATCGGTAACAAAGTTGTTAGGATTTTCAGCATTTAATTAAAATGGTTGAAACTTCCATGAATTTTAGCATCTTGTTTAGTTACTTATTAAAAGAAGATGCGGTTAAAAATAGTTGTTAGGGCGTAGCCACTTAAGGTAATCATTTAAGTGTATTTATCAAATCCTCAAAGCTATGAAAAAGTTATGTATGACACTAGGAAGGACCTCTCCTGAACTGTGTACCATGTTTCTGAAGCTCATAACGAACCTCAATTTTGTTAAAATAGAAACGCCTTATACCAGTACGTATCAGCAGATATGACAAAAACGGTTTCATCATGTTACAGTACTTACTTTAAATAAGCATACATATTGCAGTAATATTTTTTTAGTTATTCACTGATAAATTTGAGTCACAGTTTGTACGAATTATTACTACACAATATTCGTTTTTATGAGTATCTGAGGCTTCAAGTTAATTTCAGTCTCTGCACACATCATGGCATGTGAATTTTTGTGATCATTTCTGATCAACTTTCCAACATTTGTGTCATAAAGCAAGGCCACACCTTATCAAAAATCAAAAATACAGCCGACAGGAAAGCTGAGATATTTAGAAAAGTTTTGTAAGGAGACTCACATTGTTTGTTTAAAATAGAATGGATAAACATATATATTCTTTGAGGCCTGAAAACAAAGCTTGATGTACTCAAACATCCTTTACTTAAGTGTTTTCAGTCTGTAGAGAAAATCGGATGGTCTCTACATATATTTACAGAACCAGCATAATAGCAATTATAGTATCTCCGACTAGTCATCTAGAATTCCGCTGCCATTGTTCGAATGAGTTTTTATGTGTTTGGATGTTCAGTAGTAAATGACCATTCGCCACTCAACTAAATTACTTTAACGTGTCCGACAAGCCTGCTGCTCAAAGATAACATGATAGCCACGTAACCAACACAGTAATTATTGTACTTACAATGTTACAACCCATTTATGGGAAGGTTCAATGGGATATACTTATAGATACCAAGGTTGGTTGGAAAGGCATTTATGGCTTTTTGAAGAAAAAAGTGCTGATGGATAGAGGGAAGGGGGCAATTCGTTTTTGACGTTAATACAAAGGTCCATTGGCCTCGATTTCTAATCATTCTAGGCAGTACATAGTGAAAAATGATCGGTGCACAAAAGTTTGAATGGCTATTGCCGAATAGGTGGATCTAGAGTTTCTTGTAGTTTGTATTTTTGTATCACCCAGAAACGCCATACATTCCGAAGTTTGACTTAATCGATCAACACTTGTGAAGTACGAAGTTAATATCTTTGAAATGCACTTATTTGCATATATAGTTATAATTTAGAAAAGTAGTGAGTACATTTTATTGCACAATGGCAATTATTTACAATTTCTATTATTGTAACATTACCTCAAGTGTACAAATTGTTTGTACTATGTTTGCACAGGAAGTAGCAAACATATATTTCTATCAATATAGTGTATTTTTTAAGTTATGGTATTGTTTCCAAATACATAAATTGTTTTTTTGTAGAACTGTTGTTTCCCGGTCATTGGATTATTCGAAATTATTATCGATAAATCCTTTTTCGTCTATTCGACCGTACCTCCAAAAGGAAAAAAGATATATGCGCATTGTTTTATTTAGCTACAATAGCTTAAATAAATAACATTGTTTGGGTGTGCTTGGACAGACAGTTTGGGCACGAATTCGTTTTATTAATGTACCTAATTTATAATTTGTGTTAATCGCCGTGTTACAAAACTCAATGAGTGTTTTTATGATTCGTTTCTGAGTAACGGCCATAGAACCTTGAATAGCATCTCGTTAATTCTCTCACAATAAATCGTTCACGCAGAATGACGTGATATTCCGTAATTCCTGAAATACGATCCATAGAAAGAGAACGATACATAGACGCGAATCGATTATAGTACAGGCAAATCTAATGACCATGTTTTTATTAAAACTTTTTACACTTATAGATAGATATACAGGAATAGTTGAAAGTCTTCGATAAGCCTGAATAAAAAAACACTTCAATATTATTTGTAGCCTGCCACTCCGAAATGCTTCAAGAAGCTTGCGAATGAAGATAAAAGCAAAATGTATCCCGCAATACGTGTTCTGCTTGGAAACAGAAGGTATACATTCACATTATGTTGACTATTCATGAGTGTGAAGTCGGACATACCACTCGCAGGATTTTTTTTTTGTGAGACAACCCTAAGTCCTCTGTGCCCCACGTAAACTCAGGTTGCTTTGTACGCCACTGCTGCTGATACTCTGCAAGCGTAATCAAATCATTTTCTCTATGGACATTTCCATTCCGATCTTCGTAGCTTTGTTTATCCCATATTGAAGCAAAAAACACGCCGTGTACAACAAATATCGAGGTGGTCACACTAGAGATAGACGGTCCTGAATTTAGCAAATTGAGGAAGCAGTTTGTAAATTTGTGTTTTTAAGCAAGCGGCAACTTAGAACAGAACTTATAAGTCATATGTGGGCAGTACTCGAAATTTCTGCAAGAGCGACATGTAAGACTAGTAACTGGATTTTGACAGTAAAACACGTGGTGCTTTTGCTTTTATAACTTCCTTGCTTGTGCGTGCTGAGCAAAATTAATTTTTTTTATGACCGGACTAACGAATCGACTTCGTGTGCACGCATCACGTAACTCGCACAGCGAGCGGATCTAATATCCAAGATGAATGTATGAATGCACTCTTAATTATTATACTAGGTTGCGTGTGCAGTTACTTCCTTATTTTTCATCGGGATTAATCACAATCGCCGCAGACAATGGGTTCCGAGTCGAGGCTGTATGGCGACACACTGGGAATTCAATGCGTGGTTTATGATTATTGTTCCGTGTACAGGGTGATTAGTGCTTTGTGACTCACACTAATAGTTGTGAGCCAACGGATTCAGACCAGGCAGAAGTCTATGACTTGTTTTTCTCCAAAATCTCATGGTTTATACTCAGGACGAAAGAGCATACTACAAGTCGATCAGGCTTAAGCCGCCAGGTTAACATATGAAAGTGGGTGGGTTCCATACAGTCCTGGTGTTCCAGACAGTTGTCTAAAATGGTGACAGTCTAGTGCAAAGAGCCCTTTAAACAGAATAATTCATCGATAAGTGTTAATTATATCTAGTCATCGGGATTTGAAAGTTATTAAGTATATATAGTAATTTTGATTGATTTCAGACCACTTCTTGTTTAATTGAGTTCACAGTCCAAATCTCCTTGTTAACAGAATTGTATACCTAACAACAACACTGAAAAAAGAAAGGTATTGAAGACCAACCAATTTTGATGGATACTGAAAAGCTCCAACTGACGCTTTAACTTTGAGTCTTATCTTCTTTAATTTTCTTAAAGTTCTTAGAAGGACTTTATTTGCACATTTTAAGTAACTTAACGTTCTCATTTTATTGCCACGAGAGTCTAGTGAGGACGGTCAGTAGGGTCCAAAAAAACTATGAATTGATTAAATTACTTCCAAATCTCTCTCTCTCTCTCTCGCCGAGTTATTGACATGTCACTTTGGCAGGCAATAGGTACCTTTACATTTACACTCTTTCCTGCGGGATTGGAACGCCCCGTTCCAATCACGCGAATTCTCGCGCGTCCAAGCGTGGCGCGTCCTAATACGAACTGTCTTAAAAATTACAACTGCTTATCGCACGGTTTGAGTGTGTGTCGTGGAACGGTATAGGATAAAAGTGCAAATGTAAATCAAAAACTGTCATCTTTCGCGAGTGATATTCGTGGCATGTGGAGTCTTGAAATTTTCAACAGTTTTCAAGGCGGTTTTTATCTTCATAATGGATAAAATAATTAAGAAACGGAAAATAAGAGCAGCTTTGTGCTTGGCTGGGTATCTAAATATTCCAAATAAGAGACAAAGAAAGTGTTGGGTGAAAACATGGTTGGAAAATCGCAACAGATATGGACATTTGCCTCTGCTTCATGAGTTGCGTGATAATTATCCCATGGATTTTAGAAACTATTTGAGAATGGATTCTGAATCATTTAGAATTTTGTTGGATTTGGTTTCTCCAATGATTTCTAAACAAGACACAAGATTGCGGGAGAGCATAAGTGCCGAAGAAAGACTAACAACTACTTTGAGATACTTAGCTACAGGTCGTTCGCTTGAAGATTTGAAATTTTCAAGTGGAATATCTGCACCATCTTTATGTAAAATTATACCTGAGACATGTAAAGCTATATATGAAGTATTAAGGAAAACATATTTAAAGGTAAGATTACTTGTTTTATTGAAATAAACTTCCTGTGATAACAAAACTTGAATATAAACTAAAAAATTAATTACTAAAATCCTGACTAGCTTGCTCATAGTAAGCTGTTATACTTGCTGAATCTAAAGCATGTAATTGAGATGTTCTTTCTGGACGATGTAATGAAGAATTTGAAGAAGCAACACTATATGGGCTAGGCGGTGAGAAAAGTGGAAGTGGAACTGGTGATTCTTGCATAATTATCGTTGTCTCGGTTAATTGGTTTAATAATCCTTTATTTACAACTTGATTGTTAAGCATATCTGCATAAATAGCCTGAGTTGGATTCATCTTTTTAATTTTTTTCGCCCACGAAATTGCGGCTGCATCAAATTCATCAATTTCATTTTTGCTTTCAAGCTGATTCTTGCAGTAATTCATGAAGTCTGTTTGGGTCTTATTTTGTTTAGAAGTCTTACTTCTTTTATTTGAGGCAGGCTTGAAGGCAGCTGGACTTGTTGGACGTGCATGAGATGTTGAAGGCACTTGTGATGAAACACTTGCAGATTTCTAAAAAAAAATATTATTTTAGTTTCCATCTACGCAGCAGGATTGGCTGGAAGTAGCAAATGGATTTGAACAAAAATGGCAATTTATAAACTGTGGAGGAGCTCTGGATGGCAAGCATATTCGTATTGTACCTCCTCCTCATTCAGGAGCACAATACTATAACTATAAAAAATTTTATAGTATCATTTTATAGTATAATGGCTCTCGTCAATGCTGACTACGAATTTATTTTTGTCGATGTAGGCAAAAATGGAAGATTATCTGATGGAGGAGTAATTGAAAGCACCAAATTTTATCATAAGTTAATTCATGGTAAGTTGTTATACTTGTATATATGTAATTATGAATAATATAATTTTGTGGTTTTAGGCCAGTTACATCTGCCAAATAACACAGACACAGAAAATAATTTCAATTTTGTATTTTTGGGCGATGAAGCATTTTCTTTACATGAAAACTTTTTAAAACCGTATCCTCAAAGAGATCTTTCTTATAGTAAAAGAATTTTTAACTATAGACTATCATGAGCGAGAAATGTTTCGGAAAATGCATTTGGCCTGGCGGCAAGGTTTAGAATTCTGCATACACCAATACATATGAAGAACCCGGAAAACATCTGATACGTTGTACTTGCTATTTGTTCTCTTCACAATTTTCTTAGGAAGCGTGATACTTCTTATACAACATCAACATCATTTGATCAAGAAAATCTGATAACTAAAGAGTTACAGGTGGGTGATTGGAGAAAAAATGCCGTTAATATGACAAAATTAGAAAGTCGTAACAAAAAAGTAGCTACCATAGCTGCGAAAACTAATCGAGATAATTATACAAGTTATTTCAATTCAGATGGAAAAGTTGATTGGCAGGATGAAATGTTGGCCAAAGGAAAAGCTTAATGTATATTTTTGTTTTTAATAAATAAGTACCTAAAAAACTTACTTGTGTATTATTTACTTCTGTTTTCTCTTGAAATTCAACTTCTTCTTCAGTAGAGTGGTTGGAATTTTCTGTTCCTTCATCTTCCATGTTACAAATGCTTTGCGTGGGTATTTCCTGATCAATAGTAAACTGGAGTAAGTCGAAATACCATAATGTGGGAGTATAAATTTCATCTGTACTAGCTCCACTTTGCTTGGATTCCTCTATCTTTTTTAATTCCTTCCGAAAAGAACCACGAAAACTTTGTATTTTCTTCACAACATAATCTCGATTTGCTTCTGGATGTAATTTTGTACAAAACTCGACTAATTTGTCGTAAGCAGCATTTTTCAAATTTCTGTTTGTATATTCTCGGGATTTGATTTTCCATAAGCATGGATAAGATTTATATATTTCAATAAACTCTGAAACAACTTCTTTCGACCAATATCGTGTATCTGCCATATTATCTACCTAACAATTAAAATAATTGAAACTTTGTATAAGTATATACAATAAAATACTTACCCACGCTAGAACACAATTTACGCACAATTGCCCGCGCGAAAGTAAAATGTAATCAAACGTCTTACCTGCACGAAAATCACTAGCGACGAAAATGCGAGTTTGAACACGTCTAAAAACCGAGCGATTATTTCTCATTTACACTGGCATGCTTTCGCACACGATTGGAACGGGGCGTTCCAGTCCCGCAGGAAAGAGTGTAAATGTAAAGGTACCTAATGGTAGACAAAAGCACCAAAATCACACACTTTTTGGCGACAAAACATACGCACTTGGCTCCTAACCTATTAAAATTCGTTGATGTGAACCATAAATTTTTCAACAGCGGAAGTACTGTTACAGATTTACTTATTGAAAACCACACAATAATCCCAAAATGGCCACAAAAAAACATAACTTTTACTGTACTTGAGTTTCTAATGCAACTTCTACCAAACTTAACAGTAAAAGGCGTAAACCTAAAATTGTCTACCAACATCCTCTCACAAATATGTTTAAATACGGTTTAAATATACGGATTTTGTAAACGAATTATGAATGAAGTCTCAACTACCAAATAACAGCTGATTATTGTAGAGTGTACTAACATTAAGCTGATTGCAGGATACATACAGGGTACAAAAAACAGAATTTGAGTTCGAAAGGAAATCTTCATGCTAATATGACCGCTTTCCATGATAGCAACCAAACGCATTAACATTTTCGAGATGTTGATTAAAATTTAATCTAATAATGATTTAATCAAATCATTTTCTACGTCAAACTGGTTCTAATTGACCCTAGTAAGTTTAATAACGATCTTTGATATAAACTGTACTTGAATCATGGGGTAAATATGAGATCTAGGTCTGTTATTAATATTGAAAGAAACATTTCAACTATATACAAGTAGTATAGGATGATGAAGCGTTGCCTACTCGGTAAGAAACCATGCAGAAATAGGGTACAATCATCATAATATTCTTGGACGGTTTGACGGTCTTTTATCGTGATGCAGATCTCAGAATGTACGAAATATATTTGTAGACCAGCCCCAAATTTAGAGGTACTAGGTATAGCAATATAATAATTATTTGTTTAATTTTTTTCTGCCGTCAGACCGATATTGACATAAGTTCTTCAAATGAGTTCCTCAAGTCTTTCACATAAACGAATCCACTCTATTAACACTCATTAGCATCAGTTGAGAAGTTCTAAACACTACTGTGATGCGACTTGGCGGAAACCTTCAATTAAGGATGTAACTTATCCACTTATATGGGACAAAGGAGGAAATAATTTCTCTGAATTAAATCTGCTAGACTGTCATATCAAGTAGAATGCTGGTACCGGATTAAGAAAAATCCTGTTAACTTATAAAGAGATTTGGTAGGTTATATTAGGTTTTAATATGTTATTATGAATAACGTAATACCCCTTAATGACTAACCAACAAATAAACCAACCAAAAACACAGCTCCTATGGACTACGGTTGTCCAAAAATACATAACATACTATATCTTGGTGAAAAAGTATGTCATTATTAGCCGAGCACTGCTATATCCTAAAGCACATAGTGGCGAGGGATATAACGTGCAAGGATAAT
Source organism: Acanthoscelides obtectus (assembly GCA_963669975.1). Classification (NCBI taxonomy): domain Eukaryota; kingdom Metazoa; phylum Arthropoda; class Insecta; order Coleoptera; family Chrysomelidae; genus Acanthoscelides; species Acanthoscelides obtectus. Next base: position 35,090,147 of record CAVLJG010000003.1, on the reverse strand, counting down.
AATTCCTTCCTTTTCCACTAATAAGTTTAATATATTACGTTTAATTGAATTTAGCATATCCCATAATTTCCATAATGTCAGACAACACTGTATGATAAAGCCCACGCAATATCTACATCACAGAACGGTGTGTAGGAGAGGGAAGGCTACCGCTACATGATAAGTGTCCGATAAAGATAAAGATGTTACATATGTCGACACATCATTCGTTTTTTAATTATTCCATCAATCATCAATAATAATTTCACAATAAATATTGGTAGTATTTAAAATGGAATAGATGGTTGAATGGCAGGGTTATCATTATTTATTTACCTAGTGGGAGTAATGCTCGGAGAAATGTAAGTTCTTCTTAGAGTCATGTGGTATTGTGATTTCTTAGGGCAGTAATGAAAAAGATGTGGTAATTCTTAGAAATGATGTTCCAAACGTACAAATAATGAAATTGAATTCTTAAAATCTTATGTTAAAGACAAATTAACAACTTGATTAGATATGGATCCAACATTTTTCCAACTTCCGAATTCTTTCATCAGTGGAGACCTCAAAAATAACTGAAAATTATATTTGATCAAAAATGCCCTTCTCTCTGTGTGAGGTCGAACCGACACAAACCAACCCTATAGCTAGGGTTCATAAACTTCATCCTCTGTTTTATGGCTCTTTATTTTCGAGATCCATGTCTATTATAAGCCGCCAAAGAATTGCAATTGTAATCGTGCACGGAATATCAACAATAAAGAATATCAATAGAAAATAATCGCGTTTGAACGTGGTCCGACCATCCGATCACTATGCTGGTCCCGTAGTGCCTCAGGCATTCCCGTCGTGCATCTATCCACTCTACAGAGTTGCCAAGTTCCATGCTTTGCAAGATTTTGTTGAAGTAAAAAGTATTTTTGGGAGACAATAACACATTTTTTGAGAATACCCCTATTCCTCCATTCCATTCCAAAAATGCAATTAAGTAAGCTGAATCGATGCTCTCCACACATTACTACACAACAGTGGCTTGCATTATTTTCTTATATTTCCGATACTTGGTGGCGAACTTATACAGGGTGTCACTAAAGTAAGGGAACGACTATGTATTTTTTTAGACAAAGTATTTATGGAGCTGAAGTCAGGTCTTTAATTACTTTTGTTTTTTTTTAATGGAATTTCCGACACCGGCAGTAGAAAGAACGAAAGAATCTACATGCGAATATGTATTAAAATCTAAGATCAAGGTCAAATGAAGGTCAAAAGTGTGCGACTAAGGAGAATTACTACAATTTCAGCAAGATTATTGATTAAACAATCAATGTCAGACATTTAGTTACTTTTAATAAGGATTTCAATATTGATCTGGGATTTGACCTTGACCCTCATTTCCAAGGTCATATCAGTACATCACTCCTTTCTTCAAAACAGAGGTACTTGAAAAGAAATCTATCTACCCGTGAAACAAATTAATACCTAATTTCATTTTTCATTGTGCTTGGGTGTCTTGCCACTGCTGCTTTCAAGTCTCGAAATTACTTTCTGAAATTTCCAACCTGCACAATTCTTGTTGAGATGTCAACAGTCATGTGACCCACCTGGCTGACAAATTACTGATGTTCAAATTGTCGAGCACATTAGTTATTACGCTGGGTTCCGACATGTTCAATGCCATACTAATGATAGAGTCCTTCACTTGAAGATCTACGAGAACCATGACTTAAACTTTTTGAGTCATTTCATCAATTGTTGTTTTGGATCACCCACTTCAGGGACCATTTTCCATGGACGGATTCACGCCCACATCGAATCTGTTTCGACCAAAATTTTGTTGTGTAATATGATGGTGCATCATCCCCGTAGACGGTAACCATACTCTCAAGAATTGTTTTCAGCTAATGGCCCTCTTTTATAAATTGGAAACTAATTATGAAGATAAACTCAAATTTTGCATGAACAAATGCCACACTATTTGACTTATTATGCTTGTGCGTTTCAACTATTTTTTTCATAGCTAGGTAGTGTCCTTCGGTTTCTTGTGTTCAACCCAAGCTCTGCCGGAAAAGCTTGATAAACCCACCTTTTGTCTACCTTGTCAAGAGCACCACGTTGCCATTTTAAATATTTGAGTAATTTAGAAGGAAACTGCCTTGTTTCACATTGTACGTATTTGATTGTTCCGATGATGACGTGACAACACTGGGTTAAACCAAGGTCACGTCTTACCGAACTCTGCCGGAGGAACATAGTGACGAACAGGAGAGGATCGTTTGGAGAAGAGAAAGGCATTACCAGGAAATTTATGGTAGTGCGACCTGCGGTCACGTTGTCTCTGAACATTTTTGAGAATTCGTCGAGAGATGGATACAGCGCGCCGTTTCCTTGTTTTACTGAATCAGATAAACGCATGTTATATAGTCGGACAACTCGTTCTTGAACATGTTTATTCGCTCGCAGCAGATAGTAGTTAAAGGTATAAGAATATTACTGGAATATCTACGTACAGGCAAGCAGAGTGCCTATACAGAACTGCAAATAAGAACTTGAGGATATCTGCAAAGTCCAGAATATCTGGAGATCAAGCTTATATTGTCAGTTGAAATAATACGTCCAATGACAATCTAGGATAAAATTGAGGCGCGCCTCTATCCAAATTTATTGCTAGGTTGCGATCTAGTATAGTTGAGTATGCTTTAAAAAGTCAGTGGCTTCAATACAGTGTATAACATTTTAACCGCAACTAGATCTAGTTGAACTTTTTCATTATATACTCGTACATCACGAGAACAATGATACTCGTTTCCGTCGGTCTGTCTGTCTGTGTGTCCGCTAAACAACAAAGCTCTAAGAACGAAAATATAGTTTTCGAAAATCGGTCCAGTTATTGATATTCCAGAGGCTCCTGAACGAAGCCAAAATCAGTAGGTATATTTGGAGGAAGCAAACCAACAAATGTGTAGTTTCTGTAGTTTGAGAATGATCCAATATATTTTTCGTCGTTTTAGCTTTTAGAAGTTAATTTTCTTGAACGTACTTGCTATGACGCTTTTTTCACGTACTTTTTTACCCCCTATTTGAAGTAGTTCCGTATATATCTGATATTTCTTGTAGTTAATAACCTCAGTAAATATTAATTATGCACGCAATTTTTTATATGAAAGTACATAAACTCGGTTTCAAATAGTTTAAGAGAAGCTGATAGGCCTAGGCGTTCCTTTGTAGATGTTTGTTTCACCTTCCGTCTTGAAACTCGCTTTTCGGACACAACTAATATTGTCTATTATAAGCAACTAAAACAATTTCGATTAGAGGATCCTTCAACTAAGATCAATCAACATCAACACCATTTGATAGATGAGGTGTAAACCAGAAGTAATAAACCATTGATAGTACATCAATTTATATCCACTCCGAATCATTCGGATAGCTATCATTCAAGGCCTCAGTGTAAATGACGTAGCAGGTGAATGAACATATTTCAACATAAAAAGAAACAACTTAAAAACCACTTTAACCATTCGCTACGCGCTTCATACAACGAAAAAACGTAGGAGCGATTTAATGATATATTTTCCTGAGTTATTACGAGAATAATTTAAAAATAAACATGTAAAAGCTTGTTGGTTATTTCTGTCGACTCATCCAACATGTACAATGAAATGCATGTAATGCATTACAAACATGATGCTTTTAATGTATATAGTTTTGAATCCTTTCTACACTGCGTAAATGTGATGGTACGTGCCAAATAATATCCAAATGTGTCTGCTTTTAATGTAACATGTTTTCCTGTACAAGTAATCTGTAACATATTGACATGTTGCTATGGAGGTAAATTCAGCTTTTTCCAGAAGTGAATTAACGGCTACTGTGCGTACAGCACCGCTTTGTCGTTCAGCGTCCTCCTGCCGGGGGGAACATACAAACTTTTGACATCAATTTAAATTTTTCACATTTTTCCGGAAAGCAATTTCGTGAATTGAAACACACTGCTTGATGTGTAAGCTAGTCATAAATCCATGAGCACTGCATACAAATTTCTCTCCATCAAACATAGAAACAACATATTAGCCATGAAGTTTATATAAATTGTAGATACTTCTACTTTTTATTTTTTTATACCGAGATACTCCGACCGAAGACCTCGATGGATTTGCAGCCCTTTAGGCTATTGCACCTCGTTTCTGTTCATTTGACTCTAGAATGATGTAGTCATTGGTACAGATTGCTATTATTTATTGGTTCTATCCTGGGATTCCCAAAAAGCTGGTGCGTTCTGTCTTCCACTGCTTAAATTTTGACATGTTTTAATACCTTTTGGATAAATGGGGTATACCCGGGCAAAACGAACATCCCGGGAAAATCGAATTTCTCGTTTTATATCCAGACCATGAATCGTGAAAAAGTACATAGACCTCGCTTTGCTCAAACTTCCTCGATAATAATCGGTTGTGAAAAAACCCACTTGCTTATTTGACAACCGAACATCAAAATGTAATTTTTCAACAAAAAATTGTTTTTCCCCAATAACTGTTGTGTCTGTGATTCCATTTTTATATAATCTATATGAACATCTTTTTGAAACATTTAGGGTGGATTTCACCAAGGTTGTCAAATTAACAGTCCGTTATTCTCCACCTATAGGGTAACAGTCCGTCAGATACAGCGGATGAGCTTCAACATGCAATCAACAGATTTCAGCAACCAATACCTATGAAATATTGAAAACAAAATATTTTCAAAGTATGAGATGACAGCTTGTCCTTGAAACATCATCAGATTATTTAATATTAAAAAATTACATATAATTCAGTCAAAATTTAAAGAAATGTTTGATTTTTTAATAAAATTCTTGTTTTAGTGACTTTTTATTCATATTTATATTATTTTCTTCAATTTATATGCGATTTTACTGATTTAACATCACCTCCCGTGTTTTTTTTTTTCTATAAACGTCTTGCAGATAGCCATTAAACACCTACTTGATGACAGACTCTACTAAAAATTTCATAGATTTTGCTCGTTTCCAAACATTCATTCATTTACTTGCCGTTAATCAGAAACATTATGGCACCTTAGATTGATGTTCCCACAAAACTATTCAGGTTTTTTGATATCCATACATCCATAAAGTTGAATATTTTTCGTTGTTTAGGAACTGAACAAACATCTACACTATATTTACAGCGATTAAGGAATACCCAAATATATGTCGTAGAGCTACCAGCAAACCTAAAAACTGCAAAGAAACTTGAAATTTGCAATATTTTTCTTCTTTCACGAGTACACATATCTAGGTTATATATTTAGACATTATTTGTATAACAACTCCCCAACGAGTGACACATGTGTGGGATCCGCCAACCCTTGGTCCCAGTCACAAAACATATACACTGAAGAAGGTTTAATTCCATGCTATTCAATGACAACACGGTGACTTGTGTGGTTGTCAGCGGCAATTTTTTGCGGGTGCGACATGGTTGCCAGATTGTGCATTAATATCCCGTTTCACCCTCCTGGTCCCAGTGGAGTACGCTCCGCCAACTGTTGAAATATACTCGTGTATGCTTTATAAGACTATTCGTGGAATTTTTCCCAAAATCGCGGGTGATACATCCTGACAGTAGGGATGTTCGATACGATCCTATATTTAGAAGTACCGATACTTTTGCTTCCCATACCCCATATTTTGGATCGATATTTTTATATACGACACTTGGGTGTATCGATACATTTCACGAGTATCGTCATCTTTCGATCCGGACTGTGTCAGAAAGAGTGACTAACTTCAGATTACCTTTCTTCTTTGTTTCCTTCGGCTGGATATAGATAATCTTATTCCAACATTTTAGAGTATCGATACTTCCTAAAACGATAAGAATCGAGACATAACGATACTTTTCGTGGATCTAAACATCTCTAATCTTGACAGCTTGTCGTTCTTGTCAACTGGGCTGCAGGGTGCGGTGTTGCCTTTTACTATCTCACATTTTGCTAAAATCTTATGACAAATAAAAGCTTCAAATGAAATATTGACGAATATGAACGGACATGCATAGAATTCAGAATATAAATTCATATTTTGCAAATTTCAGATTGTCTATGCATGGACTTGAACCGGATTTTTTGGTATTTTTACCGAAAAGAGAATATTTACCGATATCATTCTCCACGATTTTTCAAAATAACTTAAATACCTCTATACTTGCCGAAAAAGAGCTGAAACCAAAAATAAAGCTAAAAGTTAATTTTATGAAGTATTCATAGTTTTATGCCCCATATCAATCATACATATTATGCATTCACACTCAGGCAGTCAGGCGCATGAGAGGCATAGATTTGGGTTGCCTATGATTACGAACGCACATCCTCATCCCTTACTCCGCTTGCCCTTAATTGATTTTTGTGCATCCGCAAGAATCGAAGAAGGAGTTTCCACAATGGTTTGCAAAGTACTTTGAAAGAGCGACCAGTGTGCACATTGTAGAAGTTGTAATATAGAACTATGCGCTCAAAAAACATGTTGTGTGCAAGCCCAATACAACAACAGACTTTTTTCATGACTCAGAGGTCCTTGATCTACCACTGATCTTGGGACAGCATTTACCTTATACCGAACTTAAGGACACTATTTACCGATTCCGTTTTTATCCGGTTTGGCAACACTGCAGATCACTTTAAAAGCAATTGATATTTCAGATGTGTTATAATAATAGAAATAATAAATAAATATGACAATTTTTGGAGATAACGTATATTTTCATAAATAGGTATTTTTGATTCTGACCTATAACATCTAGACGATGAATAATAGGTAGATGCGGATACTTTTACAAATATCGATGTTTTAGGGCCCAGATATGCAGAATGTGCTGTTAGTTAGTTTACATTTGGTGTGGATTTCTAGACTATAAATTGGCAAATATTGTTTTTGATATGACAAAAGATGATGAACCAAATGGAATACGTTTTATATCCATGTTTTGGCAAAATAACAAAAAACGGTACATTTCTACACGTACGTATTATGTACAACACCCTGTACGTGATATTCAGACAAAACTAGATTGCCATGCATGAACAATCGTCAAAAACAGAGAAAACATCCTACCAAATATAATAGCTAGAAAATCGACCTATTATTTGCCGCATTCCCATTGGTCCCACTGATCGTTTTTTCTGAAACGATAAAAATTTGGAATTCTATGAAAGTTATCCTAATTCTAAAGCACAAAGACCTAATATTACATCTATAATGTTCCCTTATTTATAAGGCAACCGTTTTTTCACGACTTTATTCAACATTTCAATAGAAATCACTGATGTTCAGAGAGCTTTAACAGCTTCTGTCAAATTGCATTTCGATAAGGTCTTTTCCTATTAGTCCAACTGACCGTCAACTATTAATGTTGGTGAAATTGGCCCTTTCCGTATATTCGGAGAACTTCGTCAGCCATACAATTGAGAAGGATTGAGTCCCAGCTCTACTATGGGTTAGTGAGTCTTCGTTTTAATCGGGAACAACGCATTTCGTCACGGCATTACAGCTAATATACTTCGGTGTACTATATCATTAAATATAAGATTGAAGGTAATTTACAACTTGGAAACAACATGGCCGAGAGAAATTACATCTGCGAAGCATAACTCACTCACTCTTTTTATGAGTCAGCCTTGGATGATCTCAACTACTTAATAATACAGGCTGAGCAACGGTAACGATACAGCATAGCAAATGACCACATTTTGACCTGACAACAAAAAACTAATTTTCTCTGCAGGCATGAGTTGTGTGTGTGCTGTGTAGTTTAACTTCTGTTTTAATATTAATTTAAAAAGGTCCGTCGGAATTGGCTTGCCTGTCACGCAACATGCCAGACTAGAATTTTAATACGGAATGCTAAGTGGGTTACGTAATAATCACATTTAAGCTTGGAGTTGCGTCTTTTTTCTAGTGGAGTTTAAACTAGTTTGGGATATATTGTAACGTAGTTAGGGCACAGTGCAGCAATAAAACTATTTGAAGTTTTTCATTTGAGAAAACTCGTGCCTAGTTCATCCCTACTCTGTATCAGTCCCTCTGCCGTAGCAAACCTTGACAGTCTTCTGAACCTTCTATTGGACTGAGTGCTTCTTGGCTGCTGTTCCCACTTTTAGTGCTCATGTAACACACATCGATAGATAGTAGTCGTACATGACTATAGTAAAAAAAACGTGGCACATTGGTCCGAGTGGTCAACCCTTTTCCCAGTATACTATAGTTCCTAATCAAGTTTATCGTCATTGAGCAATTGCTAATATCCAAATTAAAAAAACAGTTGTCGGAAATTAAATTTAAATAAAAATGTCAGAATGTAAATCTTCTTTGCGGCATGCTACTGATTCTTTCTTCTGAATGGCACCTTAATGCTCACGACTGTATCTTCATGCAGCAGTAGAATTTTATGGGCTTCTACGGACGTCGTTTGTATGGAAATTTAAAATTCTAGCGTTTTTTGTGAGCTAATTGTTTTTTGTCCTGCATACCGAAAAGGAGCAGTTTCTCTTAATTGGTGTTTTTTAACGATCAATGTCCTTCACTTTCTCGAGGTTTTTGTATGGGTGAGATAGTCTGAAGGCAATGACCCACAGATACAGTCAATGAGCCAACAGTTTGCACGCTTTACTTCACACAGTTTTTGTTCAGTTACATGGACACGTTGATCAAATACGCACTGAGATTACTGAGTTTGTAGGCATACCTGGTTAAATAACTATGTATTTTAGCAACATATTGCCTTGAATGTTACTATATATAGTCCATGCAACATCAGTATGCAACATTCTTAACTTCCTGCGGTAATTGTGGTGTCGTAATTTGCAATGAATTAAATGTTATGTCTTGTCGTTAGCTATTTTCGTCGATCTGCGTTAGTCCGAATGTTCTGACAAACAGAAAATCTTAAAACTTTAACTTGGTCTGTTAAAATCAGATCAAGCATGTTTATGATAATTCTCTGACATCAATATGTTTCACAAATGCTTGTAATTGGGGCACTCTGCTCAAAATAGACACATAACAAACCAAAAATATGGTAATCGGATATGAATACAATATGGATTTAGAAATCGAGAGACTTTTCGATGCTCTTAATACCTTTGTTTTTCACTTGATAGGCGGCCTTCTCTCAGTATTTCTTCAAATTAGTTTATAGGAATAAACTGATGATGGCAGAACGTTTAAGTTAGCACGGTGAGCAAAATAAATCCCATACACCTGCTTTTAGATTACAAAAGTGCATGAAAATAATAATGACAAATAAAGAAGCATATAAGCGGAGTTGTCGATAAAAAAAGAACTCATATTCAATAGTTTGTATTTTTGAAAATGTGTATTTTAAACATTCATTAGTATCTATTTTTCTATTTATTTCAACTCAAATTTAGCATTTTGACATTTTTGTCCAAAATGAACCCGTTTTCGAATATTTAGCTTCAAGTGTTTTAATATGAATACAAAAAAATGAATTTACAATAATGATGAGACAACTTTTGTTTCTAATAAAAAAAATTATTCATAAATACCCAAATCGCGAACTTCGGGCTCTTAAAGTACTAAAATTAAAATATAAATGTTGACATTGTATTTTAAAATGCACACGTTCTAAGATAGTTAAATGCTTAACTTCCATTCATGCAGTTGCAGTTTCAACGTAGTTACCCATATAACAATTGTTTTCCGGTCCGGGATAGGGGCCAACGGGGCTAAAATAAAGCGATTCCAAAGGGCAATACGCATATTCTAAGATATTTAAGCGCCTACCTTTCATAGATATTTTCCCACGTAACAATTGATCTCCGGTCCGGGATAGTGACCAACAGGGCTAAATTAAAGCGAATCAGAAAGGGCGCGCAGGGTTCCGGCCATAGAACATCCGCTTAAAAAATTGGCCTTTACTGTAAAAACGCTCTCCCTCCTGTTGGAACGTATGCTGGCGACTGAACTGTGTCTGGTCAAAACTTTATAGTCCCGCCTCTAGAACGAGACCACTAGTGCTCTGCAACCGACTTAAAGGTGCGCATTTCAAAAAAGTAAATTGTGCTGCGGCACCCTATTTTTCTAAAAGGGGCTAACATACCGTATGCCTAACAGAAAATTGCTTCTCCGTTCGTTATAACAAGCGTGAATCCGTACTGAATCATTCTACCTTACTCCAATGTTTAATAACTTGTTTACATTATTTTTTATAGGCATGCCAAGCTCTTCCTTGAAAATTGTTTCTTTCTGCTATAAGTGGTACTGCAGCAATTTTAAAAACCCGTGTCTGTAAGCTTTTTGTAACTTTTTGTCTTAGAGAGCTGGTCATTTTTTTGTTCTACTTGTGTATCACAAAATTTAGTTCGTTTTGGTTTGACTTTAAATAACTAAGTAAAACTTGACAGGTTATTTTTATTTTCTTCACGCTATCGTCTTGTGTTTCTCACACTGCTTCATTTATATGTTGCATGCTATTCGTGCTGGCTTTATTAATTCTAATTTCAAGATTAACCCTATTTTTTATATTCAATTCACAACCAGTATGTACCACATACATAAATACACATAAATTATTCCTATGCTTTTTAGCATGGACTGCATGCACTCCGAAGATAGCAAAGCATTTTCATAAATAAATCCCATCCAGCTCCTGTCCAAGTGAAGAGATAAAATGCTGGCCACGAAAAACATGAACTTCAAATTACAAATTCGTCGAGCGTATAATCCCATGGCGGTAGCCAGCAGCGCGACTAATACTCCATATCAGATTCTTGCTGAAGCATTTCTAGCATTACAAGTGGATTGTAAACAAATCTTGACCTCGTTTCCACCCGAAAAATAATAATCATCCGTCGTAAGTTGCAAGACATCTCGCGGGTCTGGACGATAGTCCAAAAGCTGGTTGCAGCATATAAAATATTATTTATAATAATATGGTTTTTAAAACTACAAAATATGCAACAATTTTGAATTGTGTTGTCTAAACTCTCCTTTGTGATACTGCCGCGTTGTATCCCTTCCATATGGATCCGTTAGGCATCCGCTATTCATCAGGGCGTAGTTTCTCTAGTTCTACTAGCCATATGCAGTTAAAAACTCTGGCATTACTACTATTTTAGTATGCTTGATTTAACGCTGAACGTTCTAAAAAGTTAACGTCAAACACGGAATGCTGAACCGTGATGCCATAGACATCAAACCATGCTTCCTTGTTCGCTGCTGTTGTTAGATGACACACAAAAAAAAACTATCCAGGACCAGCCCTTACATTTACAGACCTATAGCTCTGGTTTCTGTGATCAGTAACATTGAAACGAACTTGTTGTCTTCTGTTGAATACACCTGTAATGCACTGGATAAAGGGTGGCAAAATGATGTTGTCTACACTGATAAAATAGATGATAAAATAGATCACTCCATATTGTTGGATAGACTTGCTGGAGCGGCTGTAGACGACTCACTGTGCCAATGGATACCCTCGTATGAAAACTTCCCACCAGGGATTTATCGAAAACCACTGATTAAAAGAAAAAACACCGGACACGTCAAAAGATTTTTCAAGGGGGCCAACTTTTTAACCAGAAACTACTTCACCCCCTTTCACCCTCTGCCCCCCAGGGTCATCCCCTTAAAAATTTTAAATGACAAGTGGTATCGAGTAACAGTTTGTTTGAGTCTTTCGAAGTCCTTTATTTTGACTTTTGATTTTTTGAAATCTGTAGATTCGTTTTCAAGAAAATTAGAAAAATCTTCATATAACTTACTTCTTTCTATAGGGCCATTTGAAATCTATTGTGTTTATTCCCCCACCTTAACGTTTGGATGAATTTCGTCAACGCTTCATCTGAGGCTGTCATGATATCCCTCAACATGCTTTTGGAAATGTCCGTCAGGAATTTGAATAACGCCTTTATAGCTGTTTGGCCAATATCGGGCAACACTTTGAGCACCCATGAAATAAAAAGTGATATTTTCGTGTGTTTTTGTTTTCTATCTGAACAGATTAAGATAAATAGATATTTTACTAATTAAAATGAAAACTGATTTAAAAAAATCAAAAGTCAAAATAAAGGACTTCGAAAGATCTTTCCAACAAGCTACTACATTTAAATTTTTGAAGGAAATGGACCTGGGGGGCCCGAGGGTGAAAGGGGGTGAAGTAGTTTTTGGTACAAAAGTTGTGCCCCCTTGACAAATCTGTCTCAGCGTTTTTTCTTTTAATCAGTGTTTTTCGATAAATCGGTGGTTTTCAAATAAACATCCTGTACAACAAAGAAACAACAAATCACTACTGTTAATGGCTATAAATCTGAACTATTTGATGTAACATCCGGAGTTCCAAAAAGAAGGAAGACTGCAAAAACACCCAAGAAGATATATATCATCAAGGCGTTTACACGAACAAAAACAGCCTTTTCCCGAACTTGGATAAATAATGTAACTATATGCGCCTAACTAAAAACGTTAATAAAATAGAATACTAATATAAATTAAATAATACTGAATTGCAACAGGTAGGGCTAGCTAACAACTTAGGTGTCTATATCGATCAGAAACTTAATTATAATTGTCGAGAAAACTATAAATTGTTAAGTGTTTGGGCTTCATAAAAAGGACCAGTAAAAACTTCAAGAACCCTGACTTCCTTCTATTACTCCTATGTATTCAGTAAACTTTCTTTCGCCTCTGTTATATGAAATTCTTTCTACGCCACTCGTTCGTATCGAATTGAAAGAATCCAACATAAGCTTCTACGTACACTTGCCTTCAAATGTGGCACTCCTATTAATGATAGTAATTATGGTCCAATATTGAAAATATTTAATGTTATCACTTTTTAACAGAAGAATAATTTCTGATATTTATCATATACACAAACTAGTTAATAACCTTGACGACTGTAATAATCTGCTTTCCCTAGTTCAGTATAGTGTTCCAGATAGGAATTATCGCCATTATAACATGTTTAACTTCGCATACTGTCGTACTAACTTAGGTATAAATTCTCCATCAGTAAGAGCACAATGATCCTACAATCATGTGTGAAGAGGGCTTGTTTTGTGATAACATCACTATCCTTAAGCGTAAAATAAAATCCATGTTTTAAATCAATAATCACATCATACTATTAATTTTTCGTTGTCAATATCTCATAATTTTTTACACATAACTCATATTTTATTGTAACATAATGTTGGCTTCACTTGTGAACATCCCAAATTGTGATAAATAGATAAATAAATCACGGCTTGTTCAACGATGGTGATTGATTCGTCAACAAAGTATCTAATCAATAGTCCAAAAACTTCTGACGTTTACTACTATCAGCTCTGTAACTATAGCCTCTACGATCCTGGTACGTTTGTCTAAACGCTAAAAGTCCAGTGAGTTGACTTCAAGCGCGATCGTGAACCGTGATGCGATGGTCACTGAACCATGCTTCCTTGGTCGTTGAGGCATTTACTGTGGCCGCTGCTTTTGTTAGCTCGGTATTTCATAATGTTGCTGCTCCTGCCGCTGAAAGTTTTACAGGGCTGCCAACAGGGATTATTCCGCTAGTAAAAGTTTGTGTTTCTCCGGCGGAAGGAATTTTCGTTGATTTGCTCAAACGATGCAACTGATGTTTTTCAGCTCCTTTGGGAAGTTCTGATGCGAAGGGATATTACGAGGATTGATCAGGAACTATTTGGTATGTTTCTATCAAGTAGGATAGAAGGAGTGATTTCTTCCTTTAAAGATAGGATTACATCGTCACCTAAACCCTCAAGTGGTACGCGTGCACTTTGAGAAACTTTATATAAAGACACGAAATTTTATATGTAAGGATTGATATCAGGATATCGAGGCTCAACAAGGAATAAATGAATGAATTAGTGCATTAGACTTGATATTATGTGAGCAAGGTAGCTGGATGGGTTACTGCCTTGAGCTGCTAACACATCGGCTCTAAGGCTCGCAGGTTCGGATCCCGGCCTTGAAGTTACATTTTGAGCTACGGATGCTGTGTTTTCCCATCTATGTACCCAATAAATTGGTGAAAGGTCAAGTAGGCACATCACAACGAATTCAGACTAGATAGAAGGAGCAAATCTATGATTTGTCTCCAGGATCTCAAAGTCTGTAGTCAGGACGAAATTTCATACTACAAGTCGATCAGGCTTAAGCCGCCAGTTTGACAGTTGTTGACGTTTCTCATGAAATTCGTATTTTTTGTAGACGGGGCAACATCTCACAGTAACCCAAATTCCTGCACGGATGCTGGCCGACGCAATGGGCTCATTTCGGGAGAGGCGCCATATGGCCGACATAGTTTTTAGAACGTAAATTTTGTTTTACTCAAAAAAATGGCATGTATTTCTGAGTACTTTGATATGATAAAATATTTTTCCCATATTTATTTTGACTGTACTACTCATTTAAAGAAAATGCTTTCCTTCTGACGGACCCTATATATTATTATAATCCGCGTTGCGGAAGGGCTGTACCTCAACGTTAGACTTTTACCTGGTGTTTGGTTTATCTCAGTCCCCATATTGCTTGTTTGAGTGCTTAGTCCGAATCTAAGGTTTGTTAAGAGACGATCAGACAAAAAAAACTTATGGGAACTGAAAAGGTCCAACTGAAGCTTTACTTTTCAGTCTCAGTTACTTGAATTTGGAAAGTTCTTAGGAAAGGTCTTTAGCTTCTCATTGAGAAATATGAATATCAAATTAATTAAATTACTTCCAAATCTTTTTATTGGATAAATATAGTGATAATGACATAATAGCAGTAATTTCCGAATTATGTCAACTAGGCATTTACTTTTAGCCAATAATTTGCTTGGATCACAGCAACGATTTAGAAAAATCAAGTTGAATTTGAGCAAGGTCTCCCACTATTCCCAATATCAGATATTCTGCCATTGCTGCTGCTTGATGAAGACAACGTTTTGTATTTTCCACCTTCCAAAATCACGATTTAAGTGAAGTTGTTAATATGATATACTGTAAATAGATATTTACTTTACTATTTAATTTAATAATAATAAGTGAATGATTCACATGACAAAGCAGATAGTATTTCTGTTAAATGTGAGTTGGTAATTTCGTCAATTGCAATATCCTAAAATACTCTACCCGGCTTTCCTGTAACCCTGTATAACAGAGCAAAAACTTGATGGTATCTATCTGGCACATCTTGAAAAATATCGTGAGAAGCTAACTCCGTAAGCAACTTAGCCTCATGAAATAGCGTTCCCTGAAGCGTAAGCTCCAAAAATAAGTCAGTGTGAAAAAGATCTTACCCGAAGTTCCCGTCACAGCCAGTGCCCATACGTGTACGTTTTACGGTAGTAAACGAGCTTCGGAAGTTGTGTTTAAACACCGCAGAGGGCTATAAACAGAGCATAATGCGACGTCATGACGTAATGCACCACGCCGGGCACGGAAAAAACGACGGGCCAGGCGACTCCGGCCGTTTTGCGAAAACCGAATGTGTTTGCCGTTTGGTCGTTACTCAAGTCCATCAGAGGGTTCAAGATTACGTTTGCATGCAGTTTTTGAGTTAAACCAGTAACGGGTCCAGGGAGCATCTATCCGTGATTTTTGTGGGGAATCAACCTGTGCCACGCTCCTTTTTTTTAATTAAAATCACTTTTTAATTTTAAGCTAAAGTTATTTCTCTCAATTGAGGCAATGGATGATTAAAAAAAAACTAGGGGGTTACTGAGGCTAAAGCTGTGGTTTAGCGTTGGTAAATTAGGCCCTATGCTCAGGTACACCGGAGAGTAGGGGGGTATTTTTTAGGGGCGCCACCAGCTTTTATCCGCCAAAACTGGAAGACGCCTTGGTGTTGAAAGGCATTCTTTAGCCCAAAACCCCAAGAAACAAAAACAAAAATACATACAAACAATAGATTTTCTGTGTGGGTAAATAATTAATATAAATACATTTTATTACATCTACTAACGGCTAACAACAAAAATTTAAGCCAGCCAAACTAGGAGATCTCCCTTAATGCGAAAGCTTATTGACTAACTAATTTAAAATGGGCGAGGAAGGTTTCAAAACCGATGACGTAAGAATCCCTATGGTGGAAAAAGGGTCTCTGTTCGGAAAGAGGTCTCCGGTAGAAAACGTGTCTCCAGTAGCGAAGATTCCCCCAAAATAAAAACCCTAGATGATGTCGGGTAGGGTTTTTCACGTGGTTCCGTCTGGCGAAAAGTGCGGCTGGAGACAATAAGATCCTACAAATTGTAGAATTTCTCGGTTCCATGGGAAGACAAAAAAAAAAGATGCTACGCACTCACAACAGGAATGACCCAGGAAATTATCTATGAAATTTTTTTCCACAATCCAACGAAGATGCCCCAGGCAAAAAAGGAGGAAAATTTCGGGTCTTCTGGCACTAACGGAACAGAACAAGATGGCCCTCCGATAGTGGAAGGAAGTCCCCTCCCAAAATTTTTGTACGCCTGACCATTAAGAGCCAAACGTTGTCGGCTAATCCCAAAATGAGAAGGTTCCTAATATAAATTTAAGGAAATATCGTGAATAAATGTGGCAACACTGTCATATCTGCATATAAATTTGATTGATTAATAAACATAAGGAAATTCTGAAATAAAATTGGCAACTATGCGGAACAAGCGAGGTGTGCACATAGTTCGGTACGCAGAATAGTACCTCGACATCAGCGACATCAGCCTTTGACATTGGAAGATTTCAGAAAACAATAATAAATTCATTTGACTATAAAAGAAATACATAGTTCAATAGGTGAGTAATAATATTTATGCAACACAAATAGTTTTTAATTCAGAAGGTGATATCAATTTATAGATGTACATTTATTTATTTATTTATTTTTAGCTCCGGAGTGACAAACCGGATTGTTGTTGGGATGTAAACAAATCCCCGCGGCGAAAATTTCGAGATTGAATTGATTTTTTGACGGTGGAAGATCTAGCATGGGATGGAAGCAACCGAGTTATTTATGAAAATATGTGGGGATGAATACTAAAATTATTACTCATGGTGAACCAGGGAAATTACTAGGCAACACAAGAAGAAATTGTCCATATCAGGGTGAGTAAATTCTTCAACTAATTACCTGAATGCATGGAAAATTGACTACACATTTATAAACTTAGTGGTAGAAACTGTAAAGATGATCAAAATGAAGTGCGATTGCTGTACGTTAAATTTAATAATTGAAATTTTTTGATTATAAAATAGATCAGGATGGATTATGTTTAATTGATTGAGAAATATTTGGTTTCAGTTCCCAAATTGTTCAGTGACATGGAAGATGCTGACTACTATATACAGGCAGCCAAACGACTACAGAAGAAAAACAACGGATACAAATTAAAAATTATAGTTATTCCGTGGTATTCATGTGTTATGTTTGTTATTTCAAATAAACATGATAATAGGTAAATGTCTGCGTGTTATTTATTTTGTTTATGAATTACGTGAGAAAAATATAGCTGAATACACCGTTAAAAACAAGCCCTATCTTGGGAAATGGCCAATGGGCCGGTCTAGTCATTTTTGTCAATAAAACTGATTTAATAATATGCTATGAATAAAAATAATATGCTACGGAGATTATTAGATTAGATTATCGGCTTTTGTTTCTTCCTTCTCAAGTTCTTGCTGCATTACTTTCAAATTAAACCTGTGCAACAACAACAACAACAAAAAAATATGATTCATCGGCAATAAAAGGCAACTGTTACACCTGGAATACATAACGAGTACGCGCTGAGTTGAAACTCTGTGAAAGAAAAAGGTGTTTATCGGTGTTACACGGTGTCCATAAAACGTTAAGGTATTCAGTGGTTTTTGACGGTGGGGTCAGAGAGTGTGCATGTCACATGTACACGTGTTCATGAATTCCCTCTTGCATATACTCTTCGTATAAGTCTACGATATCTAACTTACGTGTAGGCCTTAGGCCTACGTGGAGGATCAATGGAAAAATGCACCAAAAGTCTTGCCGCACTCGCCATTTCTTTGAACAGTCGGCCAAGATGTCAGCTCAGCAGTAAGCACCTCGATTGGAAGTTTTCCATAGAAGTCATTTGACTAGATAATAGGCATCAAAATCATCCAGGAAGCTACAGTCAACATTAGCCGGTATATCCGTATGATTTGGGGTGTGTGTAGAAACCTCTGTCCAATACCTTCAACAATATTTTCTTACAGAAATTAATTTCCACTGTGTTCTTGTTCTTCCAATTTTGATTCTACTAGGCAACGCTAGTGTGGTTGGAGGCCAAAATGACAAAAATAGATGGGACAGAGACAAATGTGACAGGTTAAGGCGACCTGTATATGCTTTGTGGTTCACAGGGTATTTGAGGTGTGGAAAAAATGAAATTTCAAAGTGTCGTTTCTCTTTTATTCTTCCGATTCCATGCAAAACGCGCCTTAAGCGGTTCTTGACCCTAGACATGATCGCCAACCTAACTAGCACCTTCTACTTCTAGTTTTTCAGATAACTTCCCACTGCTTCTAGATTCAGTCGAATAGCAAGTAATAAAAAGCGCAAGTCAATTTGTTTATTCACTTCTTCCGCTTCGAAGAAAACTGCTGTTTCAACGTCAATACGCTTAATTTTCAATGTCATATAATTATTAAATCCCTATTGTGACAGTTATTGTGTATAGAAAACCCTGGGAGAAACCTGTATCCAGTACCCCCACTCGAGTACATTTCCCAACAGAAATTTCAGTCTCCTTTCACCCATCAGTTCATCCGTAATTGGTTCTAGGTTTCGTCAAGTAATTATTAGTTACATCATAGTCTATCTACTTGATTAATTTCTTCAACTTCAAAGAAATCTGCTGCTTCACTATGAACTGAAGCTTCGTTTCCCAAGTTATAGGTTTTTTTTGCGTTTGCCGAGGAAAACATGTATCCAATATTTCCATAGCTTTCCACTCGTTCCTCGTTCAACTGTATTTGCCTCGCAGATTCAGTCTAGTGGAGAGTGATAGAAGGCATATGACTAATGTTGCAAAGCACACTCAGTCTACTTGATATTCTACTCTCCATGAAAGAGTGCTGGTTCATTCCAGTGTTAAAATACGCTCTATGAGGGATAGGCATCAGCGGTGGCCGCAGTAGACTCTTCGGTCTCCTGATCAGTCGCCGTGCGCTGTGCGGGTTCGAGTCCCGTCCCAGGAGAAATGTTTCTCTTGCTATGGATGTTGTGATTGTCCGTAGGTGGTAGACGGTCTCTGACTGTCGAACGCGGAGGTACCACCCGGCGGATCTCGTAGTTGGAGTATAAAAAAATGTAGGTAGTTTTAAATGGCTTTATTGTTTTTCGAAGTATTCTCCACGAAGATTAATACACATCTGCATGCGCCCGAACTAATTTTCGAAGCACTTATTCCACTCGTTTGCTGGCAGATCCAAAACGGCATTTTTAAATGCGTCAACTGCTTCTCCTGGTGACTGGAACCTTGAACCACGCAGTCTGTTTTTAATTTTCGGCAAAGTGAAGAAATGGTTAGGACTTAGATCGGGACTATATGGAGGATGGTCCAATAATTCCACGTTTTCTTCCGTGAAATACTGCCTTGTTTTTTTGGGCTGTGTGCGAGCTTGCATTGTCTTGGTGGAGGATGATTCTTCTTTCGGGGTTGATTTTTCGAAGCTCGATGATGACCTTTGGCAAGCAAATGGTGGTATACCAATCCACAGTAACAATTCTTTGCTCATTAAGAGGAATTGTTGCAATATGACCCGCTTTTGACACAAATGTCGCGACCATCTTTTTCGAAACACTTCGAGAACGGATGACTATTCTTGGCTTTTCTTCACCTTGGAACACCCAAACAGCCGACTGTCGTTTATTTTCTGGTTCATAACAGTAAATCCACGATTCATCACCACTAACAATGCTGTACACATGTTTTGAGTTTCCGGAATTGAAACGGTCAAGCGTTTTTTGACACCAATTAACCCTGGCTGCTTTCTGCTCTTCAGCCAACAGGTGGGGTATCCAACGAGAAACTAATTTTCTTACTCCTAATTCTTCATGTAAAATTTTTTGAATTGTGGTCTTTGAGATCTTCCAAGGTCGCCTCAATCTCGCGATATGTCACATGTCTATCTTCAATGATGAGTTTGCGCACAACATCGACGTTTTCCTGGGTGAGTGCCGTTTTTGGTGCACCCACCGTGGGATCGTCACTAAGACTCACCCGTCTACGTTTGAATTCTCCATACCAACGGGAAATTGTCGACTGATGTGGCGCTTTGTTGGCGAACAAAGACAGTAACTTAGCAAGGCATTCTTGTTGCGATAATTGTCTCTGAAAGTTGTAATAAATTATGGCGCGAAAATGTTCTCGGTTGAGTTCCATTTTTCTAATGACTTGGTGACACTTAAAAATTCACTGTAGTGAGAACACTGCACGTATTGTTGTGAAACTTTGAATTTAGGTTAACTAAAGAGTGAGGTTAAGATTCAGTACTGACGTTCGATCCGCGCGGCCTACTATGTTTCTATATGCAAAACTTAAAAGACATCCCTCGTATATTCCTGTGCACAAGATTTAACTATTTGCCACGACGCAACAGCTGTTGTGTACCCTAACTGTGTTACGTATTGTGTGTGGAAAACCCAATACCTTCACCCAAGTACATTCCACAACAGGAATTTCCCTAGCTTTCCACTTGTTCCTCGTCCATCCCATTCGTTCATCCGTAATTGCTTCTAGGTCCAGCCGAGTAGTAAGGGGCGTAGCGAGGCGGGTAAGGAGGGAGTTGGCACAGCGAACAAGAAAATAAAAAGCCCGCCGGACAACCATTAGAAGCTGCGAGCGCACCCTAATTACTGAGTTAACGGCGCCATAACGCCGAGAGGAAAAACGCTCGGAAAAACAACCTCTAATTTCCACAGACCGGCTCTAGTTAATTTCCTTTTAAACAATCGCGTTTTGATGGAGCCGGACTCTCATATTAGGCACAATGGATGAAGCTAATGGGTCCGTATGCGGCCATGTCACTATTCCAGTTCCAGTGTTAGAGAGTTATTGAGACTGCATGTTAAACCAGGACTCTGCGGGAAGCTTTTGTAGTTACTCCTTTTTGTTTCTATTTTCTGTACAAGCATTACCATGAAAAGTCCTTCAAAACTGCGGATGCTAGCTTGTTTCGTGCTTTAGGTATCCGGACACAGAGGAGTACCGGGTAGCAGTGTTGCCATAATGAAGGATTTTCCCCCAAATTTGGAAGATTTTCACTTTTTGTCATTTGTAAGTTCGTAAACCTGTGGCGGAGTACCGGACAATGAGAAAGCTGATTGCCTGGCTAGGATGTGTGCCAAAAGCACCTGCATCGTTCCCGAGCCCACCGGAAACTGCAGAATGGTGGCATACCTGCCTGTATTCACCTCCCCACAACTACTGACACGTATCTATAGTCATATAACAGAAAAAACAGAATAGTAAGATGTGAACCAACCGGTTGATCTAACTATTCTTGTTTCACACGCTTCGCAGATAGAAATCACCTCTTCTCATTAATGTAGTGTTTTGGAAGTTAAAAGTACCAATTCTGAGACATTTTTGTGTTTGTTCTGGGGAATTGTGTCCGACTCATCTGGCAACACTGCGGCGTAATGAGGAAGCAGATTATCTGACTAGGCTGGAGCCAGGGGCTCCTGCCTGGGTCCCGAGTCGAGGTTGAGTATAAGCATGCGCCAGGTCGCACTTGACGGTAGACATATAAAGAGCTGAGAAAAGTGTGACGAGAGAGAGGTGTCTCCAATCAGGCCAAGAGGTTCGTAGCTAGCCCCGACAAATGAGGGTCGCGCTGGCGACCGGATAATCTGTTGGTGTAAGTTCTCACCGACTACTGTACGCTGAACAGTCACATGTCCCTTCTAGGAGTAAAAACACAACGACTGATTTCCATCTGCCCATATTCTGGGAGGAGGACGAGATGGTGCTCCACCTCCTAGGCTTCTGCCACATATATTGATGTCAGACGGCTGAAATATTCAGAGCCATGGGGCTTTGATAGTGCAGTCACATACTCAGGGGGTAGAGTGTTGGTACACACGTGGTCGCAAGTGCCAAATCTGGTGTAATTGCCAGGATTCGCCACTGGTGAATTATCAATCAGTATTATCAGTCTAGTCTAGTGTGTACCTTTCAAAATTTAGTCTAAAATTCCAGGACAGTTGCAAGCAACTTCAAGTGCTTTGAAATCGGTGCTACAAAATGCATCGATATCCAACCAAAAATGATTCAACAACTAATAACAATGCTAACGCTTATGTAAATATTTGCCCACTAAGACGTGAACATTACACTTTCTGATGTTGCCGCTCTAGGTTGCTTGATTTTATTTTCATATTCAAACGTACTTCAAGTTATAAAGTAATTATTAGTAAGATCGACGGTATGTTTAATCTACATATACTTCCATGAAATGTCTATATTTCACAGACACAATAAAATTAAATGCCTATATTAAATACCGTTAACCTAATTATATTATCTCATTAACATTGTTTATAGACGATACGATTATAATATAATTAAAATTTATGTAAATCCTGACACGTATCTGTTTTGTTCAATACAGTACAAATCACATTATAATAAGCCATAATTATACATACCTAAAAAATTGCAGAAATGGAATTGAGTACCGGTGTTTTACATGTATGGAAGTTTTTCATCAGGTGTGGTCCATCGGGTGTCCAAGAGTAGGTATGTTGTCCGCAGCCTCATCTGGACCATTTATCAACAACAATTTTAATTGTTAAACTTACCTATACTATTAGAACTTTAACTCCTTTAAATGTATTGCTGTCTTTCTAGGGCTCAAGGTTAAGAAACGCTGATCTATGAAGCCATGTGAAGCATATCGTGATAAAATGGAGAAGCGTTTTTGACTGTTTCTGCTAATACTTATGAGTATTGCGTGAGATCACGCAATAACGTATTTTCGTCATTTTTTTTTTCGCGAGGAAAACCTTAATCGTGAATTCGCTGAAGTCACGAACAAACTACGAGTATATTTCTTATTTTGTGTGAATGAAAGCGAATTTTACACACTAAATGCACACCTCGTTTGATATTACCCCGTCTATCTGATTGAGAACCAAATTTGGTTGGACATGATGTTTTGAGGAATGGTAAATGCCGTGTAAAGAGTTGAGCAAAAATAACTGCGCGATGCATTTGCTATGTGAGAAAAATTAAAACAAGTGTAGTGGTGAGCTTTAGAATAGCACAGGCTGAATAAGCTATGGATGCTTTCCGTCTCTATAATCATAACACCACATACAACTTGTGGCGGGCAAAGGTTGACTTAAGGCAACCCTTTACTTATTTATGCATGGGAAAACTCCATAGAACTTCGCCAAATGAACTATTAGGCTGTATTTAATTAAATGATCTAAACGTTAAAGCGTAAGAGGTACAAATTATCAGTAAACCTGACTACCGAATGACCGACTTCAATATCTACTGGGTGCCTCGGCTGCTACCAATATACCCTTAGTAAAAGCCAAGCCCACACCCAAGCCTTAACAAAATGGCGGACCACGTCCCTCGACCTCAAATAGGATTGCATAAATTGATCAGGACCTCAAGACCCTTGGCTAAAAAACGAGATCCTTTTGAGGATCACTTCAGATACGGATATAAAACCCCCCTCGCAGGTATATCTCCGAAAGCAAATATCATTTAGCTTCCTGCTATGTGTTGGCTTTGGGGATTCAGTGTGAGTACCTGTGCATCGCTCGTGAGAGTACAAAGACAACTGGGATCTGAATGCCCATTCACTCTCTTACGCTTAAGATGTTACACACAGGCATTTGAGTCGACCATTCAGAGTCGAGCTGTGCGTTCTCGATTCAGAGCCAGAAAATTCCATAGACCAGTCAATTAGGGAATTTTGAAATAACATTACCGCTGCATAGTCCCACTAATTCATAAGTGAATAAGGCACGACTGTGATTTTATTCAATTATATATTACAAAAAGGAGAAAAGTGTAATAAAGAAACGAAGAGAGAGAATACATATTTGCAGAGATTCCTCCCATCATAAACGGGTCGATTAAAGGATTCTGTTCCGTACGTTCCGTTCCGATCAACGAATAGATTAGAAGGACTCAACCCTATATGTTTACATTGCCTTGCTTGTCGTCAAAGTTCGGTAGTTTTAGCTCATACTTTTGACTTATCTGTCTATCAATGCAGACCAAAGTGACAGCGTTGTATCAACATAATAATACGTACCGGTGAAAAAATCTACCTTCATTTGGCTTGTGCCGCTCTTTGAAAATTATGTAAGAAGTACCAAGTCGTGAAATCGAAACACCACAATTATCTGCCAATACTCGTACTTTTAAAAAATAAATGTTTAACGGCAACTGTCAAAAATGCACTTATGTCAAGTGCGCTTTGATCATCACTACAAAGTATTAGAATTAGCGGACAAGCAAATCCTTGACTGGGTTCTTCTACCTAGTCTGAATTTATTGGGTACGATCGAGTCAATGTCACTCGATGACCTTAGTGACAGATTGGATCCGCATGGGTATCATGTAAAAAACGTATAAAACGTCAAAAAAAACCTAGAAGATGTCATCTTGCAAACTAGCTAGTTTTTCGGGCGCAAACAGTCATTCCACGTTTGCTCACTAGGATCGTTGTGAACGTCCATCTAAGGAGGAATCACTCAACTAAGCTACACGCATTATTGGTTGCATAGGTTTGTCAGGCCAAATAATGGTCCTTGACTGTAGTTTCTATCTCTGAGAAGAAAGTTCGTTGAATAGCAAGATCGCATCTGGATGATTACGTGTATTGGCCTGCATGTATATAAAATCAGTGTTATTTGCTGTGTGAGAAAATCGTTACTGAATATGCTGCGAATAAAGTATATCTACTGGCTGTGCCCGAAGCGTTATTTTTATGTTGTGCTTTCTGAAGAGAGGTTATGTTCAAAGTTATAAATTACGAAAAACTGAGGAGAATTACGGGAAATCATCACCGCGCCCGCGTTGTGTGTAATTACTGTTAGCATGTATATGGCTTGTAATTCGACAGTGAATATAATTATTTCTTATCTCTCTCATTTTTTAAATTCAGCAAATTGTCGATGCGCAACTAACTTCTAGCTTTGAATCTCAATTAAGTGTATTTGAGACAAGAACCAAATGTAATTATCATCAACACATACAACAAGCGTCATGACGTTTAGGCAACACGTATAACTGAGTGCTGAGTTAACATCTTGTAGAAAAACCTACATAATGTCAAAAAAACAGCATAATGTCAAAAAAAATCCGCATAATGTCACTTTTCAAGATACGTGATACCCGTGCCGGACCGAGATCAATCGGTGCGCATGGTCACCAGATAGATTAATGATTTTAACACTAACATTTTACCATGGACACTCAGATCTAATGATTTTATTTCATTATCGACAGCTCGAAGCATAATGCGGTATTACAGGCTATTCGAGCTATCGTTTTATGGAGTCTCGATTTTTTGCCGGTACCCCATTTCTCATTTAAAGTGTTGATACTGACGATGAAAAGATTTTCAATATCAACTGTTTCATATATCAACGATTGATAAATAATTTAAAAAATAGTATGCTTGTTCTATATGAATTGTGTATACAGTTCAAACTTAATGATTGTGGCATCAATGATAATGCAGATTCTATGAGAACTGCAGGTTAATATTATCCATTACGGCTTACATCATCTGCTAATTGGAAATTCAAAACCG
Source organism: Acanthoscelides obtectus (assembly GCA_963669975.1). NCBI lineage: Eukaryota > Metazoa > Arthropoda > Insecta > Coleoptera > Chrysomelidae > Acanthoscelides > Acanthoscelides obtectus. The sequence continues at coordinate 35,064,383 of CAVLJG010000003.1, read as the reverse complement.
TTCAGCATCCGCAAACATGCCGTATCGCATGACCAAACGGTGCACTTCGGACCTTAGATGCGCTTGCATCGCCAGTCCGCAGAACAAATGCAGAGCGGTGAAAAGGATTTGTATTTTCGTTCCATCGGATCCATTTGAACCGAAAGGTTAAATCCATTCCAACCGAATCCACCAGAGGACTTAATTCAATAGGAACGAGTCGGACTATGTATGTGAACGTTTTCTACCTTCTTCTTTACCCACTGTAAATTAAGTGATGAGACTGATTTTTTTTATTCAAATATTATCACAATTTTATATTGTCACCATCAAAATAACCTCCTTTTGAACCCATACAGCGCTGGAGACGGTTCTTCCACTCCTTATAGCACAGCTGGAACCACCGAAAAACCTGGGCTCTTGACAAAACACCCTGCTGAAGCTTAAGATGAGTTTCCATTGGACTGTGCCCAAGTTTGAGGCAAAACATGATAGCACACCGTTGCTCGAAAATGATGTCACACAATAGAGAAAACTGTTTCACAAAAGAATCGCTAGGAACAACCAAATAACTTGAGCGAGTTCAAACTTGTACTGAAGGCGGATCGCATGTTCCCCTGTCTCCCCTCCGAGCCCAGCGGCTCCAGATCGAACGCTACGTTGCCAGTCTCATCACTTAATTTACAGACCTCATCGTTATTGGACATAGTTGATGTGCTAGGAAACGGGAATATTCATCTACTTGATTCATTTTGCTCTTGTTGACAAATATTTCACTGACCTTGCTCATCTTTCACCTGAACAAAAATAACCCTCGTGTCACTCTAATTTCCTTCCACACCCTCATTTGCGCCGAGGAGTTCATCGCCGAATTTTCATCGCTGAAAAAAGGACAGCAGCTAGGGAAGACGTCGCTGATGAAATTCAATTTATCCCTGGGCGGGAAATCTGGGCCATCATAATTGGTCCCCTGGGAATTCGGCCGTAGTTTATCAGGAAAAAAAGTCTGTCGTTTTCACGTAGCAGCCACAGAGACCTTAATTGCGTTTGGATGATGAAAAAAGGTGCGTAGGATAATGCGACAGCTCGGTAATTTATAACACAACCGCAGAGAAAAAATATGAAAGTTTGAAACTTTTGATAGGTTACATATCAATATTTGGCGTGACGCGACTACGTATCGGGAAAGATTACAGATCTTGTGAATTAAAGCTCAATGATTTATACAAAATAATTTAAAAAATAGACATTATCTCTTTGAGCTTTCATCTATGTTGATAATGCAATAGAGGCCTACCAGATGATGATTCTCGTTCTACGCGACTGGTATTATCCGTCATTTTTTCTTGAGGTATACAGAATCTGTGCTCGTCAAATTCAAAAACCGGTTCAACAAGTTGCATTTAACTCTAAACCATAGCACCTCGATACCTCGATTAGTTAGGCTTTGCCTTCGCGGCTGCTGAATTATTGGAAATTGGTTATACAATTTTCTATGACAGCAGGTACGTTCAACCATAAGGTAAAAGTTGTTAAGTACTTTTAATCGGAATATAGATTGTTGAATCAATATGCACACCTAAAAGGACATGAGCGGGTATTCCTAGGTCTGATCAAAAGCGACGCAGTCAAGCACAAAGCTCAAGAACTCGAAATTTGACCACACGATGAACTTTGCGTAACAGTATTGATGATGATAAGTCTATTCGTGCTCCACCAGAAAAATTCATGCGTACTCAGAATTTATAAATCTGGCATACTACGTAAAGAATGCCTGTTATCAACTTTCATAGCTATTCCCAAAAAGTCCAAAGCAAAACATTGCTGTGAATATCGCACTATCATTTCATATTTTTGAATATCATTCTTCGCAGTATCTATGCAAAACTGTAAGTAGACATTATAGATATACAAGACCATGAAACTTAGACGTGATTAAGATGTATATCTATAATGCTTTCGACACACACACAACATAAAACATTAATACAGTTACTTGAAGGGAATGGACAAGAAGCTACAGTATGTATAGATGACATGCAAGATAGAAGTCTTGAGATGGCAGCAATCCAAAATTATAAAACCAGAAATAAAGTTTGTTTTGTGTTCATGTCGTCAAGCTTTCGAAAATGTTTGTTTTCTGCTTGAGGAGGTGCTACAAGAATTCTGCATGAACTATGTATGTATGTAAAAACTACTTGCGACGTTAAAATCCTGTTTCTGGACAAACAATCTCAAGAAACGGAGAAAACCTCAAAAACCATCAAAACATCACTTCACATATCACAGTATGTAAAACTGATCATTGTTAAAATTCATTAATGGGGTTTTTAAAACTTATTTACGTAAATTCTAAACTAATCGATGGAGAAATAATTGAAATCAACATGGTGGTTGTTCTAAACGACAAGAACGCGGTACGGTTTCGTAAAAAATGGAATGTTGTAAATAATTAAATGATATACAAAATAAAAATGTAGAGGCGTCACACATTATTTGATATAAATTCCGAAGAGGTTTTCAAGAAAGTGCTTCAAGAAGAAACAGCTAGTATAAAAATAGATGGGTACATTTCAGCAATATTAGATATGCTCACGCTACTACGTCTAAATTTATTCTTTATGAAAAAGCTAGATACGTGGACTTACCGTAGGTTAAAAATCTTCTGGGTGGATAAATTTAGAAACTCGACAAACTCAAGAAGGAAAAGGAAATATTGCTTACCGTCGAAATAAGAAAATTACTCTATTTAGGACAGATTACCCGTGGCAACAGATCATGCAGGGAAAAATTCGAGGTAAGCGAAGTATTGGAAGAAGAAAAATGCCCTTATTAAGTATCCTCAGCAACCCCACTCAATCTCCGTAGCGGAGGTGGCATGTAAAAAAAAAGAAGAATATATACTGCCCCGCAAAAAAAGGACGTCAAGTAGGTTGACTCCGCACTTCCCGTGCAACACTATGGTCAGCTCATAAAAGATGGTGTACGGGACAAGCTCATGTTCCTTAATAAATATAATATGTATAAGGCCCATATAATTAGCCCCCACCGATTTTCTGAGTCGCACACCTGAATTAGATCAAGATGTAGCTAATGTTCATCCCACGTGGATTATTTTTTAGACATTTATTTTACAGGTATGCATTTATTTGTTGGAAAAAGTAGACTAGGACTTTGTTCAGCTCAAGTTAGACCCTATGAGAAAGAAGTTAGTTACGATCATGTAACGGGTGACTTTTTAAGAGGTATAGGATTTTATTTTCCAAAAAAACTCAAAAAATTTGAAAAAATGATTAAATCTTAATGTTTAAAGATTATTTCATGTAAATGTTGGCCGCGGCTCCGCTTTAGATGGCCCATGCGCAAGGTCCAATTTTGGCACACTCTCTCCAACATATCGGCCGGTATCTCACGAATAAATGCTTCAATATTGGCTTCCAGTGCGTCAATCGTTGCTGGTTTATCCCTGTAGACATTAGCCTGAACATGGCCCCACAAGAAATAGTCCAACGGCGTTAAATCACACGATCTTGGCGGCCAATTGACGGGCCCCAAACGTGAGATAAACTGTTCACCGAACTCGCCTCTCAATAGGGCCATTGTTTCGTGTGCGGTGTGGCATGTGGCACCATCTTGTTGAAACCACATGTCAGCCAAGTCCAGCTCTTCCATTTAGGGCAAAAAAAAGTTTGTTATCATCGCACGGTAGCGCTCGCCATTCACAGTTACGTTCCGGCCATTGCCGATGATGCCACCGGCCCATAATCCACACCAAACAGTGATTTTTTTGGGATGCATTGGTAGCTATTGCAATGCTTCTTGCTGGTCTTCACTCCAGATGCGGCAATTTTGCTTGTTAACGTACCCATTCAACCAGAAATGAGCTTCGTCGCTGAACACAATTTATCGATAAAAATGTGGATCTTCCTCCAACTTTGCCAGCGCCCATTCACCAAATTGGAAACGTTGTGGGAGGTCATGTGGCTTCAATTCTTGCACTAGCTGTATCTAATAAGGTTTTACACCCAAATCCTGTCGCAAAATTAATTTTCCACGTAGTGGAGTAACAGAGCCCCAATTGCTGCGAACGGCGGCGAATCGACATTTCACGGTCATCACTAACACTGGCGGATACAGCCGCAATATTTTCTTCAGTCCTCACTCTACGTCTGCGTATTGGTGCTTTATTGTCCCATAATGTAAACTGGGTTCGAAATTTAGTCACAAGCTTCCGAATAGCTCCCTCAGTAGGCCGACCAAATTGCCCATAAATTGGAAGCAGTTCTAGATGCACTCTCTTAACCGAGCATGAATTTTGATAGTAAAATTCAATAATTTGCAAGCGTTGTTCGTTCGTAAGTCGATTCATGGTTAAATTATAGACCAAACTGAACAAGTTTGACAGTGACACAAGACACGATTCACGCGTCTTCTGTCAAAAACAGTGTTGCCAAAAAGATACGAGCAAAAAAATCACCCATTATAACAGAGAAATTAACGGATCAAGTCAGTCAAACAGGCCCACACAGTTACTCAATTCTTTCTATGTCCTACCGTCGCCGTTCCCCGATACCTGCCGGCACACGCGGCAGCACGTTAGTAAAACCAGAAAACCTACCGGTGCACTCACCGGTGATTCCAGATAAGAGATGCGTATTGAAAGCCTTTCTGTATCATTCTGCTTCAAGGGAAAATGTACGGGGAAATCCACGATGTGTGAAATATGTATGTCTAATACTGCAATTAAAAAAAATGAGACAACTCTCCCCCACCCTTCTACAACCCACCACCAGCCAATGTTCGTCAAAAAAATGAGGTTTGGTGGATTTTAATTTTTTCGATTTTGGCTTTTTTCTCCTCCACCACTGGGCAGCTTTTCAAAGATTATAAAGCTTTATTTGAACTTGGCATAGTAGTGTTGGCAATTTCATCAAAATCCTACCAGTACTTTCCAAAAAATAGACGGGTCAAGGATTAGCGGACAGACAGATAAACAGACAGGCAGACCGACAGACAGACCGACGGAAATAGGTAGCATGATTCTTAGAGATATACCTACATGTCATCCGAAATAACATAAGATTTCAATACTGCCTCGCCACTTGGCCTAGGAAAGCTTCGACGGATTTTCATTCGCGGGCCGAATGTAAATGCTAAATGCACCAGACCTGTTTTTGAAAGTAAAATGCGGGTCGGCGGCGTGATACGAGCGGCACCAACGGGCGGTGGCATCCTGGGAAATCTAAGGCAAGCCGCCCCAGGAGTTGTCGCGAAGTTGAGCAGAATATCGCATCGGCCCCGAGCGTGATCGGGAGTTGCTGGAGATGTGAATCTAGACATGGGCGAAACACTTGACGTAGTAAAGGAAGATGGATGTAGGTACGACACAGTGCTGCGTTTGTAAATTGTTGCAGAGTGTGTTTTGTACTTCTGTAACAGTTGGAGCATTCGTAATTGTTTGATGTAGATAAAATAGAAAAATCTCTCCGCAGCTTCAAAAGTGTACTTACTTGAATAAGGGTGTTTTCACTCGTCATCTTCATCTTTCGTTATTTGTTTCCATTTTTATTTGGTTATCAAAATTTTAGTATATACTTTTTTAGGGATAAATTTGCTACCAGTCAATAAAAGATAGCTTTTCTTATGTGCATCAATTTTGGTAATTGAAATTTCACCTTTCTGTTAACCGATTGATTAATCTGAAATTTGGTACTTACATATATTCAGTTCTGATGACAATACGATTATGAATATTCAGGATCATTATAAATCATTTCAAATATGCGTTATCAAATGAAAGAGCTTGACTAGGAGACTACAGTGCACTATGAGAGAATATCAAATCCAAGATGGCCGCCGCTACAAAATGGGTATCAACGGAAGGGTTTTTAGAAGTCGAAGTGCAAAAAATCAATTCCACAGCCATCAAAAGCTAGGGTATTACATATTTGTTCAATACCCGCAATACTGTACTTTCCCCATCGAACCAATAGTTTTTTAGTTGTGAAACCAGCAGATAGTCGTTTTGGTTAATTTTTATCTTATTGGATTAATTGTTAATTTTATTCTCTTATTATCACTATAAAGAAAGGCATTCGGTTTGCAGGCTGGTAGAAAAATTATTTTTTCCCAGACAACTCGATTGTTTCTCCTAATATGGAATTTGCGTTGATCGATTTTTTTTACCCATTGTTTCATCTCTAGTGTGTAGGTCGGTTGCAATGGATAGATTTCAAGGTCAATCGAACCCCTTACGTAAGTTATGTAAAAAGTATAGCAGGTAACATTCTAAATGTACGACAAATGTTCAAAGCGGGATTCTTTAAGCTGTTATGACTGTTTTGTCCTTTTTAATGATCCTGCAAAAACCACAACGATTTGGAGATACGAGAAAGATAAAATTCCCAGAAACAAATTTCATATCAGTAGAAATACATGTTAAACTTCTCAATCTACAAAAAAACGTTCTAAATGACTACCAAACATTGGCTACCCCGGTATCTTGACCTTAAGTTCAACACCTAAACCTTATCATCATCCGATTTCTTTTGAATAAAAAATACACTAACATTATTTCTCATTTTTTCACATTCTCCAGTCTTAGAAATACACTGGGATCACTGTTTCGAAAGAACTTCACTTACGGCCTCTTCGATCTCTAGATTTGAACTCCCTAGGGTATCCGGTATAGAACCATCTAAAATCATTAATTTATACTACTTTAATGGAAAATGCGGGGAAATCAGGTTAGTGCTCGAAGTAACTTAAGGAGAAATAAGCCTGGTATATTCCAAGAGCTTGACAATCCGTGAAGAGAATAATAAAGTGTTGTCTTCTAGTGACTATGAACAGTGTGAAACGTCTCATTATCCTGTATCTCTAGCAAAAAGCTGTTTTTCAAAAACGATTATAAAATAGCCTTAATAGATGATTCTAATAAACTCCTTATATTAAACCTAAATCATTTACGTACTATTTCTTTCCTAAATTTTACTCTGTTTTCAATGGCTACGCGGCCAAGAAGTGTAAAACTAAGTTTTAACGACCTCTAGGCTGCCAAAGATGTAGATTTTAATCGATCCTCAACAGACTTCCAATTTTTGTTGCATTCTATGGACAATAAAACGTACTCTATAAAATGGACCCTTTTTTCGGTAGATTCTTACACGCCTATGGTGCCGCCCTCAGGTGACAAACGCTTTTATTCCCGGGTCTCGAACTAAATAAACTGTGGAGTTTTCCAATTTTATCTATGGGTATATATGGAAAACTAAATAAACGTTTTTCTTTTCCCTTCGAAATGATTTGGAAAAACAGTAAATACTGCTTTCCTTCTGTTGTTGAAGTTGACCGCAACCCTTGCCCTGAGGGCTTACAGGAAAAGGAAAAATTACGTTGTGGGAAAATATGGATGAATATTGGTGTCTTGATGTACAGTAAAAATGTAATATAGGTAAAATTGATATGATGAACACAGAACGTTTTCATGAACATGAACATCTCAAAAGATATAAACGGCCCGATTGTGCCCGCAATGAGGCTTAGCTTACTAAACCTGACTCCGATGGGTATATTTTATGTCTATTCTCAACAGAAGGTCATATTTTTAATACATACTATATTACCTTCCAATATCGGACTAAAAAACGCCAAATTACATTACAGCCGATCTTTCGATAAACCATTACACCTTGCTCCTAAATAATACATTCAATGAAAACAATACCGAGGGAAAACTTAAACACCTAACTGTAATACGAAGCATTATAGTATTATGTCCATTATGTTTCCATTTATGGCTATCTAACAGTGTCACACGCTAGAAGCTGAAACTTTGTTACAATCGTGAAATAGGCTTCCAAAGTATGTCTAATAAAACCGTGGAACCATAAGCGACCGGAAAACTGCTGATAAAGTAATTTCACTTGTCCATCAACATTTAATAACCATATTTACTCCAATCATAAAAACTTTTCACAGCCCATCAGTATGTTCAAGGCGTTAGAGGAACATTATATTTTTAGTAGCAGCCTTCACACGTCAAGGTGATACGTTTACTAGACAGCGTCGTACCCTCGTGGGCTCCTCAGTACTATTCAAAGATGGTATAGTGTTAATGACAAATGTACATAAGACATATTCAGGGTGTTAATAAAGTATGTATTGTTCTAAAAAATTATTAAAGAATGGAACGTATTTTATTTTAATTAAGTATGTCCTGTGGTGAATATCACATGATTTACAGTTGTTTTTAGACCCTCCATATACACTTAGATACGGATAATGTTATCCAGTATTTTTGAAAAAATAGCATGACATTGATTGGTTTTGATCGCAATACTTTTAATAAACAGAATTGTCGAGTCATGTCTGACTGTACAAAATACTCCGGGTATTTTCAGGAGAGTTCGTCAGTCGATGTGTAACCGACTAGACGCCTGTATTGAAGTCGAAGGTGGCCACTTTGAACATTTATTGTAAAAAAACTATTCGATATTTTCTATTGTTGTCGTTCTATTCGAATGTCACTGTTCAAAACTATTGACTTTTTCCAAAAATACAGGATAATACTATTTTCATCCACGTTCATATTGAGCCTCAGCAACTTGTAAAACATGCAAAATTTATCATAGCTTATACCAACTGTTCAATAAATACGTTTCATTATTCATAGAAATATTTGGAACATTACTCGCATTTCTTTAGTGACAGTGCTCTAGCTCGAAAACAAAGCCGTTACGGACCCATGTTCATATGAACATTTAGTCTTCAAATTGACCAAGGATTCGATGATTAAAGTTTGTCTACATACTTTATTAACACCCTGTATGCAGAAAACGGAAACAAGCAGATCAAGCAGGCGACCCATCATGTGATATGCTCCGAAAAATCTATTCACTGCTTTTAGAATAGAGCGACAAATATGTACGAGCCCCTTCCCACTTCAGCTGGCCCAACTATTGTAATCTTAGTTTTTTTCTTATCAAACACAAATAATAAAAATGTAGCGTGTTATAGGTTTATAATATTAAAAATGAATATTTTGATAATATATAGTAGAAAACACCAACTGTATCACTCGCTAATCAAATTTGCAGCATAAAAATAACACATGTTTCAATTACAGCATATCAACCTATTTTCATTTCAATGCAAAATAAGACTATAACGCACAGGTGGATGTGAAAAATAAAAGCCATGACAATTGTTTTTATTAATCCCAGCTCAGCTGTCAGAACACGTTTAAAATAGTTTTGGGTACTTAAGGTTTTCAAAATTGGTAGAGGAAAGGTTATTAGTGAGAAAATTCGGTTACTGATAATTAAATTTTTTAATTCTGGGAAATCAAACTCAGAAATTGCAACTTTGTTAGACTTATCGCGGTACAGTGTGAGAAATATTGTTAGAAGATATAACGTAACTGGTTCAGTTAATATTAAGCCACGATATGTGAAAAAAAGTAACATCACAAACGCCGACCGAAGAGCATTAAGAAGAATAATCGTGAAAAACAGGCGTGCCAATTATTTACAATTAAGTTAGTGCTCTGTGGAGTGACGCTGTTGGAAGGAGAATTTCGAGGTCCACAACTCATAGAGAGGCCCACAAACTGGGATTTAGCACTTGCAACGTAAGTTTTCTTATAACAAAAAGTGAAGTAAAAACCCTAAAGTTGCACAACTTGTTTATAGGCCAAAGAAAAGCCACTATTAACTCCACTGCAAAAGAAAAATCAGCTTAGATGGGCTAAAGAACATAGATAATGGACACCTCAACGATGGTGCGCAATACAATGGAGTGATGAGGCCCGATTCGATGTTTGTGTTGGTGATAGTCGCAGTAGAGTTATTCGCAAAAAAAATGAGGCATTCCATGTTGACTGTCTGAAGAGAAAAGTGAAATTTCCAGCGTCCATTATGGTCCGGGGGCAGTATGTCATCAAAAGGAGTAGGAAAACTTCATTTTATTGATGGAAATGTGGATACCAACAAATATTTGGCAATTTTAGAAGAATCGCTTTTACCACTGATAAAAGAATGTTTGACATCCGGCCATGATTTTGTGTTTCAGCAAGATGGTGCAGCGTGCCATACCTCATAAAAGGCTATAAAATGGCTGGAATAAAATAATGTACCACTTCTGAAATGGGTTTCTAGCAGTCCAGATCTGTCACCTATTGAAAGTTTGTGGCATGAGATGAAAAAGGTTCTACGACAACATCCTGCTCGTACAATCACCGAACTGAGACAAAAGCTTCAAGAAATATGGTATTGTTTTACAAAAAATGTTTGCCAAAACTTGGTTAACACTATGCCCCAAAGAATTTCAACCGTAATAAAAAATAAAGGTGATGTTACCCAATAGTAATCTTTCAATTGTTGCTTTGTTAACTTCGCGCATTTATTCGCACATTGTTTATTTGTTCAGATGTTCTATTAGTTATAGGTCTAAGTGATTTCAAATATGTATTTTTTACGACTAGAGTGTATCCAAAATATTTTTGAGAAAATAAATTATTTTAGAAGTAAATAGTTTCGTCATGTTTAGATTATAAAGGCATATTTTGGTACAAATCTTGAAATGAGCCAACTGAAGTGGGAAGGGGCTCGTAGATGAACGTGAGCAGTATCCCCTCTCTAGAATGCTTTGTGTTTGTATAATGCTCGTGATAACATGCTATCTACAGGGTGTTCTTATAGTTAACACTTGACGTTCTTGTAAAAATAAGCATATTTTTCACCAAAGGCCTAAGATATCAAAATAAAGGTTCCGAAAAAGTTTTTGATATCGTATCCGAGTTTCCTTCCGGCAGAGCATTGATGAAGAGATACAACATGCGATAGGATCTAACCAAGGAGACCGTGTATATAAATTAAGCTATTTGTTCATCAATCGCATTTAAAAGAACAGAAAATGACAGCAGTAACGAATTTGCCGATTTGATATTAATTTACGGAGAAAGTGTTCAAGATGCGTATTCATATCATTTTTCTGGGTGTACAAAGGCCATCTGTAGAACTCGAACTGTCTACAATAGAAGACACAACTGCCCCGAAGATTATAATTATATTTAACGTCAAAGAATTGAAACGTATTCTTCCCAACCCCCCCATTCAATTTTTTCTGAAAATGATCAAGAAGCCTCTGAATGTCAAAAAACGAAGTTCGGACGAGTTTTTTTTTTCGTCACTGGACATATTTTAAAAAAGTTTTTCATTCTTGGAATAGTAGTAACCTAGTAAGAAATGGATTAGCGGCAAGACAGACAAACTGATAGACCGACAAATATATGAGTGACATGCTGTATCGAGGTGTAGATGTCAACATACAAGAAATATTTAATAATTCATTTTCAAAATTTTTCGCGATTACCAGTGGAGTGGCAAGTGAAAAGCGTTTGTACTCCACTGCTATTAGATGGCAACCTGAATGTGTTTTTTACGAGAAAACGAAGCAACAAAAATGATTACCCAATTATGCGGTAGTTGGTAGTTAGGAGGAATGTTTACGTGAAACACTATTACTAGCTGAGAATATGTTGTCTTTTAATTACGTGGAAATGAATCAGCATAGAATAATAATTAGATGCGTTTATGTTTGTGTAACTATTAAAGCGTAAAATAACTTGCGTGTGGAACTACGACTTCATTACGAAAGAATTCAAGATTCATTAGCGATTCATATTTTATTTAACGCTGTAATTATAACCATGTTTGCTGCAATATAACAAAATATTGATACATATTTGTTTTTTACAGGTAAATGACTTATCCAGATTCAGTCGTGGGTGCAAGCTTGTAAGTTTTTTAGTTTCAGTTACATATACATATCTTACTCATTTATATGGTTCAGAAGCCATGAGTGTCATAATAAACTGAAAATTAAAAATTAGTGAAATGTCTTTTTCTCATAGATATTTGGTTATATTACGTATTTGTGTCAATAATTTGTAAAGACGGCGCACTATGTTTCTGTGGAAGCATGATGCCAGTAGCAGGGCCAGCAGTTAGTTTGGAGAGGCGATTTTTTAAAACTGAAGGCCATATGCTTCTTATCAGTAATAGTGGACTATGGATTTTCATTTTAACCCTCGACCGAAACCAAATAACTGGCAAACGTCTCAAAACTGTTTTAGACACTGAAACAGACCATCTGCCTACCAAAACCTCGCCGCAGGAACACTCATTTACAGTTCAAAGATGGATTTTTGACACGGTTTTTTATAATTCTCGTTCAAGCTCTTTCATAACTATTTAAATCGCAAAATAGCTAAAAACAACTACCTGATCATATTTGTGTTGAGACTGCCATTTCTTGAACAAGACTTAAACAGTATCGAACATGTTGCTTGAAAAACGCAAACTGCACAAGAAGTTGTTAGGAATATGCTTCTTTTCCACACAATTTGTAGGCCCGGCGCAAGCGCGGCTAAATGGATCCTTGCTGCCTAAACTAATTTATTTGTTATTATCTTGATTCTGCGTCATTTTATTTATATTTCATATCAGTCACTCTATTTGGAGGTGTTTCCGCTATGAATTGGTGTTCAGGTTAGTTAGAAGTGCGTGAAAATGATTCAAAACTCAGCATCCTTGTTTGAAATTCGGATACTGACATTGACAACCATTTATTGTACAGAAATTGTGCAATTGTAAACCAAGCATGCCCCGATATGAGCAAAACAATTTTGCACTCAAGATATTTTCCCTAAAACTGAACCAAATTTTGTACAAGGAATTGTGTAATCTAAAACGGCTTTTATATATGAATTTGCCCTTACAATAACACAGTCCAGCAGCCATTTTGTCGCCAGAGAAGCAAGAACTGAGTTTGAATATTTCTTATACGCTAATATCAAAAATGTGTTACTTTCTTTTGCCCTAGTCTTCGAGAGAAAAGCGATTTAATATTTGAAGTAGTGCAAATTATGCCATTTCTGCCCCGAAAAGCTATATGCATAAACAATACTTTCAATGTTGCCAAAGTTGCTAAATACTCTTCAAACATACGTTAATAAAATCCCAAAGCTTTTTTTTGGGTATTGCTACTGTAAAGCTGTTTTTAATTGAATATGATTGACTTAACATGTCAATGACGTTTATTAAATGGTGGATGAGCTTACATCTTACAATAGGATGCGTATACTTTCACCATTTAATAAACATAAGTGACATGATAAGTCAATCATAAGCAATTGAAAAACAAAACCTTACAATAACAATACAATGGCTTTGGAATTTTGTTAATGGATGTTTGAAGTTTGTTCAAGGACATCAAAATTTTCCTAACATTAAGTCGCTTATATATCGAGAACTAGAGCCACTGAGAAAAAAGTGTTCATATCAGCACATCAGAAATATTTAAAATGAGTGGTTACGTCTCCGGCACCATTTTCTTTTTCAGTTTGTTGGGCATTTAATGTAAAACATATTTTTGTACATTATGTATGGTACATGTTTCATTTAAGAGATATAGCTGTCATAAGAATATCAACGACACACACGCTAATAATTATTTGACCTCTTGTTAACGTCGTTACATTATACGGCCAGAAATCTATCGTGAAATACCAGATTGTACGTAACCACGGAGTAAACAGCAAATATATCATTCATCGGTAGAGCAAAAGTTGGAATGCATAAATCCTGCTTCCTATAACAGCGGCAGTCAGCCGAATATAAGCTTTGATAGCGAGCCAAATAATTCATAGTTGGATGTTTTAATTGCCCATAAATTCTGACGGGGGTTTGTTTAAGAACGCTACGAGTGCCCCTGCATCGGGCATTCCATGCATTATAGATTGTAATTAATAATAAAAAATGTGTTTAATTTCCCATATCTAGAAATTAAAAATCGTAAATATACAATTACTGTTCAAGTGCCATTATTGATGTAAGCCAAATTCCAAAATTCTTCTTTCTGTGAGTAATCCTGTAACACCAAAGTATGTCAAGGCGTGAGGAAAAAAAAGGAAGCCTAAAACGATCACGGGATTCCCAACAATGTGGCCACTCTATAATTCTAAAAGCACAGACAATATTTATAGAACAAAAGAAAGACACAAAATATATACAATGCCCTTTAGCACGATACCGAGTATTCAAGTACCCATGGTGAAGAGTTTTTTCTTCCTTCCAAAAGTAAGAGCATTGATAGAACCCAAAGACTAGCGCGGCTACTGAGAAAAGTTAAAGTGGTCATGTGATACCTCATTTTAAAGCTCCTTATGAGTACTTTACGATCTTAGAATATAAAATGCCTATCCTATAAAATGGCAGACTGGCAACCTGTCAAAGTTGAGTACTTATAATTCAGCAACGAAGTATGTTATATCAATATTCTTCTTTTGAAAGAGTCTATATAAATGTGCATTCGAATATTGGTCATTCAGTTCAAAAAAAATTGACAAATGATTACTATTCTTTAAATTAAATGTTCGATATTTTATTACATATTCGAATGGGCCTTTCCAAGGAAAGATGACTGACGTAAAATACTATAACGCTTTGATAATTGCTTGTTTAGCTGTAAACGACTCATTGTACAAAAAGCTCAAGTTTGACAGCCTGCTACGCAGCCATTTTGAAGGACAATGGTTTTATAAGATTGTAGTCATAAGGAGCTTCAAAATGTGGAATCGGGTGACCCCCATTCCATTTAGAGAATGTTCCAAGCCCAGCCGCCATCTTGAAGTTTTCAACTGCTGCTTTGCCCATCAACTTAAAATAAGCACTGAATAAAGTTTGACATAAAGAGGCCAGAATGCTTTTAGTCCAAATATTCCTTATGAGCTCCTGAATCATAATGAACAACTCAATTTTCACATTTGCTCCAATCAACACTTGTTCATAAATCTTGGCATGCATGAATGTATAATAATTAAATCCGAGTTCATGCCGATAATATGCGGCATACGACGCGGCGGTAGAAAAAAACGTACAATATACGGTACGTTGCGTGAGCAACCAAGCATAAGAAACCAGCTGGACAGGATGTTGCGGATTCCTTGCCGTTTTATTTTTGATCAAGACGTCGGCAATGCGTTCTGACTCCCAATGCTGCCAGATATAAAGAAATATCTTTATTGAGGTTTATTTTGAGTTCCAAACATCACGCGCAGAGATGTTATACAAGTGGAATCACACAGCAGCCCTCTGTTTCGTGTGTCAATAGACTTCACAGCCAAGCAAGATATTAAACATTCAAGACTACGGCAGACTCTGTGGAGAAACTGAAATCGAGCATATTTAGTTGGAAAAAATGATATTTCACAACAACATATCTGAAAATTAATTTCTGTATCAATTTGAATTTCTTGTGAACAATGTCTAGACACCGACACGTTTTCTCATATTTGCTTTCCTCCTCCCTTTTTTCTTTATTTCAACTTTGCATGGAATCTCAAATCAAGGACAAACAGACCTCATAGACCTACTGACTGCCATTGTGACAAGCACAAATCTGGTTGACACAAAGGTTGCTCTCTTTTAAAGCTACGTTAAATTGAATAAAAACCAATTTGTTCACCCAACAAACAAGTTACAATCCTTTTCAAGTTATAAGTTATACTTTTCTTGTCTCCTTCCTCAGTATAATGGAAACAACTGGAAAACTAAATTGAAGAAAATCAGCGTTATTAAAAATTTTAGAAGAGATTGTTCGGATAAGTGAATGAAGTTTGAATATTTGCAAAAATACCAAACATAGGTAATACTACGTTCAAAGTGAACTGCGCCTCTGACCAAAGAATAGTGCAACAGAGAGAGAATATAAGAACTTGAGAGATTTCCCAAAAGATGTGAGTTAATCGACATCAGGCTAGGAAGAACGCAGTTATTAAAAAGATAAATCCTTTGGAAGCGATTTGTAAAAGCGACGAGAAAAAATTGAAGCCTGCCTGGCATTGTGATGGCTCTGAAATATGAAATAATTCCACGTTCCAAAGGAATCCTTGTCCTTACCCTTGAACAGGACCGCATATGCTCCAGTTATCTCTTCTGGCTCTTTCTCACGTTTGGCATCCACATCAACAAACAACTGAATTTGTCCTAATATTGTGCATCAACTTATTTGTGTTAGAGTTCAGTTTCCAAACTTCAAATCAAAGGCTTTTTGCTACCTAACTCTGAATAATTGATTTGCATAATGGCTGAAAAGTATGCAATTAGAAACAACTTCATAGTCGTCATTTTATGTGCTCAAGAAGTCAATATTTTTCTCAAGGCTGCTTCACATCATTTTCGTGACTTAAGAAACATTTTCCATAGTCCCAAAGATTTTAATTGTTACGTTGTTAGTTTACGATACCTATGATTTGAGGTTGTTCAATGTGACGTTTTGTCTCTTGTCCTCGATCTTCAAGTTAATTTTTTCTTATAGACGCCATATTGAATTTTTGAACAGGTAAACAGAGAGTACTTAATTCTGATTCCAAAAATGTATTATGCGTCATATATTTACATTGCCAAACCTTAGTTATCTCAAAAATGAGAACAGAATTTCCTGAGTAGGCCTTGAAATTATCATATAGTCATTTGTTTCATTATATCATTAGTCAAGCGTTCCTTCAGCTTTTATGAACTAGACATGTGTCCCAATTTCTGATACTAATGATGTGATATTGAACAGATCATGATATGGACTGATATTATAAAACTATAAAATAAATATCTAAAAAAGCAATCTGCCATTTATTTTCTTAGTTACCTAAATGCGCAACGTTGCTCCCACTTAACGAGATCCCAATGGTTACCACCCGGTTTTTAAGATTGCCACAATACTGCTATTAACAATGGTTCCATACAGGATATACCAAATACTCGTAATACTCATTGATAAAACTAACGCCACGTTATAGGGGTCAACGCATCTAATACAAAATAGTTTATAATTCATTGGAGGTTAGTCCGGCAAACAGATTGGGATGATCGAGTCATAATAATTCATGAATATTTCCTGCAATCGAGTGCAGATTTAGGTAGTTCATCAAATAACCATAAGGTTGGCTTCCAATGCGATGTGTTTAAACGTGTTGAAGTAATACGTTAAAAATTAATTTCTAAATTAATTTGTGTAGTAAGTATTCTGCAAAATTTAACAGATGGTCTGAGTTGAAATGAGTCTTCCAACCTCTGATTAACTCATGCATAATTTCATTATTATTTGATTATGTTTATGATGTCTGGAATATAGACAGCACAGATGTCGCACAAAAACTAAACCTGAAGTATGAGTTGTTATGAGAGAATGAAGTTTGGTTAACCATGTGATAAATAAACATATACGAATGCTTAGAACGTAACTTCAGGTTTTAGGGCTAATTGAATTCCATGATCTTCTGGCCAAATAAATTACGTTTTAAAATACATATTATGTGATTTCATTTCACCAGAAGATCATGGACTTCTGTCAACATGGAAACCTCGGGATGAGTTTAAAATCGATTCACAACCATCGTGTTTGAGTTTCAAATCACATCATCCATGCTAGTTGAAATATTTTGAGCAACGATTTTTACAAGCCTAAATTGGACTACCAATCGTCTGCAGCTTGAGAATTTCCCAAAAAGAACCCAAAATCTCAAAAGACAACAGCGTGAAGTGAATGTGACTGTAATGATAAGACAAGGAGAGATAAGAGTAAGCTTACAAAAAATAGGTGTATCCAAGCTACAAAAAGGATTAGTATTCCTAAAACACAGCTTGCAGTGTGTCTTTTTCGTTGTATAATCCTCCTAGAACATTCTATAATCGTATCACTCTTTTTGTGACGATTCGAGACTATAAACACCCCATAATCGTACATCACATTCACATATTATTTCGCCGTTGCTCCTCAGAGCAGGCTTTTATATCCCCATTTTTATCTATCTTTCGCGACACTATAAATCAGGATAACTACTCTTAAACTTTGTTTTAAAGGTCAGATTGAGCACATGAGAGTCCAAAGAAGACGATTGGGATAAAAGGTTTCTAGCAGGGTATGTCTGTATTAGATGTATTTCAAATCCGAGGATTTTGGATACAGAGTTTAGGGTACAGTCCCCGGTAATTACGGGTCCCGAAAGTCTGGGACCCAGGACGGCAAAACATTGTACCGGTTCTTTCGCGATTTGTAGTTTGACAATTTTCAAAAAACCAGGTAGTTTAAAATTTGTAAAACTAACAAAATATGCAAAAAATAAACTTGCATTAACAAAAATTGAATTGAAGACGTCTATTGAAAGAACAGTACAAAATGGCTAGGTACTCCCAACTAGAGTGAAACGCTTCAATCTTCTCGCGATAAATTGTTAAACGCTTCCAAATATACCATCAATGGCCTAATTCTAACTTCTTTCAGCTCTTGAAATTAGTCTAATGCATAAGATCAGCCATGTTAATCTGTTGGCACCTGATCCTAACTGGTTTGAGTATCCATGACAATGTTGAAATTTAAAGCGGATCATGATATATGACGGCGAAGATAACATTAAAATCATTTCCAAATGTCAAACTTCAGTTAGAATCAATACTCTGTATTTATTTTTTATCTCCAAATAGGGAAGCCATCTCCTAAAAAGGGCGCCATATTTGGTCAGACATTTGGCCTTCAAATCCAGATATCTTCTTTAATAGCCAAAGATAAAAAGTTTAAAGCCGAACACAAAGGCAGATCCAGGCTTTGCAGCAACAAGACCAAGACTTGGTCTTGCAAAGCCTATAACTCAACAAGAGACTATTCTTGTGTATTTGGAAGAGTTTTGCGGTTTATGAGGAGAGGACTGGATACTTCCAGTGTCAAAATGTAGTCATTTTGAAGAGAATAAGAGGCTTCACACATGGTCTTTTCCGAAAATCGGCAAAGAATCGCCAGATGAATTTTCGCCACATATAAACTCTGCGATTCCATTGGTGGTGTTGAGTCAATCTACTTGACATTTTTTTTATATTTAAAAGCTAAATCTCCGTGCCTTTACTGACTCAAAGGACGTTATTAAACATTTTAGAAGAGATTGTTCGGATAAGTGTATGAAGTTTGAATATTTGCAAAAGTACCAAACATAGGTAATACTACGTTCAAAGTGAACTGCGCCTCTGACCAAAGAATAGTACAACAGAGAGAGAATATAAGAACATGAGAGATTTCCCAAAAGATGTGAGTTAATCGACATCAGGCTAGGAAGAACGCAGTTATTAAAAAGATAAATCCTTTGGAAGCGATTTGTAAAAGCGAAGAGAAAAAATTGAAGCCTGCCTGGCATTGTGATTGCTCTGAAATATGAAATAATTCCACGTTCCAAAGGAATCCTTGTCCTGACCCTTGAACAGAACCGCATATATCTCTTCTGGCACTTTCTCACGTTAGGCATCCACATAAACAAACATCTGAATTTGTTCTAATATTGTGATATGTATTTGAAAAATTTAAAATGTAGTCATTTTGAAGAGAATAAGAGGCTTCACACATGGTCTTTTTCGAAAATCGGCAAAAAATCGCCAGATGAATTTTCGCCACATATTAACTCTGCGATTCCAATGGTGGTGTTGAGTCAATTCTACTTGACATTTTTTTTAATATTTAAAAGCTAAATGTCCGGGCCTTTACTGACTCAAAGGACGTCTATGGCAAAGGGGTGTAAAAACCTTCGGACTCCATATCCGCAGCTTTATACAATATTCAGGGCGCTCTGTTGGAGTTCATTAACATAAAACCGAGATTACCGCCAAGAAAACCATGGAAAAACTTTGAAACTGCTCCGTCACCTGAGAAGGAGTTACCTTGTGCAAGCTAATCGATTTTCGGAAAATTATACAGACCTTTATCTGGCTTTCATAAAGAAAAGGCCACAGAAATACGGAGACGGTCTCTAGACAACTTTAAACGGATCTAAGATTCAAGAAAAAAAATGTTTCTTTATAGTATAATTCCAATTAAGAAAATACATTAAGGATGTTTCCCACGAATTACTCCTACTTATCAGATAGATTTTTCTTTAAAAGTTTTTCCTTTCCTCACCAAGGAAAGTACTACGGAATTCTAAATGCTTTTGGTACGTCAGTAATTTTCCTATATATTTAATGCTCTATTCGATGTGTTGTCAAAGGATAATTCGCTGAAAATGTCTGGTTCTAATATGTATATCTACGAGTAAATAGAAAATTCCGTAGCGCGAAGCGCTGCGATCTTAGTAATATTTTCCGATAACCTGATCAGACTACTTAATTCTTAATGACTTTTCAAGTCTAACAGGATATTTCGTGAGCAAGTTCCAATAAAGTGCAATTAATGTTCAAGGACTACAACTTTCACACTTTAATGTAGCATTTTGAATGGTAGTTTTATTACTTCAATCACGAAGCAACATTACGGACAAATTAGGACATAAAAACACGTTCAGTCTGACTTTTATAGCTCAAGTATATAGAATATAATGAAAGACCTGTCAATATAACTTACACATATCGTACTTACAATATATTATGATGACGCTAAGTATTTTAACCTACCTCATAATTGAATCATAGGTATGGATAATAATCGTTGAGCGTCTAGGCCTATCTAAATGACTCAGTGGTTTTACGATGGCAATTTCATTCTAAATTCTTAATTCCAGCGAAGTTCTGCCACGACCAAGGTGAATTAAAAATGGGTTCCTACAAATACTGACAACAGTTGAGGTTTTAATACTGAATAATGAATTTGACCGAAGATTTAGTTTTAGACAACGCTTAATTCAATTGCAGTTGTATATTTGCAGACAAACTGGAGTTTTTTAAAACCACAGAAATTGGAAAGATTGTCATACAGAAGAAATATAACCTCACATTCCTTCGAAGTCAAGCCAAATCTAACAGTTCGTAGGGGTTACTGGTTCGTAAAATCGATTTTTCTCTTGTTTTAATGTCTGCTTCTGCAGAAAATGGAGAGCGTAAATTGGAAAAAGCATAGTGTAAACAGGTTGAAAGTCACTGAAGAATTTAATATTCTGGGCCAACCAGAACCGTCTTCTTACATGGTCGCTTCTGAACTCACAGGAAGCTGGGAGGCTGTGGATGAAAGAGGCTTCAAGCCAGAGCGAAATCTTGACTCTTACTTTGCCGTTAGAGAAAATCAGAAAGCTAACGTTTCCTGAAAATTTGTTTGATTTTTAGACATTTGGACCGTCCATCAAGGTTCTGTATGCCCATAAGGTAAAGATGGAATAGTGACCACAACATCCGAGGAACACGAACTCTCTAAATCGGTTTATTGCTGAAACACTGTTGTTCATAGAAAACTGACTAAACTGAGTTTTGAGTAGAACATGCGAATAATTATATGTTACAATTTTTTTAGGAATTTCGGTTGAGGTTCAATTGCAGGCAAAATATTCAAAACAGTTTACACTGTACGCCTAGAAATACTTCTTTGGATGATTGTTCATAATTATCTATTCATTCACGGATATCCAAATTATCGTTAAAAATATCCTGAAGGTCAATAAGATACATTTTTTAAAATTAAAAAGGTCATAAGAGGGGATCACGGGCCACGAGGCAGCAAAATAATTTCAACAAAAAACGTATAAAGATGCCCACTAACTTGACCGCTCTAAAAATTTTAACTTGAAAACAGTTTGCATAATTTTAACTGACGTTAAAGTACTTATACAACAGTAAACTTCAATTTAAACTAGGCTTAGGTCTGATTCTCATCATTTTAATGAAAATGTTTAATGTTTAAAGGCTATTTCTGACTCTTTCTTTCAATGTTATTCATGTCTGCGCGACTAACAATGAAGCGAAAATACAAAATACTATCATCGCCACAGAATCAAAAGTCGGCAACTCCTAACCAAAAAGTAAAGATAGCCCCCGCCCACTCGATTGAGATGAGCCATTTGAGCAATCAATATGAAAGCTTTAAAAAGCTTATCGTGCAATAATCTCGCAGCTTTACCCAAAGACAAAGACCGTTATTCCGTCTAGCCGGATTTTTCCCGAGTTAGCACTCATCGTCGAATCACATCACTCGATTATAAATGATTCAAGGCTCTCAACCAACTGTTAAGCTGGGTGTACACGGCTCAGGTTCGCCAGAAAGCCAAGCCGTATCGTTAGCCGGCGATCAGCGCATGTAGTTTCGGCAACGGTCTCCGGTCGGGTCTTTTTGATGCAAACACTTAGCGGGTATGGGTGAAGAGTCCGATGAAAAATAATTTAATAAGCTTCAAACATAAATCTGCATCTAAAAAAAAATAGTGGATATTTGCACCAGTACTTTTTTGTTTGCCGGTCGGAGAACGGCGGCTTTAGAGAGGATAATACGATATTTTCAATTTCGAATTATATTGTAAGTATTTTAGGTACACACTTTGCCAAATTGCTTTTGCCCGAAAAAAATACTGCAACCGTTCAGAAGTCAATGCTACTATACATCCGGTTGGACCTTAAAATTTGAATATTTAGCATGATTTTATGTACAATTTTGAGGATTTTTAGGAAATACATTTACACAATACACAATTATTCGGACGTAGAGAATAAACTAACGCATAGTTTCAATATGCATCTAAATTCAAGGAATTGATGTAATATATTGGCAACACTGCACACTGCCGCATCAGCGTTGCTAGGCAACGCGGCGATAGGCTTCGCTATCCAGCCGGCTTCTATCTCTTTCTTAGATATGTGTCTATACACACTTCTCTCTTCTACTCATTGGACTCGAGCCGTCAGACAAATTTGGTTTTCAGTGTATATAGGATTTTACATCTTTTTGTGGCCCTGGACTTTTTCGCTGCTTCAATTGAGATTATTATACTATGTATAGCATGAGTTGGTATGGCAAAGGTACAGGTTCTGGCCGTCTCATTCGTAATCAGAAGGCGGCTTTTCGGCAAACCTGATCGTACGTATATGCCCAGCTTTAGGCGGACAGCATTGGTCAGCGATTGTTTACGTTAAATACTTCGTCAGCAGCGTTCCGTACTATGTGGATGCCGACGATGCAAAAAAACCGCTTACAAAGCATGCTAAATCGTTTTTGCCATTGTTTGCGGGGATATGCAGTGTGCTGCCATTGTAGATTTCACGCCCAGAAAGAATGATTGTTGCTGCACTTTTTCCGATAACTTAATAGCGTTTCCACATTACTGCTGTCCACGTTTCACTTCACAGTTGTGATAAATTGTCCCAATTGTTGAATTTTCCATGCATGACAGAAATAGGCCAAAACTATTTTTATATTCCGAAAATTAAGAATAGGTTGGAAGACCGCGAATGAATTGCATTTAAATGTAGATCTGTCAAGAATCAGTAATCGTCCTTATATTGTGAAAGTCCCAATTATATGAAGTGCCAAATGGCGCTCCAAAGAATTCTTCTACATTTTGTCGCACCCCTGATGATTTGCAACTTCGGGATCTTGAAAGCAATCTCTCTATATCTTCGGTCATAGTAGGCACGTCCAAAAAGACCATAGAAAAAAACGTTCTAGTTAGAACGAGAGAACTGATTAACCTTCTGGTGGCTGTAGACTAAGGAAAAGTATATGCCTCATTGGCTGCTAAGAAGGAAATCAATTTGGAAACAGAAAAACGGCGGACTTTCTTGGAAGATTCTGTAGTGTCCCTGTAAGTAGAATATGGAGGCAGCGATGTTCGTCCTGAGATCCGGAACATTTTAAATTTTAACACGACAGAAAGGGATAACGTTCGGAAGTAGTTAAATCCGGAGCCGTAGAATTTCCGGAATCCCAATTTGCAGGGAAAGTTTCAAAGAAACTTCCAAATGGAATCTCGTGTTCTTTGTATTTAATAATGACCGCTTTCCTTGTCGCGGTATTAACCAACTTCGAGGATATTTTAAAAAGAAATTAATATTTCCGACTAAGTTTTAACCGCTAAGGTTTTACTACCGCGACCCACTTGTACAGGACGTTTGAAAACTTTAAACTGCTCAAAGAAGTAATGAAGTTCTGTGAAAGGGTAGTCTAACCTACTGCAAAGTTAATATCAGGCAGACTGGTCTTGTCCATTGGCGTTCTTAAAACTTGTAATTGGCACATCACAAAGAACTGAAATTGACATCAATTTGGTACTCATGTTTTCTTTGTATTACGAAGTCAAGAAACTAATCTCGGGTAAATTGTAGGCACTTTCGCATATACAGATATTGAGAACCGGTAGTGTTGGTTAGAATTGTTGTACTGTGATCTATACTTGTGGTCGCATACCCCAACAAACTTTTACTAACCACGCCACACGGTGAGAAAGTATTCATAATCGAAAAATCGAAAATGAGTTATCATTATGTTTTTTTCTTTATGGTCACTCAGTTCCGTCGGTTTGTCTGTCTGTCCGCTAATCAGTGACTCGTCTATAAGTTGGAAAGTGGCATTCCAGTTTGCATGAAAGTTTCATACAGGGTTACTACTGCTCCAAGGACAAACAAGCTTTGCTGATTGTGAAAATCAGTCCACTTGCGGCAGAGCTAGTGGCAAAAAACGACATAAATAAAAATCGTTTTTGGGCGTTTCCGTAGCTCCTAATCATTTCCAACAAAAATTGTTTGCATTAAAAATTCGCGGTTGTAAGTGGTTGCGGGATGGTGTAACTCAATTTTTTTGCGTTAGTATATATCTATACACTTCCGACCTCGGTAATTCTACGTACCTATCAAATATATTTCATACATTAGATGTAGATTTCCTCGTACATTTGCCCTTAAAAGTTGGAATGATATATTTTCCATAAGTGCATCCCACTTAACTCAACGAACACACACCTACCTGCTTCCAGGATAACCGATATCTGATCGATGATGAATGGATGCACCATCGTGCTGTGTTGGCAAGTGCCAGAAATGGCAAGGTTGGTCCCAGCAACGTTGCCGGATGGTCGGTATTGTCGGTAGTACAGGGGAGAAATTTCTAGATCGCAATGTTGTCAAATGTGAATGACCTTATCCATTTAATTCTTTTGTTATGCATGTTCATAACTAACTTTTCAATCAGAGGGAATACCTTGTGCCGATAGCCTTGCGTGCGAAGCTACTTGGCCCCATTTATTTAATTGTAACGGAGTCTTCTAGTTCTGGTTTGTAGAGAGCGTCCATGTAACGTTTTCGTGGCATTATCTATCTTCAACTTCAACTCCTAGTTCTCTATTATTATACATAGTATATATAATATTGACCTGTCTTTAATAATTTCAAGTGCTACTGAAGGATAAATGAGAACACCCGTAAGAATACATGAAAAAACATAGAGACTTATAAGTTTTGTATCAGCATTAATAAAAGATCTGAGGCAAAGTTGTTCCTGCTGCGACAGTCATGATATATAAAAGTTACTAGTTGGAGAAGGGTAACAGCCCCCCAATTCTGAGTATTTTTCATTCTGTAATGTGGCAGCGAGACGACCTGAATAGTTTTTATCACGAACGAGACATCATGATTACCTTATCGTGCTACTGAAATCTTTATATCATAAATATAACCCAAGTACGTTTTCGCTGTCTCCTTTTGGTCTAGCAACTTTAGGGATTTATGTATTATTTGCTCGCGAAAAAAACAAGTATAAAAAATACCGCTCCATTAGGAACGGAAATGGGACTTTTGTGACGGTCCTCACTATCGTGGTCCATTTGAATATTCTCAGCAACGCAAGAATGTAATAAATGAAAGAAAATGCAGTCGGAAATGCGAAAGGCTTGAAAAGTGTCTCGTCATTCGGGCGCCAGACAGCATACACAGTGACCAAACACAGCAGAGGACCAGCAAAATATTCCGGATGGCACTTGTGTCTGGTTTAACGTTCACATTACACTAAATGGCATGATTTTGGTATCCGAAAGACTAATTGCTATTCTCTACTTTTATATCTATTTAGGATTTAGATAATCTGAACTAGAGATAGGGGGCATGAGGGATACACGTATTCATATGAACCCGATCCTGTCGTCAAGGATGGTGTAGCTCTCGGAAATCTACAGGGCATAGAACATTGCATAGAGAGCCTGCGCATCAAAAAATGTTAAAAAATCCAACATAACCTGCCGCAATCTTTACGTGCATTTTGCTCACGGTTTGCTACACTTTGTAGGTTTATTACTTCGTGGTTTATTAATATTATTCAATATGTCTGCAACTCGTCCGAACTGCCAAAGTTGGAGTTGTGTTGAAATTTGTTTTTGCTCAGTGTAGACAGAAAGACATGCCCGATTCGCAGCACCTGAAATTCATTTGGTGCGCAGTGTACCAACTCACTTCATCGTCCACATTTTTGGCTTCACCCCCTCTCCATTAGTTTAACCTCCTATCTCTAGTCTTCATCTTATAGGAACATCTATAATACCTTCAATCCTTAGGATGACAAATGACATTTGCTTCGATGTGAAGTTTTCCATAGAACTTATAAAATCAGATTAAGGTATTTATATCGATTAATCCAAATCTTAATCTAAACCCACTTATTTGTAGGATTAGCTCAATCTCTTAGGAGGATGACCCATCGTGCTTAAATCCTCGATATAAACGTAGTGAGTATAGTTCTTTCTTAGTTACAGTATGTAGGCTGTAGATGAATCTTGTTTCTATCGTGCCTTATTTGCTAGATTTCACGTTGATGTCTTTGAGACGGTGAATGTAATTGTTTGATTTTTGAAGATAAATCAATAAGTGAATCAGTGGAAAGTCCTATAACATCAAAATAATATCTAGGCGACTTGGTTTGCAAGGTGGATTCACCAAGCTCTGTTGTCTGTGCATACGGGTAAGCGCTATTGATTGCATGTTGGCCATAACGACTTTGTGTGTAGCAAGTCAAATGTAAATGGCTTGTCGTTAATTGAGCCTAAAGACATTGTTTTACATAATGTGCTAAATGAAGAATTGTGTGCAGAATTGCGTTGGATTTTTACATTTAAGGTCTGTCTTTCAAAATTAATTAACGCAAAGCTTAAAGAAAAAATGTTTAGCAATACACAAATACGCCTACTAAAAAACCAAAGTGTGGATCAAAAACTAAATAACAAGGAACTATGAGTGGGGAAATCGTTATTACGAGCTGTTTTGAGGTAATCGCATAGCCAAAACCACCGACCTCTTGATAAGCGATAAGTTTAAATGCATATAAAAAGAGGGTTTGACTGAAAATCCATTTTCTCCATTCCCATTTCCATTTTTTTCATTAAAATCTCCGAACTGTGAGTGACGAGCAAGGGTAGCTAAGATGTAAAAAGATGGTTTAAAGGTCGTTGGGGCGCAGTTATGTTAGATTACCCAACCCAGGAAGTGGATATTTCTTTCCTACAATTTTTACAGCAGTAAATTTTTTGTCATAACTTCAATTGGATAAAAGCGTTTGACCGAAAATGTCAAAAGCCATCAATCCCAAGAAAAAAGGTAGTAAGAACAATTTTGCAGGGAATTAAATTATTTATCACTTTGCTTCTATATAAATGTTCTATAGTCAACAGGTTACGAGAAATTTAAGGCTAAAGGTACATGTAATTATATTTTCGCTTATAATGGCTAAACTAACAACCTAAGCCTAAGACTAATATCCTCTTTTATAGAGAATAAAACTTTCTACAAAAAATATCCTTTACGTTTTTTTTTTCTTGCAATACCTTTCTTATAGTTACTAAACCAATAATCTAAACATATACGGACTACTATCCGTTTTAGTAGAGGATAAAATGTTTACAAAAAAGACCAAAAATAAATCTTTTTGGTAGAAAATTTTATTCTCTACTAAAAAGGACAGTAGTCTAGGTTTTAAGTTCATCCATTATATATCATTACATGTACCTTTATCCCTAAATTTCTCGTAACCTGTTCACTGTACGGTAAGTTGTTATAGAAGCAAAATGATGAAAAACACTCCCTTGTTTCCATTACTTTGTTTACATAGGATCGATGGTTTTCGAGATTTTCGGTCTAACGAGTGTATAAAAATAGCAACCCTACCATGACGGCAATTTGAACTTGTCATAGTGAAGCCAAATATAGATATACGAGCAAAACAATATACTATTGCCAAAATTGAAGGATTCCATCATACAAAACCTCCCTATTTCTTGCGCTATACTAAATATATACCCAACATAAAAGGAAAACTTAAAATTGTTTTTTTTCTGTGCACAACATACAATTTTCGTCAAATATATGGGACATGAGTTTTGTCGTCGGTTTTCCCAGAATGATTTTTAATTACATAAAGAAATGTATGTACTGGACTTTCCTTGTTCATATTTTACTAACAATTGTTACTTAGCATACCTAAAAAACAGTACGTGACATAAAAAAGCACGTATGTGTTATTAGGCAATGTATAGGAATAATTAAACAGGAAAGATCTAAGTGGGTAATTGATTTTTTTGATTAATAACGCAGTGTTATTGATCTGCAACAAGTATAAACCAGATCAAGTTTTCTGATTATGATATTTTCATACGCACTATAGTCAACTAGAATCAGTGGTCTTTTTTCAAAAATCCGTTTGTTCATATTTGCTCTAACCCTTTCTTCCTTTTTTAATTATCCTTTTTGTCTGGCTCCCAAGGCATTAAACTCAATAGACTTACGAAATAGTAGTGAATAAATAATAGTTTAAAAAAACTAAAAAACATGCTTTTATAGCTAACCGAACTGAAAATTAGAAAATAGTTACTAATTACAAAGATTTATATTATTATCAATCATAATTACTTCAAAATGAAATTATAATAAAATTTAAGTTATTAACAGAATAATTCAATCCAGAGTAAAAAGCGTGGGATGCTTGATATATTAAATGTTACAATCATTCTATTGCCAACTATCTATGAGAGGAGAGTTATGAAATGTAGTTAAATGCACCCCCCACGCTTTTTATTCTGAATTGAATTATTCTGTTAATAACTTAAATTTTATTATAATTTTGTTTTGAGGTCATTCATTACGATTGATTGTTCGACTATAATATAAACTCTTTGTAACCAAAAATTATTTTCTAATTTTTTGGTCCCTTGTTGTTTTTGATATATATTGCTGATCTGCCTAAGGCTGTGAGATTTTGTGAACTCCAGTCTTTGGCGGACGATACTCAACTGGCCCACTATTTTGATACTGATGATATGGAAATGGCACAGACATCAATAAACCATGATATTCAAAAAGTGTATGACTTCTCGAATAATCACTACCTGTCAATAAATCCTGATAAATCCAGCCTGTTATTTTTTTGTTCGGACCGTAGGAGAGAAGAAATTAAAAGTAAATTAGCTACTAAAATTGGATCTCAAAGACTCTACCCGGTTGATGAGTATAAAATTAAAATCTTTTTAATAAAACCCACTTAGGACTGAGATCACTATATGCCAATAAAGTAATTTTCAATTCTAAACTAAGGAAAAAACTGTACTCATCTTTGGTTATGCCGATTTTCAACTACTGTGATATTTTATATTATCCGTGTCTCGATGTTGCTACTAGAAATCTGATTCAAATTGTGCAAAACAATTGTGCTAGGTTCATCTGCGGTTTAAGGCGCTTTGACCATGTTTCTGGTAGTCTTATTGAATTAAACTGGATGATAACAAAAAATCTTGTCAAATATCATTGCCTTGTTTTCATTCATAAACTAATACTTATGTCAAAACCTATATACTTTAGAGAAAAGCTGATCTTTAGCCATCATGGACATATTAGGTTTTCAAATTTGATAACTACACCTATTCACTCCACAGCTTTATGCCAGCGTTCTTTCACGTACAGTGCTGCAGTGTTATACAATGTTTTGAGTCCTGAATTCAAAACCATCTCCTTAAATTGCTTCAAGAAAGCTGTCAAATCTCATATCTGCTTGGATCCATAGTCTTAATTAGATTGCTATAGATATATTGTTGAATCTCTCCTTACTTCCTTTGTGTATATGTAGTAAACCTTGGTGCAACATGTATATATATAGATATATAGATGTAATTTTAACTTTTAAATACTTTTAATCCATTTTAATTTGTTCCTGACATACAGCTGTGTGTAGTTTATATTAATTTTGACGAATGTACCATGTATCCAGCATTAACCAGGCTACTGGTTGTTTCCCTCACCCTAAACGTTAATAACATTTAGCAACAATCTCACATACGACTGTAAGTTAATTTAAAATCATTTTGCACTAAAGTTGCTATTTCTTCTCAATGTTATTGCAGCTCCTGATGAAGATGGCAAAGTCCATTGAAAGCTAGAGATTAATAAAGTATAAAGAGTCCTATTTGCTTGAATTTTGTCGAAGCACCTAACAAAAGGCGGACGCTTTAGTTTTCACCTAACTGGTCTAAACGACAATGACCACGTCTCAAGTGATATATATATATATATATATATATTGTTTGATATCTGCTACTTACCAGTTTAAATAAAGACGATTATTATTATTATTATTATTATTATTATTATTGTTATTATTATTATTGTAATGGAAAACTGTTATCAAAATATTGCATTGTCATCGGTCCTTGATAATATGCGAAGTTTCAGATTAATCAAGCTTCTGGAAATTGGTGAAAGGTATGCTCAAAGATTCCGTGACATGCATACAGTCCAAGCTAATATAAGCATGTTAAAAATAATTCCGGACGCCGATGAATACGTCTCCGCAATCAAAGAAACAAACGAAGAACGAAATAATCCCCATAATAAACCACCGTTGAAGAGGTCCCAACAATTGTAACGCTAGATGGCGCCCTGTTCCCGATTTTTCCCATTTCTCCCTTAAGGAGTCCTGCGGGACGAGTTAAGCAGATTGCCGTTAGACGGATACGGCACTTCAGAGTGCACTTCTGCCCCGCACAGAAAAAATTGCTCTACTCCCGCTGTTATTTTTTACGGCGAGCGTTGGGGGAGTAGAATAAGACGAAGTTTGGCCCGCCGGTATGAGCCCGGCTTCTCCAAATCGAAAATGGACGTTTTTGTTTACTCCAACGGCATGCTATCAAACTTGGAAAGCTTTGAAGTGCTTTTAGCCAGCTTTTCGATGAGGGTTCTCCCTTCGGCGGGGCGGAATTCATTTCCGGTGGAAAAATAAACATGTTTTACTTTTGCATCTTCAAAAAATACTTTTTGGGTTATATTAATCTGGCTTTTACGTAATTATTCCTTGAACTTTGCCTGAGGTTGTTGTAAAAAGGAATGGTACCATTAAAGCAGCAGTTTGATATCATGTTATAATATGGCACGATATATCCGTAGTAGTATTTTATGATATCTGTATAATGCCTCCAATGACAGTGTCATTTTTGATGATAATATGAGTCCTAATGATTCACTCGCCTGTTCTATAACATTGATCCTTCTATATACAGATCTTGGTCAAGGGCACGGAAGTTGTTTGCTTCTGTGTTTATACTTTTACTCACTCAAAAACTACACTATCAAACTTTGAAAGCTTTGAGATGGTTTTAACCATTTTTTCTATAACGGTTTTCCCTAGACCGGGTGCAATTCATTTCCCCCGCAAGGATAAACCTTACTTTGAATCTGCAAAAAATACTTGTAAATATTTCATGAGTTCTAATAATTCTGGCCTTTATGGAATTATTTCTTGAACTTTGTCAATGCCTATTTACAAAAGAAATGATACCATTAAACCAGAAATTTTTGATTGTGACTGTGTGTTATTCTGATGGTGTATGTCAATATGAATATTACGGTACTCCATATTAGACGAAAATACCCCTGGTTTGCGAAATATTTGTTAAGTCTGGTTATATTTGTGCAACTTGTTCAAAGGGGTATTCAAAACAAGGACGCATAAAATGAGCACACGAATTGTTGTTGTGGGAAAACTTTTTATTTGACAACAAAAAATGAGCAAACGTGTTTTTGGGGTTCAATCGACAGTGTTTTTAGGTATGTGAGACATACAAAATGAGATCACACGTAAAAAGATCCGACTAATAGCAAATAAGTTACGGCCGAAAACAGAGGAAAACTGCAGGTTTTGGCACTTGGTAATACGACGACGGTTTCTCGCAGATATGTACTTGAAATTCTTCAAATTCGTAGGATTCGTACTTCCAAATAAAAACAACAAAATTGGAGTAGATTGGTCAACTAGTTTTTGAGAATTTCTAATTGTTTATCGCCCTTTAACACCTGTTTTCCGGCCATCACTACTAGTTTATTGAGCAATATACAGGGTTAGTTCAAAGGACATTTTATAGCAAACTACACTAGTTTGCCTTGCCGGTATGAATCGTGAAGCATTCCGGAAGATAAATGTTATTATTAAAAAAGGATGAGTTACGTTTTTTCTTCTAAACAAATTCAAACATTTCGTTTTTGTAATTCGCTTGCTTAAAAATGTGGATAGTAACGTGTGTTTTTCGACTATCGTAGTCATTTGTTCAATTACTCACAAATACGAAATGTTTGGATTTGTTTAGAAGAAAAAAACGCAACCTTTGTTTTTCGCATAAAAATAACATTTATCTTTCGGAATAGTTTGTGATTCGTATCGGCAAGGTAAACACGTGTATTTTGCTATTGAATGCTCCTTGAACGACCCCTGTATATTGCTCGATAAACTAGTAGTGATGGCCAGAAAACAGGTGTTTCGGAATAAACAATTAGAAATTCTCAAAAAAACTACTTGACCAATATACTCCAATTTTGTTGTTGTTATTTAGAAATATGAAACCTACGGGTTTGAGGAATTTCAAGTAGTTGCGTGGAATCATCAACAAGTGCATTTTGCCTCGTTTATCGGGCAGAACATTTTTGCTATTAGTCGGATATGTGTGGACTCATTTTGTAGGTCTCATAAATAAATAAAAATCTTATATGAAAAGTTTTTTCGTTCCTGTCACACTTTCGATTGAATTCCAAAAAACATGTTTTCGTATTATTATGGTCAAATAAAAAGTTTTCCAACAAAAACTGGTGTACCCATTTTATGCGTTCACGTTTTAAATACCCCCTTGAACAACTTGCACTAGTAAAACCAGACTTTACAATTATTCGGAGAAATTTGCAAAAAAGGTTAAACTGAAACTTTCAAAGCTTTGAGGTGCTTTTAACCATCTTTTCTATAAGGGTTATTCCTTTCCGCGGAGTGGAAATCAGTTGCGACGCAAAAATAAACAAGTTTTCTTTTGCATCTGTAAAAAATACGTGTAAATATTTTATCAGTAAATCTGGCCTTTATCGTATTATTTACAAAAGAAGTGATACCATTAAAGCAGTTTGGAAATGTGTTATGAAATGGTGCGTTATATTCGTAGAAGTATTTTATGATAATGGCTATAGGTATAATGCCTTTTATTCTAATACTTTCTGTATATAGATCAGAATCAATAATCTCCCACTATTTGAAGGTTTTGAAGCGTTTTTAACCGTCTTTTCTATATTGGCGCGGATGAATTTGTTCCCGGCGAAAAAATGTGAAAAGAGTTAGACTTTTTCATCTGGGAAAGTATTGTAAATAATATTGCGTAAGTTCTAGGTCTTTGATTATCTCGTGAATCGTGTTCGTTACGTTATTAAATAGAAGTTTGCACTGCTATGACAACAATTAACGATCTAATTTAACTGGCCTGTAATTTAATGTCATATGCTTTTGAAAATATCTGGGTTTTGAATATTTTAACTTTAAATACAACCACTTTACGCATCTGATCCAAACGACCGCGGCAGTTCACGAAATAATCAATCACTTTACATTAAACTGGTTTTTAAGAAATTGCTCTTTACAATTAGGAAATATTTGGGAAAAAATGCTACTTAGTAGTAAGAGAAACTTGGGTGTATTATTTTATATTTTATGGTATGGCCTGCAATGTAAATCTGACGGCTACAATCACATTTGGGTTCATTTTTATGACTTAATAATTAGATAATTACACAAATGCTTACATAAAGAATTTCTATATACTGACCAAGGCTAGAAAAAATATATTTCTGGTGTTTCCATTGCTTTTTGTTCAAATGTGGTATCTCTCAAGTAATATACCTTGGATCACTGCTATTAAACGACGTAAATTGGTAAAAAGTAATTAGGTACCTT
Source organism: Acanthoscelides obtectus (assembly GCA_963669975.1). Taxonomy (NCBI): domain Eukaryota; kingdom Metazoa; phylum Arthropoda; class Insecta; order Coleoptera; family Chrysomelidae; genus Acanthoscelides; species Acanthoscelides obtectus. Next base: position 35,030,390 of record CAVLJG010000003.1, on the reverse strand, counting down.
GATTTTTGATTATTGATGCAGATCATACTCAAGGTACTTGAAGGGTATTAATAAAAATGCTGTGATTGAAATCACCTAGTTGTTCGATGTCAGGAAACTGACCAGATTGACATAGGTATTCCTGTCTGTAGTGTAAATAACTTGCTTGCGATACGTATTTCTCTTTAAATCCCCCCATTTCAAAAAATATCTAGCAAATTGAATCGCGAGGTTATAACGTTACAAAGCAAATCCTTTAATAAAGCCACCGGAGCTTGTTTCCTTGGGAGCCGGAGCCGGGAGCGTGTCCTGAGCTGTCTCTGGAAGGGAATTTAAAACTATCACAGCGTAAAAATTACATTCACCGTTCTGAAATTAATCGCGCACTCGGGCTTAACACTGCCATACACACCGAATGCACTCGCTAAACCCGGGGCTTAGCACGACCAAGGATTGTCTGCTATAGTTTTTTAGATGATAGTTCGGTCGAGAAGGTGATCTGTCTCCGATGAGCATCGCATGGATTCTACGTTAATTTTTTTATACTGATACAGCCGCGCATGCAGAACCCTAAATACCGAGATACCGTGACTGATGCTATAAGGAGCTTAAAGATAGTTGGTTAATCCATGGCAGAACTGAAAAAAGATTCCTTCATAATCTCGACACCGTAGGATCAAAGGAGCAGACGTACCGACCACCTCGGTGAGGTTAGGACAGCAGGCAGGAGCCCGCCGGGTCTGTCTATCAGGATCAAAGCCCAGCGCAGTCATAGAGGAGAACTGTCGTCTGCCCGTCGATGCGAAAGGCTCCCAAAGCCGTGCAATTAAAGTACGATCCGACCTGACCTGACCTGGATGGATCTCATTTGTGATCGAAGTTTTATGTTTTATTTTTACGACTTTGGCTGCCTGAAACATAGCAATACAGTAATGACATACAAATTATCCCAGCATTTCTGTTCTAAATGCATAATCGTGAAGCTAGAGCCGATTTGACAAAACTGATAAACAGGATATGATTGGCTGGAGTTTCGTCGACCAGACCACAACCGTCTGCAGAGGTTTTTTACTCGACGTGGCGACGAAGTTGAACTGAGTTTCAGGCGAGTCAGTGGAGTTGGATGTTCTCTCTGATGATTTATGCGCTCTGTTTTTCGAATTCTCGTTCCAGACGATTATGCAAAATGATGAAAAGTGCAGATTTACAATCTCATACTATGTACAAGTTTGTTCTCAAATACGTAAGCGATATAAAATAGCAATTACGTCTAAGTATAGAACGATACTCGTAAAATGCGTAGGGAAACTATACCATGGCCTAGATCGTACTGATGACTCCTTACAAGGATCAAACCAGATAGTGTACGATAGTGTGTTTAAGTGCTTAAACTAATATCTGCTACGATTATTTCTACTAGTTTGGACAGGTATTTAAGAGCTGGAATTCCTGAATGTAGCGCGGCGAAAATTCCGACATTCAAAAAGACAGCTACCGCTTTTTATGGATTGTTAATTCTCTTCATCTACATTTTTAAGTTGTTTAATATATTATAAACACTACAATTATTTGATTCAATTCAACGTTTTTCATAATTATGCAGCTGATTCAAAAAGACGTTGTAATCAAAATCGTAGTCGTATTTCGTAAATATTTTCTCTGCGATTTCATGAAACACCCTTAAAAATATGCAGGTGACTTCGCTCTATAATTTTGCTCGCAACTGTACACCTCATCGTCTGCAAACTCCGAAGTGCAAGAAATTACGGGGTTGTTTTTGTCGTTAAAATGTCTGCAGAAATAGTCCTTCGGTGGACTTTATTTCAGCGGTGGCTGTTTTCTATTGTTAGTAAAACTCCTGAAGCCTTTTCTCCATTGCCCGAACAGTTTTTAGCTCCTTTTTCATACAAAATGTTTCTCTGCGTCTATTAAATGCTGCTGGTTTCTATGATACTGTTTTGTTGGAGATATGAGATGGAATGAGAATTTCCCAACATGAGTGTCATTTAAGTATATATGCACGATAGCCAGAAAGGCTCAACATGGACACTATACAAATGATTCAAAAGTGATAAGCATGTCCCAATCCTCGGCCTGCACTTCGAACATAAGATAGCATTTTGTTATATCAACTTCGCAATATGCCCCTTTATATTGAAGATATACAGTAGCGGACAAAAGTTGGGCTTTTTGGTAGGCGTAGCCTCTCATTTAAAAAAAACTTATTGCTCTTCTTGAATTTGCTAAAACTCATCTAACTTGGACAGAACAACAATGGAATAGTTTTATGGAGCGATGAAAGCAAATTAATTTAACTTGTTTGGATCTGACGGTACGGCATATGCGAGACGTCCAATACGAAAAAGATCCGACAAAAAGTATCAGTTGCCAACAGTTACGCACGGTGGAGGCAACATCATGGTTAGGGGCTGTTTTTCTAGTTCTGGAACGGATCCAATTGTTGAAATTGTTGGGAAAATGGATCAAAAACTTAGCACAGATAATCTTAGTGAACACTGCTCCCTTTTGCTGACGAAGAAATGCCTTTACGATGGACATTCGTAAAGGACTAATTAAGAATAAAAAATGTTAATGTTCTTGCATGGCCTTCGCAAACCCCGGACCTAAACCCTATAGAACATCTCTGGGAGCATGATAAAAGACAAGTGACAAGAAAAACTTTAAAAAATTGGAACGATTTATTTGATTTTTTCAAGAATATTTGGCAAAATAACCCAACTGACGTCTGTAAAAAATTAGTGTCTTCTACGAGCAGCAAATGTCAGGCAGTGTTGAATGCTAAAGGCTATGCTACCAAATATTAGCTAGACTGTTTTTTTTTTAAATATGTTTTTAATTTTGTAATGAAGAATATGTTTCCATACTTTTCTCGTCTCATTTTCGGTCGTAAAATAATATGAAGGTATTCCAGCGCTAGTCTGTAGTACCACAGCAAGCACAAATAATTGTCATTTGTATCCTCAAGACTGTAAGCAAACTATATGAGAAAAAAATAGTCCTTAATAATAAAGAATAAAAAATTATCACACTTTTTGAAAATTACTAAGAATGTTTCTAAACTTTTGTCCGCTCCTGTAGGTCAAGAAAAAATTACGCAAGATCAATTTTGACTACCTCTTGTCAAACCTTGGTTCTAAAGATACATACACTACACGTTTTACTGTCAAGATTTCGAACCAAATCCAAATTGCGTCTCATAGGCATTTTGAAACTGTAATTAAAAAATTCTTGCGGTCACTATCCTACTATTCTATATTAACATTCCTTGAGATTTAAATTGCCGTTGAATGGAGTAACATATTTATTGTATTGGTTCTTCGGAATAACTCCATGTCTAACTGCCCATTCAGGCCTTCGAACGTGCCTCTATAATTTAACTGAATTATGGTCTATACAATTTCAAAAATAACATACTTTTTATAAATGTAATTGTATATTTCACTAAATTCATCCATATGGATACAAGTACTTAAAATCTTGTTCTGAATACATTCAAATCATTTCGCAAGCTGAACTCACACCCATCCTGACGTTTCTATGTATACAATTCATATTTATATGTATATCCTATACTATGTGTCGGATAAACCCATAAAGTATATTTTATCACCGCGTAAATTTGATTTTAATAACCTATCATTTGTTATCCCATGAGTTAAACCTAAAACATTCAGATATATATGCTATATCGTGTCTGCCATTGTAAACATTTATGATGATTCGTTCATGATTAATTGCAATTGTTTTTGCTTTGCTGCATTTCCATTTTGATTTATCCCTGCCGTATTTGGAGTATAACGGTATTCAATAAGAGATTCAATTTGCAGCACTATGAATAACTATGAACATCTGCCTAAAAAAGTGTCGTGTGCTGGGGATCCCACTATATTTTTCTGATCTATTTCTTCCACTGAACACGAATCTGAAGTCAGAATACGGGATCGACGGGCTAATATTACTTATCTTCGTTTCAAGATTGCCATTTTATAATATTTTTCCACGTAAATATGAATTCCATATATAATTAAAAAGAACCATTTGAATTCAACATGCTCACAAATACTGCTAATTTGGTATAAATTTAATTTTTGTGATTTCGTAAAAATATCTTGATTTTTAGCCATTTCTGCTACCATTTTCAATTCCGCCTCAATAATTTTCACACTTTCGACATTTTAGAACAACTAACATTAATGTTTTTTGTGTATTAAGACTACTTGCCAAATAATTATTTTTGCCTCGCTTTATCAACACATTTTTATACATAAATCTTACTTGTGAACAGCCCTCGTATATATGTGAAAAAAGTGTTCAAAATATTCCGTTACTGCAAAAGATATTATTTTTTTTATGGGGGTCCGTATTTATATTAAAGGAAAAAGTATATTTGCCATGCAGCTGAAACTTTAGAATATGTATATAGAAAATTTCGTCTCTCAATTTGGTCTGGAACAAAAGTTAACAGACACTGTATAATATAAAATAGTTTTTTTTAAATATTTCGAACAATATTTGATGTATAACAGTGAAAATTGGTATACAAGGGTTTTTTGGTACGACAAAACGAACCATGGGCATAGTCTTACTGTAGCCGCTAGAGGGCGCTCTCTACTGTACCTGTAGTGTATTAAAATGACCGACAATTTTTTCTTAGTGCAATTTTTTGCTTTTTGAATAAAAAAACTGATTCTTCGCACTTTTCAACATAAAAAAGCTCTCCTGTGAGTTTTCGTTATAGTTAGCCGTTTTTGAGATATTTCGATTTTTAAGGTTCGATGCATTTTTAATTATTTATGGGAAAATAATATTTTTTTACGTTTTCGATTTGGGCATTAGAAGTAATTAAGATGATCGTTTAGATTGTGTTTTTAAACACAGCAATAATTCCTAACTCCAAATAAACACAAAAAAACAGAATATTAATTTGTTTAATTTTCCAATATTATTTTTAACAAATTAAATTAATTATTTACAACTAAAATGCTATTGGATAGTTAGGACAAACATACAAAATCTAAAGTCGTTGCTCGAAATGTAAACCCAATTGTTCAATACAAAATTCACATCTACGAATGATCGAACGTGGTATAGCATTATTCAAATAAGGCCTTATTTTATCATATGCATTCCTGATTCTGTCTATCTTTTGTGGTTACGGGAGTCTGGTACACTTTTTCTTTTAGAAATCCCCACACAAAGAAATCTAATGGATTTAGGTCAGGAGATCGTGGAGGCCAGGCGACTGGTCCTCCACGGCCGATCCATCTTTCTGGATAATTTTCGTCCAGCCAGTTTCTAACTATTCTCGAATAATGAGCTGGACAACCATCAAGCTGGAACCAGGCCAATCTTCTTAAATCTAACATAACATCATCCCACATATTTGCATGTTCAGCCTTTAAAAATGCCAAGAAGGTCGCAGCATTTAACCTTGCAAGCAAAATGTAGGGTCCAAATAGTCGATTACGGGAGATACCAATCCACAGGTTCACACTAAATTCATGCTGAAAATTTCTTTCCCAAACAGCATACGGATTTTCATGCGACCAAATATGTTGATTTTGACAATTTACCACTCCACGTCTAGTGAAGCATGACTCATCGTTCCATAAAACGTTACTTAAAAACTCCCTATTAGTATCAGTTCTATCAAGAATCCACTGACAAAATGTGATTCTTCGTTCTCCGTCCCCTGGCTGTAGCCTTGCACAGGTTGCAAATGGTAAGGACGTCTATGGTCATTTCTAAGAACACGGTGAACATGGCTTGCTGAAATTCCCAAGGCACCTGAAACTCTCCTAACACTTGTGGTCGGATCTCTATCAAACTCACGCAGAATCATACGGGTAAATCTGCGCTGACGAACATTTATGTTTTGATCCCTTTGTCTGTTTGGAAATCTTCGTGCGTATTCTCTGGCTGCTTCTGCTGCGTTTCCATTTACAAAGCCATACACAAAATGAATATCCGCTAACTCTTGATTGGAGAATAAAAATGGCATTTTTATAAAACTTACAAAAAAACAGGTAAAAGAAACTAAATTTCGTGCATTCACAATTGCAAAAAAACGTTTCAGGTTTCAACAGACAACAAAACTAACTGTCAACTCATTGACGTTTAACCTTATTCTGCTTTCAATTTCAAAAATATTTGCAGGCTCAGCCTACTTCTAAAAATTATCGAGATTTTACGTTATTTTATCATAAATAATTAAAAATGCATCGAACCTTAAAAATCGAAATATGTCAAAAACGACTAACTATAACGATAACTCACAGGAGAGCTTTTTTATGTTGAAAAGTGCGAAGAATCAGTTTTTTTATTCAAAAAGCAAAAAATTGCACTAAGAAAAATGTTTCGGTCATTTTGATACACTACAGGTACAGTAGAGAGCGCCCTCTAGCGGTTACAGTAAAACTATGCCCATAGTTCGTTTTGTCGTACCAAAAAACCCTTGTATACCAATTTTCACTGTTATACATCAAATATTGTTCGAAATATTTAAAAAAAAAACTATTTTAGATAGTAAATTTAAACACCCTGTATTTCGGAAGTCACGCATTTTTGAACCCATGCTTATATAGACTTTATGCATTAATTTTAAAAGTTCTATCGAATCTTAAAGTTATGCAACAATAAACTGAAACACCCTGTATAAAAAAGTAGAAGTTTTTTGTGAAAGTTTTCTATCGAACAGAATATTATAATAATTACGTAAAACTTGAAAAAATATGTTCAAATTTGTAGACATGTGTGCCCTGAAAACTAATATATGAAGAAATCGCTAATTCGGAGACAGATGTTTTGTGAGCAATTGCTGAAGCTGTATCACTGTAAAATTGAATGAAATTTTCTAACTGGTGATCTTCCAGAAAAATTTTGTTGACTAAGCTCAGAGAATTGCCAGAAAGTTCAACACCATTCAAAACCGGAGTTTGGGAATAATCTGAGCCTTTTTGTTTTCTTCGCATTGCATTGTTTTTTATAAATAAAGCGGCATTGCTTCCTATGACAATATATCGTTTCGCTCAAAATCGGCGAAGCAGGTTCTGCGATACAGAATACACCATCAAAAACAGATAGACCGACAGATAGAAATTAATTGTAGTTATAAATCACTACTACTCGTCTTTGCTTCTCAAGGCGGTCCGGAGGACCTTAGCCTTTAGGTTATAGTCACTGTAATGTCAGTGTCTGTCGACAGTCTGTCAGGTCTGGTGGTCCTGAAACCAGACTAGTTGTAGGGGAAAGGGGAGAGGAAGAAAGAAAGGAAGGAAGTAGGAGCGAGAAGAGAAAGAAAACTAAATTGTTTTATGTAAATATTTAAATATTTGAGGTGTGACAGATCTAAGGACTGTTCATTGTACTATATAAATTTTTGACTTGTTCTGAACTGGATTTTGGATCTGTGGTTTTTAAAAACTATAATTTTTAAAGGTATAAGCATAAATTTAATTTTGTTCTGAGAGTTCTACTCTGCAGAACTTATTGTTTACGCATAAGTCACTTAGCTAAAAAGCACCAAGCCGCACATGCATAGGTTATTGCAGGTCTGGTTGACATATATTGATATTTGATATCTACTTATCAATTCTTTGTATGTATTTTATATTTTACTCTTTTCGTAATAAACGTGTTCTGTGTCATCCCATGATAATTTTGCAGAATCAACATATTATCTATCTATCTATGTTTTGATTAGAGACATTTTGGTTTTTGAAAGTATATCTTGCTTCTCAGATAAAAGGTCGAGTTTATTGACAGTATGGTTAAACGTATTTTGTATTTGGTTTCAGGTCCAGTCGTTGGTGGCAACCGCCTCGATGTACCCGTTGTTCCTGGTAATCCTGCTGGTTCCCGCTGCCTGCGGCATCGGCTGTCCTCCGGGATGCGAGTGCAACGACGACACTTTCGTAGTGCAGTGCGTTCATGGCAGGCTAGACGTCATTCCTATCACGCTTAACCCCGCCATACAGCGGTTAGTCTTGAAAAGCAACAGGATAAGGTACGTATTCCATTTTTTACCAGAAGTTAATTGTTATTGCGGTAGAAAGGCTCAATTCATGCAACGGTTGTTCGGATATAAGGATGGAAAAAAATAGTGTTCCTTAAGGTTTTCACTTAATTTGTCGCCTTCACCAAGCTTAGGGTAGGAAAAAAGATGCTCTTTGGACACACATAAAACGATGTGTAAAAATATGAAAGACAAAAATACTTAAAGGTTTTCACCTTTACAACACTGAAGTAACTTTTTTCAAATTGCCAGAATGCTAAAGTGAAATGAAGGCATCATTAACTTTTTATCTCTCTAAAGAGAATTAATCCGAATCATAGAAACGCTCATCCACAAGTATACAATTCATATTTCATGAAAAAACAAAATCCAGCAGTTAAACTGTATCGAATTCTTATTTTAAGCTCCATAAAACGTCCATAAAGCGTTAACGAAATTTGGAAATCATCAATCCAGATTAGTTATTTAGTTGGTATTTTCATACCTGCGTTAGTTTTGACGATTAGCAAAGCCAAAAATTAACTTTTTTTCAGGTCGGTAGATTCAGCCCTACAGTTCTACAGGGATCTGAGGTACATCGACCTATCCAGCAACCATTTGGTGTCGATACCATCTGGCAACTTTCTGTACCAAGAACGGTTACAGGAGCTCCATCTCTATAATAACACTTTATCATCAATAAACACAACTACGTTTCAAGGTAAGTTATATGTCTGATATGAATAGAATATTATATTACTATGCTTTTTTAATCAAATGATATGAGAAGCGAAGGATACCTAGAATGTTTCAACATTCATCAATTGGCAGTAAGCAATAAAAAACAATGTCCGACTATTTTATGAGAATGTGTAAAATTTGATAGATGTTTCCCAGTCATCCATCTTTCAACTCATTGCAAAGAGAATACCATAGCTGTGTAAGTATACTGTAAAAGAAGCCTAAACGCAGCTGGGACTTTGAAGCTGTTGATAGAGAAATATTTTAAATCCGACTAAAAATCGTTGCTCTTTAATGCAAGCTATGCCAATTTTTAGGTAGCACCTCCCTCTTGAATAAAGTGACTCTCATTTTACAGGCTTAAAATCCCTCACCGTCCTGAACCTACGTAAGAACTACCTGGACGAACTCCCAAAAAGGCTGTTCTCGACCCTGACCAAGATAGAAGAGCTGGATCTAGGTGAAAACTCAATTTCAAGAATCGATCCCCTAGCTTTCGACGGCCTTCGAAATCTGCGGGTGCTCTACTTGGACGATAACAACCTCAGCATGGTTCCAACACCTACTTTCTCTGTAATCGGTAGCCTAGCGGAGCTTCACGTGGGTCACAACGGGTTCACGATACTTCCCGACGATTCTTTCAAGGTAAGCAATTTTCGAACTGTGTTATAACGTCTAACCTAACGAGATCCAAACCCGGAACTACAGACCAAGTAACGTCTTGGATGGAGCAAATGACATTCCCTGACTTGGTAGATCTACTACTACTGAGCTACTGATGAATAGAAAATAACAGATCACTTTTTTCCAAAGGTAACATCCAGACCAAGAAACACTTATGTTACCATTGATACCAACCTGAAGATAACCAACTAAAATAGGCATTAGACAGACCAAAAAGAGATTGAGGACCCTACAGCCATTTATAAGACTGTAGGGCCCAATTATAGTTCTATTGCAAGTAATGGATCAAATGAATGGAGTCGATTTGTCCTAAAACATCTGTCAAAAGATATACACGTTGTGTAAGAAGAGCCTCTGGTCCCCATATTAAATCACGAAGTTCTTTATAAACCACCTGGTTCAGCTACAAAAACATATTTTCCACTTGACCCGGAAACCAAAACCTATGATCCAGATTAACAATGATCAACTAGACAGTGTTTTCATAAAACTTCGTCAAAAATTCGCAAATCGGAAACAAGTATCATAAACCCAACTTGCAGTATATATCGGTTGTTAACTAGGTGCAGACTCCAACAAACTCCCTAGTTCTCTCTCATTATCACATGTTTTTGCTGCTGTACCTAATCCGTATGCCGCCCCTCCAAGGTAAATAGAGATATTTCGGGATTACAATTATTTCAGATACCTTATCTGCTTTAGACTAATGTATACTGTAGCCTTTGCTTTATTAAATTTTGGAAAAAAAATGATAGAGAGCAGTTACGAAACTATACAACAAAAACGGTCTGTAATAACATGAAACCTGTAAAATATATAATGGAAACCCCTCTTTCTTCTGCTTCTTTGTTGGCTAGAGATGGGGGTGTGTATTCGAATTAATATAATTCAGATAATATCGATTCTGGGCCTTCTAGCATGATGGTGTTCGACTACGTCTCGTCAAAGTTTGATTATGATGAATCCATCGCAGAATTATGGTAAAATATCGATGTAAGTGCCGCAAAGAATAGTGGATCTACTTACAGATTACTTAATAATCTGACACCGAAACTATCCAGATGAAACTGTAATAAACTTACTAATTACACAGTGTATTAAAAACCGCTACCTTGAATCCGGATGAAACTGTATTAAACTTTCTACCTTCTAACTTTACTAAAAACCATTATCTTAAATAACATCGACCACACACAACTCTGCATGACATTCAAAATAAGTTCGCACTGATCGTAGCTGCACTTGGAACAACTCTTTATCGTAACCGAATTTTCTAAAGATGGCGATCGATAGTCAAGTTAACTAACGAACTTCATCAACACTGGTTTAATTCATGCTTGCAAAGATATCCGGTGTGAGTACTGTGCTTATGCATTGATTAACATATTCCTCACGGCGTTGAATCACCCTAATACTTGTGGATATCTGCCTCCCATTCCCATTTCTAGTATTTGTTTTCCCTCTACTCTTGACAGTTGATACATTTGTAGTGCTGCCAGGCTAATAACAGTGAACATAAATAATATGTATTAACACACAAATATTTGTTATATACTAAGTGACATATAAAACCGAACACCCAGTTTAAATGGTTTTATTTTAATAAAAGTTGGTGAATGTATTTATCTTACTGTAAATAACAAGTGTAAAAATTTTCAGCCTTATCAGTTGGACATTCCGGTTTTTATACTGCTTTTTTTTAATTCACTACTAAAAATGAATATTTCAGCCGCAGTAAAGAATCAACGTTGGCGGATTTTGGTTCTTGACTTCCTTTACGATCGGTTACGATGCCTGGAGTACGGAGACCTGTACGATTTCGTCAACTTAGTGAGTTTGATAGGGGCCGTATAGTAGGACTTCGAGAAGCTGGACTTTCTTTTCGGGCAATTGCAGTTAGAGTGCAAAGAAGTGTAGACGCTGTGGTTAGGTGTTGTCAGGCATGGCTTCGAGAAGGCCGTACGCAAAGAGCAAGGGGCACTGGACGCCGCCGTAGAACAACAGACCGTGAAGGTCGCCGCCTAAGATTATTGGCCTTAAGGGACCGTTTCTCCTCTACCAGGTCCATTGCAAATGAATGGTTTGCAGAACACGGAAGACCTATTGGCATGCGAAGTGTTTACCGACGGATGAGAAGTTTTGGCTTGTTTTCATACCGGCCACACTGGGTCCTCCCTTTAACTCGAGAACACCGACGTAATCGCCTTGAGTAGTGCAGACAACGGTCACTCTGGGATCAGGAATGGAACAGTATTGCCTTTAGTGACGAGTCTCGATTTTGTTTAGGCATGCACGATGGTCGTGCCAGGGTTAGAAGGCGACGTGGTGAAAGGAGGAATCCACAGTTTTTTGTTGAAAGACATGTTCATCACACTGTTGGAGTTATGGTTTGGGGTGCTATAGCTTATACTTATACAAAATTTTATTAAAATAAAACCACTTAAACTGGGTGTTCGAATTTATATGTCACTTAGTATATTAACACATGGTAGTTGAACCTAATAGCATTGGAAATACGACCAATCTAACGTTTGTATTGTGGATCTACCGCGATTTCAGTATCACGACTTTTCGTTGAACAACTTGATGTGGTACTGTGGTAGCACTGGAAAGTTCTGTAACTGGGCAGCTGAGCTGATGAGAGTCAGTCCTGCTATCAACGGTTTCAAGTATGATAAAGATTTTTCTGTTTTCTTTCTTTTCCCGAAGAAGCGTTCATTAGTTATACCTGTATGCATACTGAAATAGTTTTATTAAAAATATGATTGCCAATACTTCGCACAAATATCGCGGACACACAGAGGACGTGTGTGCCAAATAGTCTACAAATTACAAGATTAGACGTCAATTTAATCGACAATGGACACGTTGATGCATTTTTAAAAATATATCCTTTTTTTAAATTCTCTCACTGTTTTTTTTTAATAAAGTACTCTGTAATTGATGTCATATCAATCTATGAATTATATCAATTTTGATCCACGATTTGGGCAAGGATTAAAGGCTCCTCTCTGATTGGCCAATTTTCGATGCAATGTTACGAAAACGCTTTCTAGTTTGTCATTGTCGATCATATGTTAGAACTGCGGATCAACTGAAAAAATATGATTTTGTAGCTAAACCAGGTGATTTATAAAGAATTTCCTGATTCAATATCAAACACAAATCGTATATTTTTTCACTAGTTTGAGAAATATTTTAGAACAAAAAAGCCTATATTCATTCGATCTATTACTAGAAATATGGTTTCTCATTGCTCCATTATCATCGGGATCATGAATTTTGATCTCCTGTGAGTAAAATCGGGCCTATAGTCTAATCACATTAGGTTTGCGAAATAATTGTAAATTCTGGTTTTATTGATGCAAGGGATATAGAAAACTAGGAGAACTAACCAGTCTAACTTTTTTGCAAATGTATTTCTAAACTCATTTTTATGTTCTGCTTCTGTCTGACAGATGATGCTGCTATCTTTCAGATCCCTTTTTAGACGCCGCAATCTAGTATATAGGGTGCTCGAAAAATGGACCGAGATATTTTAGAGGGTGATACCTTGTTAAATAATATGAAAAAAGTTTCTATAAACATGGGTCCGGAAATACAAAGTTTTTAAGATACAGGGTGATAAAGTCAAAAAAAAATATTAATAACTTAAAAAATATTTACTCGATTCTGTCAAAATTTGCAATATCACTTGTTGTATTAAGAGGCTAATTTTTTTAATCTTGTGATTTTTTTAGCAAAAATTAATAAACCATTTTTGTCCAGTGCAATATTTTTTTTTCTCGAAAACGAAGTGAGATATGAAAAAATACAAGTTGTATTTTTAGATGATTAGTTACAAAAAATGCAGTGGCCTACTTTTTACCAAGTTTATAGAAACATTTTTTCATATAATTAACAGGGAATCGCCTTCTGAAATATCTCCGTCTATTTTTCGAACACCCTGGATAGTTAGCTATCTTCAAATTAATTAGTGTTCATATTTGATTCGAGCTTATGACTATTAATTTTCTCCAAATACAAGAAGTTTCTAACATATTTATTCTTTTACAGGGCCTAAGCAAATTGACGGTGCTGGACATCAGGAGTGCAGGTCTCTCGAACATTAGCTTGAACGCCTTCAGAGGGCTGACCATGTTGAGAAGCCTTAATCTGGCCGACAACAGGTTGCAACAGATACCCACGGCTCAGCTGCAACATTTAGTGCGACTTGAAGAATTGACCATCGGTCAAAATGAGTTCACTGTATTGGAAAAAGGAGCGTTCAAGGGACTCTCTAATTTAGTCAAAATCGACATTACAAGTAAGTACTTATAGAGAGCATAAAAAATCTCCGAACCCCACAAATGAATTCAAAATATAGCCAGTTTCGGTAGGCCAAAGAAAAATAAAAAATTCTCAGAAGAAGACTTGTTCAGCTTTTGACATGGAAACTAGAACTTGCTAAATATAGTATCTCTTAACTAGTAATAAGAAATCATCTAAAACTATGCAGTTCCAAGTAACGCAGTGGACTTGGCGAATTCGCAAGTGCTGCCAAAGGAGGATGGTCACCCAAGCGATTTTTTGATTTTTTCAAATGTCCTTTGAACAGAAAACTAAATGTAAGCTTTTTTCAATTCCAGGTGCCATAAATCTTGAAAGGATAGAAAAAGGTGCTTTCAGCGACAACCTAAACCTAGAAACGATCATCCTGGTGAGCAACAAACGTCTGGAAAGTCTGGAAGACGGCGTTCTCGTCGGACTCCCGAACCTCCGACGGCTGGTGCTTCGCGAAAACTCGTTCAAAACTTTATCCGAGTCGGTGACCAGTTGGAACGAGCTCAAAGCTCTGGAACTTACCGACAACCCCATCAACTGTGACTGTCAACTATTGTGGCTGTTGAAGTCGATCAGTTCACGGAACCTCACAAATGTGCAATGTTCAACTCCCTTACAACTCCGCGACAGATCCCTGAGGACTCTGACCGCCGATGATCTAGGGTGTTCATTCAGGGACCCTCGACAGCAGGCAATCATAATTACGTTCTGTGTGAGTGCCACTATCTTGCTGGGACTGCTGTGTCTGTTCCTCTTTAGGTACAGGCTAAAGGTGCGTGAGGCCCTGAAAGACTACAAGTGGAACAAAAGGGCGATCAGTCGAAAGGAACACGAGTACCAGAAGACTTTCTCAGATGAGGATTACATCACCCGTACTGGCCAGCATTACATCAAACCAATACCGGTGACGGAATTGTAGCTAGAACTGCGCACGCCACCCTCTGGGGTAAGTCATATTCATTTTACTACTAATTTGTTCATTCTGTATTATTGAAATTCAAACATACATATATCAGTATAACTACATCCACCTTCAATACTCTTGGCCGCGCGAATATGCAGAGTGCTACCTAACTACTGTACAAAACTTCAAAGGGTGATTCGTTGGGGCGTTTTAAGAAAAAAAAGTTCCTAAGAACGTATGTCGGGAGTTGCTTCGTTTCTATGATACAGGGCGTCAAAGTTTTTTTTTGAGAAAAAAGTACACCAATTACGTTTTCGTGGTTTTTATATTGTTTTGGATTATGTAGTTAAAAATATAACCTTTTGGTCTCTTGTATTTTCTTCATATTTAGCCTCGTTTTCGAGAAACAAAAATTACAAATCACTTTAACTCATTCTAAAACATCTCCATGACACCATAGTTGAATGTTTATTTTCATAGTAAACAGGATATGAAGAAAACACAAGAAGCCAATAATTTGTCTTCCTAGTTGCTTAGTATAAAAAATATAAAAACTACAAAAAAGTTATTGGCATACTTTTTTACCTCAATAATATGGCTGTGGTGCCCACTGAGACGCCACTGGACCTAATAATTTCAATCTAGTTAGAGTTGAAAAGCGCCTTACTACTTCAAATAATTGCACCAATGTTCAACCAAATCGGTTTAAGGATATTTATCATATTTTATAAAGACCGCATATTTTTTTAAACTTCAACGTCCTGCATCACAGAAACGAAGCAATCCCGAACATATATTATAAAGAACTTTTTTTCTTAAAACTACCTAACGAATGACCCTCCAAAGTGTCATACCTTCTTTAGAAAACGCCTTGTGTAAGCCCATTTGATAGTACATCTATTACACTCTAGATTTTGTATTGGTTTTGTATATTCTGGGATCCCCACATCATGATATAACCATCATTTGTTAAGGGTTCCTTGTTGGCCATAACTGCAACTTTAGACATTTATAACGTGACGAGTGTGATACATTTTCGACATAGAAAATCCAAAATATGTCGGAAATCTACTAGGCAGATTTCGAAGAATCCCTCACTTAATTAAATATGTTCGTTATATTTAAATAAATCCACCAACGAGGGCTGTTAAAAAATATATTCAAAAAATCATTTTCAAATTAAACCCATAAATTGATTATCGTTTTTAAAAAAAAACGATTAAACCGCTTTCAAGTTTATACGAGTGCATGTGTAATATTTGTTAATAACAGACGAGCCTAATAGAAGAACTTTGGAAACGTATTTTTCAACTTTATCGAATGCTAAGTTATATTAGGTGTACCGGAAAATTCTCTCGGTTCCGATATCAACAATTTTCGAAATGTACGCGCATCTTTGACGGAGGTTTGGCTCACTCTTTCTACCACTGAATATATACGTGCCGATCTTGCTGAATTTATAGGAACGCGACAGTATGTCCATTTCTACTGAGGTCAAAAGTGGATCACATATGACAATGTATATATAAAATATTAGTAATAACTCACCAGAAAAAGGTATTTTATTTTTTGAGTCTCAGCAAGAAAATACGGTGGAACATTTGAGGTTCAATACATAATGAGCTATCGAAACAGAATAAAAAACTTCATTCAGAAAGGCCTTGCCAGCAATTAGATAAAGTTAAATCGGCACTACAAGAAAAAAGCTTCGACGTTTATTAAAAGGACTAGTACTGCATGATACTGCTCTGAAGACCAAGCAAAATATCACAGAGCCAGTCCGACAAATTATATGACCCCATACTCTCCAAACTAAGCACCCTCCGACTATCATCTACTTTTATCGTTACACTTTCTCATAAATAATGATGGGCATTATATACTTGGATAAATTTAATCCATGGTATGACAAACATGTATTTTGTTATAACCTAAAAACGAGCAGAACTTTGCGGTAGCCCTAATATTTATAACCTACAGAAGTAGCGTCCGTTAAAAAAATGTAATGTGTAACATTCATAAAATAAAATTTCAAGGTCTATAATGTTCGACATAGTTCTTTTCATCATTAACTTTTTCTCAATGCGAATATGTTCTAAGTCTGACATGATTCCACATTGCTTGAACATGTTTTGGCATAATTTGAATCTGGTTGGGAATCCTACTAGCATCCATCAACGCACCCGTTATGACTCTCTATTAGTCAAATTGTCGCTTTTTAAAAATGGATATGACCTTTTGACAAAAATTCCATCTATTCCAAATTATAAATTTAATTTCTTCTTCCAGGTATTCTGTTTAGATGGAGAAGGGCGGCGTGCGGCAGCGGCGTACACAAGTACGCGGTGCGGGGGCCCTAGAGGCACCCTGCCTGCGACCGGCTTCACCTACATCGAGCCCTGCGGAACCACCAGATCCCTGCGCTCAGTGGACCACCACTACCGAAACGGCGGCCCCGCGAACTGCCACGTCGACTTGTATCAGCACTAGTGACGCGACAACCAGCGACTGTTATAGTGCACCTCCGATCTAACAGATGGCGTCCATTAGCTGAAACACCCGTTTAATTCAGTTTGCTTGATATGTTAGCTGATTTACAGTGATCAAGAGCATGTGCATGGGATTACAACGTGAACTGGTGCTAAGCACTACAGAGTTACCCCGAGTAACTCAACTGGATCACTGGAAAGTAGGTGTACATTCAAAGTTGCACCATTATTGTTCCTTTTATTTTCGTTAACCACAAAAGACTGCTATGATCATTGATCAGCTTGCGTCTGTTCGTCAAATATAACCATATTAAAGACTATGACCGTTAGTATAGAAATTTCAAACGTCTTTAACAAATTGCAGTATATGATTATACATCTGTCAAACGGAGGTGGCTATAACTATTGCCAACGGGGTGATTTTAGGTATAAAAATGGAAAGACTTTTTTATAGTAGATTGAATGATCATTTGAAGACGAGATCAAAACGTGGGAATTCATATGAAATTTTTCTTTGTCACTGCAATGAATTTGTAAATGCACCAATTCTCCGTACTCTTAATATATAAGTATCCCACAACTTGACCACTGTCCGGACGATCAAAAACTTATTTAATGCTCAATGTTTCATGTCCTATAAATTTGAACGGCTTAATGCCATGCAATGAATACAATGTTATCACAGTGGTTGTCACGAACTTTTCTGGGTTGAACTTTTTATTTGAACTACAGTCAAATTCATCGCATATCAACAATTTATTTTGCAATGTATCGTCAAAGATTGAGATATCTTGATTTAGCTGACTTGACATTGGCCATAATTTGATCTTTTCTTGTTCAATGATCCATACAATTTGATACTATTAAGCAATAATACTTGAATCCATTCCAGTGTGTGATTTTATGAAATATCCAGAGACTGTATTATAGTAGGTTTTAAGTATATTTTCTTGAACAGTTGCTATTTTGCTCATAAGAGGTCTGTGATATTCAATCGATTTAACTGCTAAATTCTTTCCGGAATATTTTGATACAATCACAAATAAAATCCGCTATAAACACTTCTGCCTTTTGCACATACACACTCAAATGCGCACTTGTAATACCTCTTAATACAAGTACTTACATTATTCACCACTTGCAGTATCCACACAAATTCCAAATATTTTGATTGAATTTTCACAAATTACTTGTAAAGCAAAATAGGCCAAAGACAAGACTATGTGAGAATTGTTCTTTCAGAGAGCCTAATTTTTCTATTGATGTTTTATTTTTTATATTTTGTGGCAATCCCCTCAAAAAAAAATTCAAAAGAATAACAGTTATTTCAAAACGTACTATTCAAATTCATATTTTAAGTTGTTCATGAACAAATTTTGAGTTTATGTCAGTGACATATAAGGATTGTAATTCAGCAATATGTATTTTCAAATGGAAATACTAATAATATAACAACCTATTTTCGAAAAACATATATTATGTATTTTGACAGGCATCAGTTTTACATTTTACAATATGGTTTAACGAATATCAATATTCAATTGAAGTAATAATTGTTTTCAAATTTAAGTTACGCAATCGTAGTTGGATGGTTTTGGTTTTATGAAAAAATAATTACTTTGTATCAAAATACAGTTTTAATATGAAATTGTCTGTCAAAAAAAAGTAATATTTATATTATGGTAACCTAGTCATAGCAAAAATGTGTACATAAATGTGGAGCAATTTGCTGTGACTGATATTTGTAAATTTGCAATGGTGTAAGACCCTTAGTCTGTGTAAGTTTGCAAATATTCTAGTTCGAATTTGTGATATTTTTATAAAACGTCATAATTTATCAGGTATATATAGCACTTTATGCAAAATATAAAAATCTTAAACAAGTTAAGATGTGATCGCTGTTCTAAATTGCCTAAGATATAGAATAGATGATTCACACAAACTGAGTATACAAAAAAATATTGTACATACAATTATAATTCCTAAGAAGATATTTTTTGCACATATTTTTACCTGGATTTCGTATTTTCAAATGAATTTTGAAAATATTCAAATCTGAAAAATTGTGCGATATTTATAAATAAAATGTGTAACTTGTAAATAGGTATTTCAAAATTAATATGAAGTCTGTAAGCAAACGTATTTCATGATTTTTGTCAACGAAAGTAAATTTTGGTTTATGGGCAACAGAAGAATTCCATTTTCTGTGGTATGTAGCTTAGACCACCTTTTTTGTCGAGTGTTTTTTTTTCTAAATTGTTTCAGACAGACTCGCTCTTACTGGTTCACTTATTTTCGCCTATTGAATCGGTAAATACTTGCCAATACTGTTCTCAAAACTTATTTAAATCCAAAACCAAAACGATACATACAGTGGTCTTAACTACAAACTGTTTATAATGTTTAGCCATTTTTGTGTAGGTAGGTACTTTCTAATCCATCGTAAAAGTATCATGCCTGTACATATTTTTTGAAAAAAAACAATATTTATTTTGATATTTATTCTTTGAATTAATAAAATCTATATGAACTAGTCATGAAACATAAATTATTAACTTGTACTGTATGATACACACGTGAAGAAACATTTTTTTTTTGTTTTGTGAGTGAGAATAGATCACGTGCATTTTATATATTGTACATAAATATTTAGTGTTCTGTACATATTAACTTTATCCAATGATTATTTACAATAAATGAAATTTCTGAAATAGTTGTGTTTTTTTATATTATGAAATTTTGAGTTCTCTGGCTGGCAATGCACCATTACATCAAGTTTATGACGCATCGAAATAAGTCAGTGCAAAGTGCAATCTAGCATGAATGAAAGCAACATGTCTAGTTTGACTTATCCCAGGTTAATGAAAGCAAATAACTTCTTAAGGCCTAAAGTTTTACACACTTTCCTCAGTTAAATAAATACAGATCCTCTCAAATATCACTGACCCAAAAAGTCTGGACTATTGCTGAAATCGATTTTTAAAATGGTATGCTGTCTACCAGACTAATAGAGTTGGGAAAGATGAGTTGATGCTGGGGGTTGAAGCTGGAGCAAGAACATGACATGTCAAACGTCAGGATGAGGTTATGTTTTATTTGTTTGTGGTTTAATAGTTTGATAAAAGTTTTGTGTTGAGAATTGTTTAAAATGTAAATAACTGCTTTAAAATCAAGTAATCAAGAAAACAAATCAATGTAATACTTATAATTAGTAAAGCTAGAAGCCTCAAATTCAAGCCCTAAAGTCTTTGAATATGGTAAACCTACTTATTGGATGTACTGGAAGTGTAGCAACATTAAAATTACCAGTCCTATTAGAAAAGATATCAAGTGATTTATCTGAAGACCAAGTGAATTTGAAAGTATGTGTGACAGAGAGTGCTAGACATTTCTTTGATGAAAACAGCCTTCCAACTGGCACTAGAATATTCAAAGACTGTGATGAGTGGAATGCTTGGTCCGCCAGGGGTGATCCTGTACTTCATATTGAACTAGCAAAATGGGCAGATATATTCTTAATAGCACCCTTAGATGCCAATACATTAGCAAAAATGGCAAATGGACTATGTGATAATCTGCTTACTTGTATAGCTAGGGCATGGGAGATGAGCAAACCTTTGGTATTTTGTCCTGCAATGAATACAAAAATGTACCAACACCCATTAACAGCTCAACAAATAGATCTCCTAAAATCTTGGGGGTATCAAGAAATTCCTGTCATAGAGAAAAAACTCATATGTGGTGATACTGGTCCTGGAGCCATGGCTGAAGTCACTACCATTGTTAGTTACTTACGAAATATAGTATCAGAAAATAAATAAATTGTAAAATTTATTGTGTACCCACTTTGCTTCAGTGTTCGGATCACAAAAACACAAAATTCGAAGGCGTCCATCTCTACTGCCCAAGTTTGAGTGAATCACTAACAGATGGCACAAGACAGAAGATTTTGGAGAAATGTGTAAGCTTATACTCATAAACTTTATATTGATACATTAATCAGGAACTAGTTCCAAACTGCTACTACACCCTATTTCACGAGTATCCATCACGCTTTGACGTCTACTGAGGTGAACAGCAGATCAGCAAGTGACATTGGGTGTAAATCTAGTAAAACTTGTTTGTGCGTTTTGTTTTTTGTATGCAAAAGTGGACTTTTCTAAATAGAAGAGCTTTTAGCAAGTACATAATAAATCTGTAGTGAACAAAATATGGCTGTGTCTACCTGGCATTGACGGATCCGTCAGAATTATGTGTCCTTGCGGATATAGGGAATTTTGAAATATTACTAGATATCAGCTGTCACTCTACCCTAATGGACTATATACCATACTGCACGAGTATCCTTTACAGTAGAATTACATCTCAAAATTCCCGATATCGGTACAGAAAGCATAATTCTGACGGATCCGTCAACACCAAGTAGAGCCGTACTTTACTATTTTGTTTTGCTTTTTGTACGCTACAGATTCATTTTGTACTTTTATTTAGAAAAGTTCATTTGCATACAAAAAAAAACGCCACAAACAAGTTTTGCTAGATTTATTACCGATTCATTATTTGCCAACGTTGCAGAGTAACATAAAAATGTCACTTACTGATCAGCTATTCACGTCAATAGGCGTGTCAAAGCGTGATGGATACTCGTGAAATAGGGTATTCTCTAGAAAAGTTTATACAGGGTGTTTCAAAACTGTGGGATTAAACTTGTAGGGGTTATTCAGTGTAATAGTAGAAAACATTTGAGTATAGTGACTCATATCCGGAAAAGTGTCACTACGGCCCTAAGACGCATTAAAATTTAGAAAGACGATGAATTGCCTAAATAGGATTTATTGCATTTAAGTTTTGCCTTTTGTACATGATATCATCACAACAATTGTTCAAAATGTCTTCCTCCAACCTGAATACACGGTTCCTGTGGGGACATGTAAAGTCTTTGGTTTACGAAACTCCAGTAGAAACAGAGCAAGACTTAATTAGACGAATTACAGCAGCATTTGAAATCATTCAAAACGAGTATCAAATTTTTGGAGGAAGACATTTTGAACAATTGTTCTGATGATATCATGTACAAAAGGCAAAAATCAAATGCATTAAATCCTATTTAGGCAATTCATCATCTTTCTAAATTTTAACGCGTCTTAGGGCCGTAGTTACACTGAATAACATCTAGAAGTTTGATCCCTTACTTCTGAAACACCCTGAAGACCATCTTACAACATTACTGTGAAAAAATATACACATTTGGATAAATCTCGCCTTTGGCGCCACCTATCAAGCGGATAGCGAACATTATGCTCGGATTTGACAAGGTATCATGTATCACACTTTGTGAAGATGTGAAGTGTTAGTACTTATCCCAGATCCATCTGATCACGAAACAACAATGAATTTATTAGCAAGACGTCACGAATGTCATATGTCAAAAAACAAAATCAAGAAATTTATTTGTGTTTATCATTTAGGTGCATTTTGGCGAGATAATTATTATTATTATTTCTCGAAAACTATTTATATATTTATATATAGTATTGATAAAACTCTCACCAAACGCGAAGGACTCAAGTTGGCGTTGATAGAACCTGATTTTTGACAGTGTCGCCTCTATATAATGCGGGTCCCACACCTTCCAGCGTTGTATACAACGTTGTTTACAACGTTCGACACACCGCAAATGGCAAGTGCGTCTCCTACCGATGGGATGAACTTTTTAATTTCGGACGTTCGACGCATAGTGGCGCCAACATCTATTATCACTGTCAGTGTTGCGCTTGAACCTTTACAACTGAAGGAAAAATTATGCAAAATGAACGATGAAACAATTTTTTCGAACGGCGAGAAATAAACTCAGATCTGTCCCCAGCGACCAAAACCTAAGTCTGTCAGAAGCCTCAGAAACGTCGAAAAACGAGGTTTGGCCGTTTTTTGTTTGTTTTTCGACGATCACTCCGCCGCCACTGAACCGATTTTCAAAAACTGCAGAGATTTTTCGTCATTTTAATAGTAGTAACATAACCATTAAAATTCTAACAGTACTTCCAGAGTTATCATATATTTAATCATTTTCGTTAGTTATGAAATGCAAGTCAATATATCTCTCAAGTAGTCTTGCATTGCAACAGGACATTATAATGAAACAACTGTAAGCACTTGATAATTTATAATTTACTAAAATACCATATCCTCAGGCCAGCCATAATTCACCTGCGAAACTTACAAAATATTAGCAATATGAAGAAAGTGTTGTTATGGCAGCCTATGCTATGTATATATACTAATTTAATTCATTCTCATCAAAAGTTATTTACGGAACATGCATTATTATGAGTAGATAGGTATTCAAATTAAAATACTTTCCACATTCCACTACTTCGCCACAATCGCAGCAAACAAGTAAATAATGTTTTTCGCCGCTACTCGTTCTAAGCTAAAACCATCAAACATATGGCATCTCGTGAGGGAGCGTAACGAACCTTGCTTCCTACGTTGTACACGTCCTTTGACGTGGGTCAAATTTGCCGACAAGAGCCCGAACGTGCCATGTGGCGAACATTGGACACATGTAATCCGTCAGCGCTCTCCCACACGATGTGGCGAATGGTCATGTGACCAACGTTGTAAGGCATTCGCCACATCGTGTGGGACCGGTTTATACTCTGTGGTTTGACATTGACGAAATAGACGTGTGTTTTATCAAGTTGTCAAAAAAAAATAATCCCAAAAAGAAAATCAGCAAGTGAACAGTTTAAAATGGCAGATATTCTATCAGAAACTGTTTTACCCGAAGATTTAAAGGTAGAATCTCATGAATTCAATCAATATCAGCTACCAAATAGTTAGGCTCAGCTGCTGTAATAATACAAAGGCATTTTAAACTGTCGACATCAGTTCTTTGAAATGACGAACTTTTCACAATCAGTTCTTTCTAGAAATTCGAGAAAATCTATCATGAACAGCTCTACAAGAACGATGTCACTCCAAAAGCACAATTCGAATACGCTTGGTGCCTAGTACGAAGCAAATATCCAGCCGACATACAGAAGGGAATCATATTATTGGAGGAATTGTACAAAACACACGAAGAAGGGCAAAGGGACTATTTATATTACTTAGCTATTGGAAGTGCAAGGCTGAAAGAATATTCCAAAGCTATGAACTATGTTCGATCTTTCCTAACTATTGAACCAGGTATGCATGTCTAACAAAGCTTAGATAAGAAAGTATGACTCATCACAAAAATAAGATTGTAAAACCGTTTATGGATCAGGAATGCTATAATTGCATATAATGGCCAGATAATCTTGAAAATGTTGAGAAATTAGGTTTACAATTGCAATTAGCAGTCAAGCATAAAATATGATGCAATATTGTATTAACCTGCAGGGGTATCATGTATCTTGAAAAGTGACATTTTATTGATTTTTTTTGACATTATGTAGGTTTTTCTACAAGATGTTAACTTAGCACTTAGTTGTAAGTGTTGCTTAAACGCCATGAGGCTTCAGTTATGAATGTTTGGCTCTGATGTGATGTAAAATCTGCTGCAGAAATGGCATTACTGGAGGTCTAAACTGTAAGTTGTAAGTGTTGATGATAATTCCATTGGATTCTTGTCTCAAATACACTTACTTGAGATTCAAAGCTAGCACTTTTTCTTATCCATTCTGAAAATTACAGATCAAATTTGCAGAATTCCAAAAATGTTGGTGTAAAGAAATAATTATATTCACTGTACACAGTCGAATTACAAGTCATATACATACATACTAACAGTAATTATGCACAACGCGGACGCGGTGATAATTTTTGGTAATTCTCCCCAGTTTTTCATAATTTATAACATTGAACAAAACCTCTCTTCAAATAGCACAACATTAACCCGTCATATTCAGCATATTTAGTAATGATTTTCTCACAGCAAATACCACTGATTTTATGCACATGCTGACCAATACACATAATCATCCAGAGGTGATCTTGCTTTCGACCAACCTTCTTCTCACCTTCTCAGAGATAAAAACTACAGACATGGACCACTCAACTTCACGAAACATGCAACCAATAATTTGTGTAGTTTAGATGAGTGATTCCTCCATAGATGGATGTTCACAACAATCCTACTGAGCAAAAGTGGAATGACTGTTTGCGCCCTAAAAACTACCTAGTCTGCAAGTAGACATCTTATAGGATTTTTTTAAAGTTTCATAGGTTTTTTACATGATACCCATGCTGATGTAAATCTCAAGTTATTCAAAACAACATATTTAGCATATTTGGTGTTGAAAAATGCTATAGGAATCTTCTCCTATAGGTTATATATGTACAAGCCCTTTCCCACTTCAGTTGGCCCAACTATTGAAATCTTAGTTTTTTTCTTATCAAACACGAATAATAAGAATGTAGCAAGGTGTTATAGGTTTAAAATATTAGCAATGAATATTTTGATAATATATAGTAGAAAACACCAACTTTATCACTTCCTAATCAAATTTGCAGCATAAAAATAACACATGTTGCAATTACACCATATCAACCTATTTTCATTTCAATGCAAAATAAGTCCATAACACATAGGTGGCTGTGAAAAATAAAAGCCATGACAATTGTTTTTATTAATCACAGCTGTCAGAATACGTTTAAAATAGTTTTGGGTAGTTAAGGTTTTCAAAATGGGTAGAGGAAAGGTTATTAGTGGGAAAATTTGGTTACTGATAATTAAATTTTTTAATTCTGGGAAATCAAACTCAGAAATTGCAACTTTGTTAGACTTATCGCGGTACAGTCTGAGAAATTAGATATAGATATAATGTAACTGGTTCAGTTAATATTAAGCCACGATATATGTGGAAAAAAGTAATATCACAAATGCCGACCGAAGAGCATTAAGAAGAATAATCGTAAAAAACAGGCATGCCAATTATTTACAATTAAGTGCTCTGTGGAGTGATGCTGTTGGAAGGAGAATTTCGAGGTCCACAACTCATAGAGAGTCCCACAAACTGGGATTTAGCACTTGCAAGGTAAGTTTTCTTATAAAAAAAAGTGAAGTAAAAACCCTAAAGTTGCACAACTAGTTTATAGGCCAAAGAAAAGCTACTATTAACTCCACTGCAAAAGAAAAATCGGCTTAGATGGGCTAAAGAACATAGACAATGGACACCTCAACAATGGTGTGTAATACAATGGAGTGATGAGGCTCGATTCGAAGTTTGTGTTGGTGACAGTCGCAGTAGAGTTATTCGCAAAAAAAATAAAGCATTCCATGTTGACTGTCTGAAGAGAAAAGTGAAATTCCAGCATCCATTATGGTCTGGGGCAGTATGTCATCAAAAGGAGTAGGAAAAATTCATTTTGATGATGGAAATGTGGATACAAGTATTTGGCAATTTTAGGAGAATCGCTTTTACCAGTGATAGAAGAATGTATGACATCCGGCCAAGATTTTGTGTTTCAGCAAGATGGTGCAGCGTGCCATACCTCAAAAAATGCTATAAAGTGGATAGAAGAAAATAATGTACCACTTTTGAAATGGGTTTCTAGCAGTTCAGATCTGTCACCTATTGAAACTTTGTGGCACCAGATGAAAAAGGTTCTACGACAACATCCTGCTCGTAAAATCACTGAACTGAGACAAAAGCTTCAAGAAATATGGGATTGTTTTACACCAAATTTTTGCCAAAACTTGGTTAACACTATGCCCCAAAGAATTTCAGCTGTAATAAAAAATAAAGGTGATGTTACCCAATGGTAATCTTTCAATTGTTGCTTTGTTAACTTCTCGCATTTATTCGCACATTGTTTATTTGTTCAGATGTTCTATTAGTTATAGGTCTAAGTGATTTCAAATATGTATTTTTTACGACTAGAGTGTATCTAAAATGTTTTTGAGAAAATAAATTGTTTTAGAAGTAAATAGTTTCGTCATGTTTAGTTTATAAAGGCATATTTTGGTACAAATCTTGAAGTGGGAAGGGGCTCGTATAGACAACTTATTGGTTATTATAGAATACATTGTGAAAACACCTACAGTGGCACTATAAACAGATTAGATGAATTTCTATTGGAAGACTAGCCTAAACATGCAGCTCAGCTCCCATAGTGTAAAGTATAGGACATTCATTTTGCATTAGTTTGAAGGCAATTGGTTTTAGAGGAAAAAATGCAGTAATTACCTTGGAAATGACCTTTTTTATTGAACAGCTTAATCTCTACATAAATGTGAATATTCATTCAATCTATCGGATGCCTTATTCTAGCACCTGCATCTTCATATGCTTAAAACTTACAAAAAGATTGTTTTCAAGTGATGCTATAAACCTCTGATCAGGTTTTGCATATTTGATGACAGTAGTAAAACAACAGCCAAATTGCATGCTTGGGAAATTTGATTGCTTAATTGGTGTCGCCAACTACACGTTCCGCTGGAAAAACGCGAGGCAGAACCATCTAAATCCCCAAGTTTAATTTTTAGTAGATTTTTTTAAATCTGCTACTTCACCACTTTCTTATTAAGCATTTTTCAAGATTACTTTATTTGTTTGCAAAATTATCATATTTTTATATACCTAGTAAGATTTGTGTTACATATTTGACACCTTAGGGATTTTTCATTTATTTGCCATACATTTTGATTATCGTATCCATACTTTGTATGCCAGTGTGTGATAAAATGTTCTCCTTACAGGTAATCAACAAGTGCTGAGTCTCCAACAAACCATCAAGAAGAAGATGGAAAAGGAAGGCTTAGTAGGAATGGCAATGGCAGGGGGTGTGGTCCTAGCTGTAGGAGCTATTGTGGGAGTGGGGATGGCTATTGCCAATAAGGCTAAGTGACAGTTCTTCCCTTTAGACACAGACGATACCTTTTAGAGATTTCAGCCACTGAATAATAATTTATAAAAGCAAAATTTTGTGTGTATAAGTTTTATATAAAAGTCATTACAACAGAGCATTTATTCATTTATCTTGGTTGCATTCTATTTTTTTTATCTACTGCATTGTGACAGTCACTAAGACTAATCCTGGTAGCAGACTGGAGAGACAAATTTCATAAAAACTGTAGCATTGTTGTACAACACTCGATATTACATAATTCAAATACTTAATAAAGTGTGACGGGCAGTTTCACGTTAATGTCATATACTTTATAAAATTTATTCTGATGTTGACTCTCTAAATATTGGCTGCTGCTGCACCACCTCAGGGGTTGCTATGGCAACCTAACCATCAATAACGTAATTAATTCATCAATTATGATTCACTTAATGATCAGATTTTCATTAGGTGCCCAAGATCAGATTTTGTCTTCCAGTTCAGATAAGACATAAAAGCTTTCTTCTGTCACAGGTTTTATGAAACCTGTTTCTCCAATGTGTTGCCAGCCTATTTTCCAAAGTATCTGTGATTTTCTCCTTATGTGGTTTGTTGGATCATGATTATTATTTAAAAAGTAGGTTATCTTACTGAGGTTATTTAGATTATTAAAAACTTGATGTGTCAATTGTAGTACACTGAATGGTTCTCAGAAAGTATAAGTTTTATAATAATTTGTTGAGTAAGAAAAAAAAAGTTGACAGTGCTTAAGGGCTGTACAGTTAAACAACAAAACTGAATATTGAACTTTCATCTCTTTTAGTGTTTAATATCGAAGTGTCGGTAATTCAGTATCAGAACTGTTCAGGTAACAGTAAAATATGAGGAGGTTTCAGTGAAACCAAGTAATAAATGGCAACACACAAGCATTGTATGAACGTTCAAAGCTAACTGATTTGTTTGATCTTCATTTAAATAACCTTCATAGCCCCAGAAATATTTTAAGGCTGAACATAATTATGAAGACAGATCTATGGGCACTGAATCATCAAACTACCACTAAATATAACATCTGATGTGTTGGCAAATTCTTAACAGTCACTGTGAATGAGATAAACTTTTTAACATTGTTCGAACTATTTTTATTATTCTGAATCAAGACCACTTAAAGAGCAGCCTAATTTTCATGTGAACATTTGGCCAATGCTTGTGTGCCTATGATTTGTAGATATTGCAAAAAATATCATTGTCATTGTGGTTGTATGTACTGTTTGTCATGTCTTGTCAGGGTGGTCATGGGGCTTTTGGCCCTTATTCATTCAGTTGTTTTGATTTATTCCAGTCGTTTATTATCATTCACATCTGAATATAATAATAATAATAATAATAACGTTTATTTGCAGAGCAAAAAAAAATAGAAAGAAAAAAATTAAAAATGTAGGAACAACATGAAGTTGCAGTTATAAAGTTGTATGGAATTTCATGTTAATTTAAACTTAAATTTCATCACTCAACATCAGGAATATTCACTTCTAAGACTGAAGTTATTTCAAATTGTTAATTTCCGATTTTATTCATTTATATTCACTATAACCACACATTTTTATTCCCTACCCAAAGAAGTACTTGAATGTATATGATGTAATTATTACTGATTTAGGCTGTTATTATTTATTTAATAGTTAATAAACATTATGCAAAAATGGTTGTTTTTTGTGATTTGGTAGTTTTGACCAACTAAGTAGTTGAAATCAATAGTTGTATGTATGGAAGTAGTCTAATCATATTAGCAAATTTTCTCGAAATAATTGTAAAGCTGGTTTTATTGGTGCAAGTTGTTCATCGACGCTTAAAATGGGTACACCAATTTTTGTGGGAAAACTTTTTATTTGACAACAAAGAATGAGAAAACAGGTTTTTGGGATTCAATCGAAAGTGTTGACAGGAACGAAAAAACTCGCCAAGTGCTAAAACCTGCAGTTTGCCTCGATTTTCGGCCATAACTTTTTTGCTCTTAGTCGGATCTTTTTACGTGTGATCTCATTTTGTATCTCTCATAAATACCTAAAAACACTTTCGATTGAAACCCAAAAAACACGTTTTGTCATTATTTGTTGTCGAATAATATTTTTTCTCGTAAAAATTGGTGTACCCATTTTATGCGTGCATGTTTTGAATACCTCCTTGACCAACTTGTAGCAATAAAACCAGACTTTACAATTATTTCGCAAACCAGGGGTATTTTCGTCTAATATGATTAGACTAAAGAGGCTACTACTCATGAGCAAGACATTTTTTTATATCCAAGAAACGAGTGGATTAGGTGTTACTACATTTAAATGTACATTGTTGAAATAATGAAAAAGTCATAGGTGAAATAAAAAAAATGTACCGTTGACAGCATATTTAAAAACCGTTTTTATATTGATGTAGTGCCTATTTTATAGAGAAAACAAAGTCGCTGTTTCCGTACAGTTATAAGATCCTGACAGTAAGTCTCTCATACAGGTCTTGTGAGAAATGGTCTTTGAAAATATTATATTTTGTCCAAATGTTTGATCCTATTAAAGACAAGATAGAATTGAGTGGTAAAAAAGTTGCAATTCATTATATTTTTAATTGATCTGATGAATATCAACAGACTTTCCGCCATTTCTGACGTTTTGTAATTAAAAGACGGCAGCTTTGAAACTCTGAGCCTCTGGAAGCTATTGATTAAGGTACACCGGGGTAAGTGTAAATACGGGGCAAGTGTAACCTATGCCAATTTGTGGTCTTAAATTCTATCATAATGGCGCCATCTATGGCCAAGTAGGTTTATTATGATACCAGCTAAGCATCGCAATAGATGTCTTGCGCGCTAGCAAAACGAACGCTTCATCACATTTCGTTACTTAGTGTGTTTGCATTTACAGTTGACGACGCAGTTCTGTAGTCTCTTATAAAAATCTCTTTGTATTAAAACTTTGACGACTTTTCATCGTAATTTCTGGTAAGCACTCCATTAAAGGTATTATCTACGTATTAGTAAATAAACTTATCTTTTCTGAAT
Source organism: Acanthoscelides obtectus (assembly GCA_963669975.1). Classification (NCBI taxonomy): domain Eukaryota; kingdom Metazoa; phylum Arthropoda; class Insecta; order Coleoptera; family Chrysomelidae; genus Acanthoscelides; species Acanthoscelides obtectus. The sequence continues at coordinate 34,999,389 of CAVLJG010000003.1, read as the reverse complement.
TTTAAAGATTTTTTTTTTAAATGTTGTGGTTTACACTTGCCCCAAAAAAAACTCCCTTAGGGCAAGTATGAAATATGGTAGGTTACACTTGCCCCAATAATTCTATTACGTTTACACTTTCCCGTTGTTTTCAGAACATGGTCCGGAATTACATACGTAAGAAAGCTCCTCCAGCCTATAGCAAAAACGATTTGAAAGAGGCAGTACAAGCTGTGCAAAGAGGTACTCTAACATTATATAGAGCTGCATTATTGTACAAAATACCCAAAGCTACTTTATTTACTCATGTAAAGGGTAAACGGGGTATAAAAAGTAATACGGGGGGTAGGGCACCAGCTCTGCCTTATGATGTAGAACAAAAATTTTCCAACAGTATTGAAATACTCGAAAAATGGGGTATGGGACTATCAAAGAGAGAAGTTCTTCAACTAATTGGGCGGTATGTGACAGAAAATAATATAGTAACCCCTTTCAAGAATGGAGTTCCTGGCAATGATTATTTCGTCAGATTCACGAAAGCATTTCATTTAAGCCAGAAAAAACCGCAATCTGTGGAAGTGGCTCGAAAGAGGTCTATGGATCCATTTGTTATGTATGATTACTTCAATATCCTCAAACAGCATATTGAAAATATCCCAGCATCGCAAATTTATAATATTGATGAAACCGGTTTCTGCCTGGATCCATCCCGGATAAAAGTTGTTGGAGAGAAGGGTAGAGCAGCCCATAGGACAACAAGTGGTCCAGGACGAGAGAATATAACAGTTCTCCTTGGGGGAAACGCTGCAGGTGAAAAACTTCCTCCACTCGTAGTGTTCAAGGGTAAACACATATGGAATAGTTGGATTCCAACTAAGGAATACCCGGGAATGACTTATTCAGCCACTAAAAATGGGTGGATGGAAACGGAAACCTCTCAAAAATATTTTGAAAACAATTTTTTACCAAATATTGGCAAAGACAGACCTACTGTATTAATTTATGATGGTCACACGTCTCACATTAGTATTTCTTTGATAGAAAAGGCAATAGCTAATGATGTGATTATAGTGAAACTTCCGCCTCATTCCAGCCATCTGCTACAACCTATGGATTTATGTGTTTTTAAGTCATTAAAAATGGCATGGGATGCAGAGCTCATAAAATGGCAGAGACAAAACTATGGTACGAAACTACCAAAACCTATGTTTTGTACCATTTTATCAAAAATCTGGTCACAAGTAAACCCTTCGTTACTTATCAAAGGATTTGAGAAAGGGGGGATATATCCTTTTAATAATGAGGTCATTCCCGTTGAACATTACGATCCAGAAGCATATAAAAGGTGGTGTGATTCAAACTGCAAAAATAACAATCCGGAAGAAGCACAAGTAGCGCAACCAAATTTACGATCAACATTAGAAGAGCGTTTTAATTTGCCATCCACTTCAACAGTACCACCAATAACTCCGCAGACATCGTCAGTAAATTCAATAAATCCGGAAATGTCATCGACCAGTTCAGAACACCAGAATCCGCCAGTTAACAACACAAAAAGTTTTGAGAGCATTCTAACCGTGTCAAACTTCGTACATCCAGAACTGGCCGATACGACCGCTCCTTTGTCCCGAGGGTGTCTAGATTGTGGAACAATCTACGGGAGGAAACTTTTCCCAGTTCTACTAACCTTAGGCAGTTCAAAAATCGTATTAACAAAATTTCTTTGGGATCATCATAGCAGCCGCGGTGTTCCGGCATTTAGGCTTCTGCCTGCGCGGCTGTTTCGATATAAAAAAAAAAACAGCTAAAACAGATGCCAAAACCAGCGAAATCGATCAGAAAGAGAGTATGTATAGGTGCCGAAGTTATTACATCCTTGGAAGCAGTTGCTAAATTGAACGAGAAAGCAAACAAAATTAAAAAACCAGAGAAGTCGACAACTAAGAAAGATGGTAAAAAATTGAAAAGAAAGCAAGTATACGAAGAAGACACAGATGAAGATAGTTTTGAAGAAATGGAAGTCAATACTTCAGATGATGATTTTGACTTAGACGATGAAGTAAATGATTTGCGTGAAGAAGAAGAATTCGTGAAATACCTGGAGAAAGATCCTCAAGAACTGAAAATAGGGGACTGGATTCTAGTAAAATTTGCTACTAAAAAATCATTTAAATTTTATGTAGGGCAAGTAACAGAAGTAGAGCCATGTTTAGAAGCAAAATTTGTAAGACGCTCGGGATCTTCATCACAATTTCATTGGCCAGATACTCCAGATGTCTCAGTTATAAGAAAAGATGAAATACAACACTGTTTGCCTGCCCCAGATATTCACAGAAGAGGACACTTCCATTTCAACATCACATTTGAGCAAAATATATCCTAAGTGATTTTTCCTAGTAAAAAAATCTGATTATATTTAGTCTCTTCTTTTATTTACACTAGCCCCAATCAAGTCTTTTCACTTTTGTAGTAATTCAGACAGCGTATTTACACTTGCCCCAATTTGCTGGGGAAGTGTAAACCATTATTCTAACATGAAAAAAATAATTTCTAGAAAAAAATCTATACTGATTTTGTTTTGTGTTTGTAGATTTCGTTTCTACATATACTTAAGACTATACTCTCAAAATTTCAGTGAATATCATAATTAAAAATAGGAAATACAACGCGAAAAAGTTGAACTATTGAAATTTTGGGTCACACTTGCCCCGGTGTACCTTACAACAAAATTATCCTCAGTCTATGTCTATATACAGGAACACTCTAGAGTCTAGATTGTTTCCTTCAAAAGGCGGAAGCTTACACAAAAAGACAACTGATGGACTCACCTGAATCAAACACCTATTTGGAGTACTTCACATGTCTACCACGGTCACCTACCTTGAATTAATTAAAATCTTCAATATTCTAAAATATAATACTAAACTATGAAATTTCTGTTGCATCACCCACCTGCTTAACTTCTGGTAAGCCTAAATGGCACACTTCAGATGGTAGCAGTTCAGCAAATCACATCCAACACTTCAAGTTTAAGAATTCACAAAGTACTTCCTAATGTCTAAATCTTGAGAGATTATACGAAACCCGTCACAAAGAGCGAAGACGAAAACGACACGACACTATCAGTGTATATTGCTGATTATTATCATAATTGACGTTATTTTCAATCGCGAACGCGAGAAACCCGGAAAACTGTGGGAAAAACTTTAAACCCGACAAGACCGAAGCGCGCCGTACAGAACAATTAGATTTCAGAAACTGTTCACTCCACATCATCAACCAGGCCCAGACACCTGCGTCTTTTTTTCTATAATAGAAATGCGAATCGACAGGCAAAAAAGTTGAAGCAGTGAGCTCTGGAAAGAAAATAATATTGATGATTCATTCTTGTTACACGTGAAAAAAACCTTTGGTGTGTATTATTAGCTTTTTTGAGTGATAACTTATTTAGTCGTATTTTAATACAAACATAAAATATAGCTGGGATTACTTAAAATGAGGTTGGAACCTAGATGTTTTTAAAACAATAGTTTTCAAGGGTTATCACCACCAGTTACGTACGAATGGTTCCTCAAAACGCGAAAAACACTTCCGGATTTTTGAATCATATTTCGACAGTAGATACATATTGTCAATTACAATCATGGTTTTTCTGTAAAGTTTGACTATCTCGTGATCCGGAAACAGACCATACAGGTAAAACTGTAGAACGCGGCAGATACGTTAATTTAACAAGGATTGAATACAAAACAATTGAACCCGACCAATGCCAAGTCTGGCGCCTATTTGATTCAAAGTTAGCGGGAAATGTATCAACAAATAACTATAGACCAGTCAAACAGGTGGATAATATTTGCAGAGAAAAATGCTCAAAATCAGACCTCGTTTTGTTATTGATTTACTAGGTCATGTTGAACATTATTTACTATTCACACATTTATAAATTACAGTGAAAAAAATTACAAAAAGTCCTTACAATATTAGGTGACCTGACCCTTAGTAGATATGGTCAATCATCAATTAAGACTTTATTTGTAAGCAAGGTGCAGAATATATATATATATATATATATATATATAGAAGAAAGAATATATATATACAAAACAGATACATAGTTTTAAATTCCTGAACGTCAAAAATAGCAAACGTATATAGCTTTTTTGTCCTCTGCCTTTTTCGATCCCAACTTTCTTATCCCAAACGCCATCAATACCTTCAGACATTTTACCCCTTATTAGTTTTTCCATTATATCTAGTGTTTCAAATTCGTCTCTCACCACTTTGATCTCGGAAACGGTAAAAGGTACGTAGTCAGTTAAATTAGGGCAAAATGAGAATTTACGAATTTAGATAACTAAGTACCGTATTGTCAGTCGCTCCTACGATTGTAGGACGCCTTTATGGCCTCCTTGATTTTCACAGCTTTTCCTGTCCTTCAGAAAGGCAGGGGTGTTTCTAAATTTCTACTGTTTCGTGTAAGCGCCCTATTTTGAAGTTATATCTTCTTTTTGAATTCTAAGACATTTCAGGCTGATGGAACTTGATTTTTATTATCTTCTTTATCAGCCTGAAATTTCTTAAGATTCAAAACGAAAACAACCTCACAGTAGGAGAGCGCTGATGCTGACACAGAACAGTAGAAATCTAGAAATACCTTTCTGAAGGAAGCAAACATTATGAAGATCCTTGATTCTCATAGTCTTTTCTCTCGTTCAGAAAGGCTGTGGTATTTCTAGATTTGTACTGTTCCGTGTCAGCGTCAGCGCTCTCCTTAGTGTGCGGCAATGTTTTCTTTTTCAGTTATAGGAAATTTCAGGCTGATATACTCGTAGCAGATGATGTAAATCGAAAGCATGAAAAATTGGATGCAACATAACCTCAAAATAGATCGCTGACACGGAACAGTAGAAAACTATGAAAATCAAGGAGTCCACAAAGGCGTCCTACAATTGTAGGAACGACTGACGGTTAGACAGTTTCTCAATTCCAAGTGTTTCCGGGATATATGAAAGAAACTGAATTGTTTCAACATGAAGTTTCGTCCCTGGTCTTCAGTCATTAAATTAAAGCACATAGCTTTGTCTTAAGGGAAATCTGTTGCCAAATTTGGTTATATCCAAAGTACTAATTCTCAGCAGGAGGCGTGCCATTTCTCATTTGAGTTTGTCGGTAAAATATTAAAAGTGTGAAAACCACTAAACTAGTATTATTTTAAAATTGTTAGAATTTCTGATGTTTTATAAGGTCAACTAATTCAAATCACAATGATTGACGTATTCTACCCGAAGATGGCTATAACGATATACCTACTGTATTCTGGCCGACGGACGTCCAAAAAGAGATTTGAAAGATATACTATCGCCACAAAAATTAAAAGAATCCCACCTTGGAAAAAGATAAAGTATTTAGTTCTGCTACTGTCTCATACATGGCGATCCCTTTTCGATGCACCTCTGAAGTGTCTATTTTAATTGGGCATCTTCAAGTGGAATACGTTAATCAATGTCTGTAGATACCCAATTAATACAATATGTGGTTGGCTATCTTTAGATAGAATACGTTAATCAATGCTATATGGCACATGTGAGGGGAGTACACAATCAGCACAATTACGCTATTTTCTAGCCACCAGTCATTGCTGGGTAAAGCGTAAAAAGCATCATGCGAAAATTTCTGTTATGATTCCTATTGACATAGCGAATTTATTTTGAAAACATACATACACATCCCCGTTGACTAGTCTATATACTGTAGTTCAGTTCGGCGCCACGAGGGAAATGACACCAGGGAGTTTGTATGGAGTTTGTCATCTAACATTTTTGGCCTGGCCTCCAGCTTCCATGATTTTTTTTAAACGCATTGTTTTTGCTAATTTTATAAGGAAATCATTGTAATCGGAAAAATATATTGATAAATATCTATATATTCAATTGATAGTGTAAACACTGATAACAAAAAAAACTGTTAGAGGCATCTTTCCTGGGGTCAACTGGTGAGTTTTATTTTTCGTTTTCTCTTGACATTTTCATGGAAAATAGCAAAGTGACTTAGAGTAATACTAAAATAGAAAAAGAAATTACAGAGTGTCTAGAGTCAATTTTAAGAGCAGGTAGTACGACAGAGCGTACTCAGGCACTCTTTTAGAGGCAGGCGACTTTACCGTGTCTCCTACATATGACAATAACAAATACATTTTTCGAAAATACAAAAAACTGTAGTAACTGAAAATAAGAATGAAGCTTTAGTTGTTATATCAAATGTCAAAATTCATCAAGCTGTTTGGTCAGTATGTAGCCCGCGAAATAGAAAATTTTAAAATCTGCTATTTTTAATGGCATACAATTTTAGTAAACCCAGTATCATCCACATTATTAAGACAAAACTAGAAAATCATCGCATGTCTATATCCCATAGGAATTTCAGGGTTGAAATTTTTTATTAAAATCTGGATTTTATAAAATGTTAATACCTATTAATTATCCCTAGTGTCGCTCGCACTGGTAAGACAAATTCAGAGACACCAAAAATATCTCATTCCATCAAGCTCCGTTTAGATTTTAGCCCAGGAAATATAATTTTTTGTCTACATATGTATACAGGGTGGCCCATCCATGTGTGGACGGAATATTACTCATTAACAAATACATTTTGCGAAAATCTATTTATGGCATGTTATACATGATAATCGAGGGCACATTTTTAAAATATTGGCAATCATACAGGGTTGTCTAAGTTTCGACCTACATATCAAAGTGGTGATATTTCAAATGGAATGCCTCAAATTTCATGACATATTTGGATAAACTAATTCAAAAAAAGAAAATTGATATAGCATACTATGGGGTTTTGGTAATTAGCTACTGAGATATAAGGTGTTTTGTCTAGAAAAACCTGCCACTTCGGCAATCCCTCAGTCCGCCATTTTGAAATTTATATCAAAAAAAACTTAAACACCTCAGCTTTTATCTTATTTGTTACTTTTTCTAATTTTAATTTTTGCTCATACAGGGTGGTCAAAAACGCAAATTGTAGTTTTTCTCAAACATTTAAAATGCATCACCCTGTATGTTTGTGCAAGTTTGGATTCAATTTTTTATAAGCTTTTTTTATACTAGACACATAAAGGTTTTTATCGCTATTTTTTCAGTTATTAGCACGCTTTTATGGAACGGCTTAATTCTGTACTAAAGTATCGTGTCATCCTTGAAAACAAATAAATTGTTGATTAGTTACAAACTGTCAAAATTAGCTTTGTGAGCATTAAGTATAATAAAAACGTGTTTGAAAATGACTTTTTCTAAAGAAGAAATGGTGAATCTGGTGTTTGTTTTGGGCGAAGCATTTCGCATTTATTAGCAACGGTACCCTAATATGCGACATCCAAGGCCGGAAACATTTTCCACACTACGAGAACGTTTTGAATCAAGTGGAGCAGTGGTATAAAGTAAAAAATGTATAAATAATCCAAGTGTCACCAATGTGAGGCGAATCAGTTGGAGGTTCTATTAAAGTTGCAGGAAAATCCCCATTTAAGTGCACGGCAAATTGGAGCAGAAACTGACATATGCAGAACTTCTGCCCAAAGGATTATTCACAATCATATGTACCATCGATATCAGCTATGCTTGCATCAAGGCCTTCGTCCTCAAGATTTCGCAGCTCGAATGGAGTTTAGTAGAATAATGCTAAATAAAGTGAGTGAAGATACTACTTTCCTGGATAAGGTTTTTTTTAGCGATGAGGCAACTTTTAACAGCATAGGTGTTGTCAGCAGGCATAACATGCACTATTATGCGACGGAAAACCCTTATTGGGTTAGGTAAATAGATTTCCAAAATAAATGGAGATTGAATGTTTGAGGAGGAGTTATTGGCAGACAAGTTATCGGGCCTTCCTTTTTGGAGAACAAATTAACAGAAAGAGAATACTTGAATTTTTTGATCGAGCATTTGCCTTTGCTTTTGGAGGATGTCAACCTGCAAACTCGGATGCAATGTACTTCCAACATGACGGCGAACCTGCGCATTATCATAATCGTGTGCGTAACTATTTGGTCACCTGTAGTAAAAATTGTTGGATCGGTCGTAATGGGCCTATATCTTGGCCTCCTAGATCATCAGATATGACACCCATGGACTTCTTTCCATGGGGCTATGTTAAGCAAGAGGCTTATAGATATCCACCATCTACCTCGGAAAATATGAGGGAAAGGATTAAGGATGCTTTTCTGAACATAAGGGGACACATGCTGAGGGATATCCAACGGTCATTTATCCAAAGACTACGGCTGTGTATTCAATATGGTGGAGATATTTTCGAGCAGTTTTTGTAGATTAGGTCTTGAGTAGTGATAGTTGTTTGTTTATGGTGTTGTTACAGTTGTTTTTCTCTATTACGCTTGAAGCTGATTTATACTGTTCTGATTGTTATTAGTTTTTACGTCAAATCTGTAGTCTTAGTGGCAATATGGAACTAGCCCATTGTTTGTGTTTTATTTCCATGGATGATGTAATTTTTCTCCATAATTTTGGTGTGTTGTCCTATTAAAAGCTTAATAACTCAAAATATAGTGATTTTATCTGAATCAAACCTTATACGAAAAAAAGCTTATAAAAAATTGAATCCAAACTTGCACAAATATACAGGGTGATGCATTTGAAATGTTTCAGAAAAAGTACAATTTCCGTTTTTGACCACCCTGTATGAGCAAAAGAGAAGAAGTAACAAATAACATAAAAGCTGAGGTATGTAAGTTATTTTGATATAAAATTCAGCACCTCAAATTTCAAAATGACGGATTGAGGGTTTGCCGAAGTGGACGTTTTTTCTGGACAAAACACCTTACATGTCAGTAGCTAATTACCAAAACTCCATAGTATGTTATATCAATCTTCTTCTTTTGAATTGGTTTATCCAAATATGCAATAACATTTGAGGCATACCTTTTAAAAAATCAAAGCTTTGATATGTAGGTCAAAATTGGGACACCCTGTACAATTGCCAATATTTTAGAAATGTACCCTCGAATATCATGTATAACACGCCATAAATAGATTTTCCCAAAGTGTATTTGTTTATGGTTTATGAGTAATATTCCGTCCACACATGGATGGGCCACCCTGTATACATACTCACGCGCGAAAAACATCACTATCCTTTCGAGGCTGTCGGGTGGAAACACAGTGTTTTTAGTCTTGCAAGGGCTGCTAACACCAGAGCCGGTTCTAGAGGGATATTTTGAGGAGATAATAAAAATAAAATGGAGAAACGAAAATTGTAGTGCGAGGGTGGTAATTGAAAATTGAAGAGCTGGTGGTGACGGGGGCTTCGTTAGTGCTCGGAGGGCGATTGCCCTTGTGACAATTGGGAGCGTGTGGTACACGAGCGGTGAAAATTGAAGAGCTTTTGGGGAAGGGTGACCGGTGGCGGTAGGTTCCTTAGTGCTCCTGAGAACAAATGCACTTACAACTAAAATTTTCTGCATATATGTGTATTTGTCTTCTTCCAGTTATATTTTTTTAATCCCTCTCAGCCACCTGGTGAACACTTAATTTTTTACCTAACAATCTGCCCACATTTCACTTGATCATATTCGCATTCACTGCCTCAAATTACCTGAGTATGCAAAGTGTTGCGTTTGTAGCAACAGAAAAAAAAATGAAAATATTGCGCTACCGAAATTACTACATTTTTTTAGATTCATTATGAAAAAATGTTCAAATAGTCCGTCGTATCTGCGATCTGGACGAAAACCCATCTCCTAGGTACCTAAATCGGGTGCATAGATTCCGAATCCGGCGTCATTTTGACGCTAGCTTCTACTAAAAGGAGAAGGAGGAATTCAAAATGAGTACAGCGTGACAAGCACTGTGTCCAGCAATGATTCTTTAATTAGACTCCATAGCTTTGACACATGGCATTGCGTGTAGCTTTCTGCTGTTGGATTTGTGGTTCCTAGTATCTGAACCTGTAGCCTTGCCAGGCCTTCACAGCGGCACAGGAGGTACACTGGGGCTTCCTCATGCTCTCTGCAGAAACGGCATGTGACGTCTTCTGCCAGACCCAAGAGCCTCATATGTCGACTTAGACGACAGTGTCCTATCAAGAGACTCAGTTTGGCCCTTATGGCCTTCCTATTGAATCCGAGTAGGTCCTCTGTACATCAAGCCTTCGTTCTTTGGTGAAATCTTTTGCCTGCCTTTGTCTTAACTGGATTCTAGGAACTTTTTCTTGGTCAAATTCCTATGGACCATTTAGTGCGTGTTCTCGTCACGCCACAGAAAATATCTGGACCTATAAGGTCCTATCGGGCTAGCTCATCCGCCTTTTCACTGGCGCTCCCACGGCGAGGGGGGGTAAAGGGGTTAATTAATAATAAATAAAAAATGAGAGACGGAAAATTGGAAATTTAATATAATTTCAATTTTCCGTGTTTGGTCCATACTCCAGCTATCATTTTCATCTATGTCTATTTTGTCTCGGAAGTCCCTGTATATAAGCACTTCAGTGCATTTCGTTCGTCCGAGATGAAAAATTTTATATTTAGTTTTTGAAAATTGCGTGAACTTAAGAAACCTTGTTTTCCAAACAGAAAAGGTTCTTTGTTATGAGATACGTGAATACGTGGAAACCAATAATGCCGTTTATTTAATAATAATAATAATTATTATTACCCTCACTAAACAGTATATAAAAGTTTACAAACAAAAAGCCTTAAGAGAATAAAAAACTACATCAGCTTGCCCCTTAAAGAAGCAGCTGCTAGAGCCAAAAAGACAATATTTGTGTAACTTTTAGTGTTGGTTGACGGCTGCTGTTGTCAGGATGAATAAAAGGAAACAGAATACCATCGATTGGTTCCTTTTTAAACAAAACAAACGGTCTGATCCACCGGCACAAGAATTACCGGAAAAAACTGATGATAATCCTACAATTCAACCTAAGCCTTCCACTTCAAAATTTCTTGATATTGCACCGTATTCTGAACCAAGTGTTTAACAATCGGGTGCGAAACCTAAAGGATCCAATTTTGTTGATGTTGCGCCATATGTAAATTTCAGCGGCAACTTGTCTTCCCATGAAAAATAAACCTTATTGAGGTGTGCAATGATCCCTAATGACTCTGTTAAATATCCCTATTCCACACACTTGAAAAATAACAAAGAAGTGTAATGCTACTTATCAGAAAAACACTTAGAGAAATTTCCTTGGCTGTCATATTCAGAGGAACTACAAGGGCTTTTCTGTAAATATTGCGTGGTTTTCCTATACGAGTACAGGTTTAGACGATGCTTGCGATGAATACCTGCCTGTCTGAACAGATCGCGATCGACTGATTTGCAGTCTTAATCCTTATTAGCTCGCTTGCGCAGACTTGTATATGTCAGTTACTTCAGCCTGAAATATTGTTGCGACATTACCTAGTTTGGTAGAGACCTCGGTTTTTTACTTGTCCCATAAATCCTAGCACTAGCTCCGCCTTCAGTTTTCAAGCCGACTATACACCAGTAGCTTTTGGCATGTACGAATATAGGTCCTTTCCCTGGCTGCTTCCTTTTTGATACTACTGTTTAATCGAAATTGTACACTGGGACAGTTGTGTCCGTGGGCATTACCAATAAAGGATGTGCCTTCAACTCTGGGTACAGTTCTTGGTGGTCCTTTCCGTACTACAAACTGATGATCGGTGATTGGCCTTGAGTTAGTCTGTGAGCCACGGAAAGACCATTACCCTAAATATATATGTGTTAATGGTGGTAGGTTGGGAAGGACCTCCAACCCTTCAGTGGTAAAATGAGTAAGAGTAAATACTATTATAACTTGTCAATTCCAACAGTTTATTTGTTCAAGACAGTAATGTAACAAAACAATGATTACTGATAAATATTATTTCAATTCTCTCATTACAATGTCACAAAAATATAAGGATGAGAATCCTTTGTCGAAGCTTCCAATAAATTGACCAGCATCTCCTAAGACTTAGAGGAACGTCGGGTATACTGTACCGGTTTTTAAATTATTGTATCACCTCAATATTCTCTAAACTACTTTCTAAAGCTAACTCTTTAGCCTATTTGAGTCCCATTGACATCAATATGTAATAAGTAATAATAATAAGTTTCTGGAGACGTGTTTTCGCAGTAAGAATTAAATAGGTAAGCTTGTGTGTCCAAATAAGCAGTCTGCTAGTTGAGGTGGCATTTTTCGTAATTGTTGATTATTTTACAAGATCTTTGGCAGGTAAAATTTAACCCCTAACCTCAGTTTATTAGAAGGAAATAAAAATTAGTCTTAACCAAACCGGTTCGGTAATTTGTATCACAGTTTGGTCTGTTGAATTGTACATGAATATCTTATAGGGGATATAGTCAGGTACAAACAATGTGTAATACTTGCGATATTTGTTCTTAAATTAAACAAATATTGTCAATTATTTGTTATGATAATATTTCTGTTTTACCCAATGTGCTCCAAATCGGTGATTTAAGTTCAATGAATGACACTTTTTGATTTAGACTGATATCTTAAGTTAATTCGTTATGGTACTGATTTGCCTCACCACATTTATGATATATGTGTGTAAGTTGGCTAATCAATTCGTTTAATTAACAATGATAAGGTAAAATTTAGGAACCGCGTGTGGTATAATTTAATGAACCCGTTCGATAGATTTTGTTTCGTTTGCAACATTTTTTCAAAAAGTTCATTTTAAACCCTCAGTATTTGCATACGTTTTAAGCTATGCATTTTAATGAAAACATGATAAATTATTTTACTTTGAATTCCCGTTCAATTCAAGTAAGCCATTAACGAGTTATTTCACAAAATCTGCTATATGGCACAATTTACCCAACTTTGCCCTAAATATTACCGAGACATTTCTGGGCAGTGCAATACACTGTGTCGTGAAGTGATTCAATAAAAATATGACATATTGACTTGAAACAAAACAAGAAAAGATGCATGATAATATAATTGTTATCAACATCTAACAACACAACTTTTTAATGCATCCTTCACATTTCTCGATAGTCAAAAAAGGAATCTACTTATTGCCTAATGCGTAATATCGATAAAACTTCTTGTAACTCCAATTAACAAACAAAAAAATAAATAAATGAACTTAATTTTAGATACACTACTTTCTGTCTTGATCAACGAATTCAGACTAGGTAGAAGGAGTAAATCAAGGATTTGTTTGCCTCCTAATGCTCATAGTCTGTAGTAGTAGGGAGCAAAGTGCACATGTCAATTTTTTGACAGTTATGTCATTAAATTAACATTTTTAGTGTTATTTTTAAAAGTGCGAGTGTTTGCAGATAATTGTAATGTTAGACGATTTCAGGACATGGCACTTCTTACAAAATTTCCAAAGGGCGGCACACGCCTAATGAAGGTAGATGTTTCCACCGATTAGTATTATTACTATGTTGATGCAACGGTGTCACTTTGGTAGACAAACGAGTCATAAGTATGTTTTAAAACTAGGCAATTTTGGTGACAAACAAAGCAATGCAAACATATAGGGTGGGCTTCTTCTAATCTATTCGAATTCGTTGGTCTTGATGAACAAATAATTTATTATAAATTGGATCCCTAGAGATTCCAAAGTCCGCATAATTTTGTATACCAACGGTACTTGTTCATACGCTCATTGAAATCGCTAGGAGTCAGGCTCTCATAATCGTACTATGATAAATATAACTGTGCTTTCATACATAGGATATATCTACTTCTGTTTTATTTCTGCCTTTTATAAAATATCTTTAACAACGTGCTAAAACTTTAAACTGTAATCAGAGACGTGACATCACAAATAACTAAAGCTTTAATGCAGAATCTGTTGCCTTTCCATTTCTATTTAACATTATATTTTTTGATCTGGTTAGCATGCTCCTTTATCGCAGGCTTTTTACTGATTAGTTACTTAATTTACTGATTGTTGTGTACAGATTCTTAGCACTACATACATACTCTGTATTAATAGTATAGTTTTCTGTGACTACGCCCTGTAACTAATGCACCACATATATTGCTAATATTTTAATATTATAAAATTTTCAATATGTTATTATAAAATCTCCATGATCCCACGTTCTGTATAAATGTAACTCACTGGGACTTTTCCTAGCATCTATGCTGTCCTAAATCCTTGTTATGAGGATTTCTGTATATGGCATACCTTGTTTTTTAAAACAGATGAAAACGCATAGCGTTGCTACAAGAGGGAGCTATATAAAGTATTTTATTGGCTTGCATCATCCGAAATATGATGCTGCAATTTTTGTTTCCAAAGCCGTTACTGCTTTTTTTTCTGATAATTAATACATAAATATTATGGTTACCACTAATAACACAATACCTCTCATCAACACTAACTTCGTTTCGACTTTTACGTCATTATCATCTGTGAGGATGGCTGCCATATCCAATTTTATTTGTTTATACCGAAGCAGCCGCGCAAGCGGAATCCTAAATGCCATGACATCGCGGCTGCAATGAGGAGAACTGGGAAAAGCATCCTCAGGTAGATTGTTCCACAATCACTATGCCCTATGAACAAAGGAGCCGCCATATCGGCCACTTCTGACACGGTGAGGATAGGAGAACAAATTCAGCCATCCTGGAGAAGAGCTCTGAGGAGCAAAGCCCGTTGGCGTAGCGGTAGAAGAGAGCTAGATCGCGGACGGCCCTTTGGTGCGGAAGGGTTCCGGGACTGTCCATTAGGGAAGAGTCATCGATCAGTCAAACAGCCCTCCTCGGCATCGAGCATGCATAATGTACCCGGAGAAAAGCACCTCGAAACATGTGAGCAGTACTCGAAGCTAGGTCTTATCTGGACATTGTACAGAGTGAGAAGGTCTTGTAGGGCAAAGTACTTCACAAATAGCCTAGCTTTTTCCCAGAAGCGGTTGCTATTGATGAGCGTGTGTGTGCTAAATCAAGACCTCGGTGATCTGGACTCCGAGCAGCCGAAATGAACGATTCTTTGTCACAATAAGAATTGCTTCGTCATCTTCTTCGCGTATACCTTACAAGTCTTCTACATTTTGTGTTCCTCACTGAATTACTAAATGTTTTCCCCCAATGTTGGTCCAATCCAAGGAACCTATGTACACGAAAATTCCAACAAGCAGATTGAGAACCAAATGGAGTTTAGTGGAATATCATGTAAATCCTAAAAGGTATGCTTTATATAGAAACCAATATTCTCCCGGGTGAACTCACATCTAAATCACAAAAAAAGAAAAAAATATGCTAAAATTACAAAAATGCTAGACACAATATATTCAACAAAAATAGATTGACACCGAAGATATGTTATTTTTTCACAATCAAACCGTGAGCAGGGAAACTGTTGTTCTTCTAGATTTACGATTAACTTTATACTAACTATAACAAAAATATGGTATCAGGTACGTGATAACAAACAAACACCTAATCACTAAGTAGGGATGGATTGCTTAAGCAGTGTCACTAGAATTGAAATGCAATGGTACATTATCTGATCGCCATATCGCCTATTAAAATTAAAACAGGGCCTTCAGAAAGTAGCATACAGCGAAAACCAAGTTTTTCTGACAGCTTGAATTCAATGTGTACCTGAGAAGTGTGTAACAACACATGTTGATGTGACGCAGAAGGTCATGCAATCTGCCGCGTTGCCAATATGTTACACCAGACAGCTTCTAAAATAGGTTAAGTTACTGTCAAACCCAAGAAGGAGGTATGTTCGAACCTATAATTCAATATTTTGTTTTTATTTTGATTAGAACTATTTATTTCAATTTTAATGCGACTTAGTGTTTTAATTTACTCCAGCATTATCTTTGATTTCCACCGATGGTGATAAAATCAACACATTCTGAGTCATTGTTACATTTCGCAACAGCGAGAGATGTAACAAATACCATTACGCAATATGAATTTTCACTGCCTGTGTGTACGCAGGTGAAAACTATATCGAAGCAGGACGACAATCCCCATTGAGCGCTAGATGGGAACTGAGCAAAATCGGTCATCTATGATCATGTGTGACAATCGTGACCTTTCATTTCGACCTAAAATGGAGCGCCATTAGGACCGATCCGGAATCGATCCTAAACCGATTTGACACAATTCACAATTCAAAAATGTGTACGCTCAAAATAAAACAATTATTTGGGCATAGAGAATAAACTAACGCATATTTTCAACATGTATCTTAATTCAAGGAACTGGTGTAACATATTGGCAACGCGGTACATCGCCGCGCCAGCTTCTATCTCTGTCTAACATATGTGTCTATACACACTTCTCTCCCGTACACATTGAACTCACGCCGTCAGACAAATTTGCTTCTCAGTATATACGAACCCCTTGATATATTCGTTTAGTGACTGCATTTTGGAACAATATAGACATTGTTCGTTAATATTTTGAGTTTGGAAAATGTAGTCTTACATCAGTTTCATTCATTTCTTCGAGAAGAGTTTTAACTATAATATCTCAACAGACCATGCACACGATTTGCACTATCAGTTCCAAATAATGCACCATTTAAAAATTCCAATATTTGTAATTATTTACCTACTATTATCACGACAAGTTTGATATATCACAACCTGTTATTTGTCCAATTGCCATCATCCTAAACTTACCCTTAAATTTTTAATTGCTCAATGAATAATTATTATTTTTATATTATAATACACG
The DNA here is from genome assembly GCA_963669975.1 of Acanthoscelides obtectus. NCBI lineage: Eukaryota > Metazoa > Arthropoda > Insecta > Coleoptera > Chrysomelidae > Acanthoscelides > Acanthoscelides obtectus. The sequence continues at coordinate 34,982,715 of CAVLJG010000003.1, read as the reverse complement.
TTATTGCATATTTAGTAGCTGAACATGTATTTCCTATAGTTTAATATAATTGGCTAAGGCGCGATTATAAAGCGTGCTACTGCTACATGTTACAGCCAACAGGCATTTTTTCTATCACATCATGATGTGGTTTTGGTTTTATAAAAATACTTTCTACAACAATTAGCGTTTGAGCTGTAATACATTCACGCTTTATTCAAATTGCCTGACCGTCATATGTCATAGCAAATTTGGGCGCTCGATCCCCGAGTTCCTAACTTTCTATTAATTTGTATAAAAAGATAGAGATACAAGCTTGAACACCACTAGGCCCGATCGTATGGATAATTGTATACAGGGTGTCGCCGATTAACATGTCAATATCTCGTATCTACCAGAACCATTGCCCGAAGCAGAAACACAACGGGTTGAATTTTGAAGAAGGTGCGAAGAGGATGAAACCTTCTTCGACAGCATCTTATGGACAGATGAATCCAACTTTAACCGAAATGGAATATCCAACATGCACGATTTCCATTCATGGAGCGTGGAAAATCCTCACGCTATTCGCCGACACAGCTTTCAACGTTAGTTGGGCGTTAATTCATCGACTGGTGTACTCAACAAAAAATTAATCGGGTCATATGAATTTCGCGTCAGGTTGAATGGTCAGTCATATCTTGATTTTCTACAAAGCAGTTTGCATGAGCTGGTAGAGGATGTATTTTCAATGCGGTGGTGACCCATGCCACTTTGCACGGGATGAACGGCATTACTTAGACAGTGCCTTTCCTGGGCGTTGGATAGGTAGAGGTGGACACATACAATGGCCTCCAAGGTCACCCGATTTAAATCCTCTAGATTTTTATAAGGGGGTTTTATAAGGGGATAATCTATACATCATTTTTTTAACGCACTTGAAAGTTGAGGGATGGAAAAGATTTTTCACAAGAAAATGAATTTAAGATTTTTTGCGTTGATATCTACATGTAATAAGCTCAGTTAAAAAGTGGCATAACCATTGCTAAAACTAACCTTTTAGCTCATCTCAGAAAAAAGTCACAGCCCTAAACCTAATTAGTTGTAATTGCGGTTAAAAGTTCATTATCCCGTGTTTTTTTCGAAATTTCACAAAATCTCAAATATCCTCTGAACTATAAAATTTCGGACCACACATATAGGGGTTCATTCGATAAGTTTTGAGGCCCTCTATCACCTGACTTCCGTTGATCCACTACTAACCTTACATCCTGTATATCACAATGGCACTACGATAACATTTCTCGAAAGCTTTATCTTTAAGCTGAACAAATGATAAAACCGCTCTTGTTTCTGTACAGTTCTATTAATTTTGACACTTGAAAATGTTGTAACTCTGATAACAGATTCCTAATTAGCGACTTGTTATTTTATCGACATCAAACAATCCATTGACACTAACTGGTCACTAAGCTATCAAAAATTCGTTGAAGTTACAGTGGCGATCAAAAGTTATCAGTGGAAAACCTATTTACACTAGTGTTCATATATTCCGTAGCAAATTTGTGCTCTATACCTATACGAGAGATTGACATTATTCTGGGACACCCTATATATTTCGAAAGAGTTAAGACCGAAAGATAAAATAAGCAAATTTTCACCGTACAAACAGTGATCTAATGAGGAACAACTTTAGCATGTTAGCATGTTGAATCGCCAATTTTTTAAAAAACCTCGCGAAGTGTTCATCCGCAAATCGTGACAATCGGACAACAATTACTTGAATGAGCTTCACGAGGTTCTCATTTAATCTGTGTTGTCAGAAACCTTGCTATGTGTGATCAAGCGCCCATGTTCTTTTTGATGCGGAGTTTTAATGTGAACTTTTTTATTTGCAACAAATAAATTGATCGAGAATGAATATTGACCAGAAAAAAGAAAAAGAAAACGCAATATTGCTTCTCTTCTAACCGGAAGGTATGTATGTACCTATTTATTTATTAGTCTTCATACCACACGTATAAATATATAATTATGGTAGGTAATTCAACACTCGATATGTTTGACATTCACCAAAGAATTGCATCATATGAAAAAATATTTCTTAACCATCATTTTAATAAATATGTATGAAGACATTCAAGACATCGCATACGTGCAAGAATATGTTATAGAAGACATGCGTCCTCTTCTTTTTCTTATTCTTGTCTCTGGTCAATTGCTCAAAGTTTTCATCGATAATAAAGTATGACATACTGCATGACATCTAAACTGATTTAGCTACAATTTCAATGGCATTTTCATAATACTAATATGATTTAACAAAAAAATTATCGACAGGTTTGGACGAACATTATGTACTCTGGACATGTAACTACTTTTCTTACTACCTGAAATCAATTATCTAATCTAAACAATTACATTTTTGATATAAATATAATGGACGAGTTTTCAGTTGTCTCTATGATCCATTAGTTTAGGGACCTTCCTAGAAAATGAAACTGGTTTGGTTGGCTCAGGAATTAGCAAAGAAAAATTATAAGGCTCAACAATCCTCTAAGGCTTAGAGAAAAATAAAAAGCAAACCAAAACGATCGCTAGAGTCATGTCCTATTTTTGTGAATTTTAACATTTATGTTTTCCGAAAAACGAACACAAAGTTATGCAAAACTGCCCTTAGTTCCAATAAGAGAAGGCTATGAAAAACAAAGCTGAAATCAGTAAATGCTAGCCACAGCCCCATATTCCTTTTGTTCTTCATCAGCGAGAGCCCATTATCAAGTATTATTATTATATATAATATTTCGACCAATAGTGTTTAAAAATCTCTTTAACCAGATCTTTGCCGAAGACTTTTCTTATTCTGGGTGGATTATTCCAAGACATTAAAATTTTCATAATAAATATTATAAAATACTACTGATTCTTAAACGAATGTGTCATGAACAACTCCAAACTGGTGATGTACTCCAGGTACGAATGATGCATTGAAAGGCTATAAATCATGGTCATCCTCTTTGAGAGCCAGGGGTACTGACACGACCCTGGCGACGGTACTACGACGTTTCGGAGACACTGGAGGGGTGTTAAATGGACTGGAAGGGGCTGTTAGGGCACCACCCCCTTCACTACTGCTAGCGCCTGCTGTCGAGATGTCTACGCGGGATGATGATCTTGAAGGTGGAGCGGAACCTACAGAGAATTGACAAATACCATAATATTATTCATTTACTCCTAAAATACAATATAAATAACGCGTAAATAAACACGAAACAAGGAAGCATTGCCTGTACATGGACCATTAATGATGCAAATGGGCATATTATTTGAATATGAATAAGGATACAACTAATCAACGAATTATTTGATATTTACATTTACTATTAATTTGTGTACGTCTGGTCTTGTCAGAGAAAGAATCCATTCTGTTAATTTATTCTTGAAATTATTCCCAACCGGTAGGCCTCTTATATCGTCAGGTAAATTTACGTATAATTTTGGACCTACTAATTGTTTATGTCTTGTGTCATTTTTCAGACGTTATTAATAAATTTGGTTATAGTATGCAAGGGATAAAGCTGTTTTAAGTCATATACGTGTATATCTTTGTACAGGGTGGCCGATATGTAACTGACTGGTTTGTATCTACGTCCATTTTTTTCATCTTAATCTTTTATTGATACTTAGAAATTATGTATGAAAAATAATATCAAATTTCCGCCTCTAAAAGCCGCGCAAACCGTAGCCCTCTTGATTACATTTTCCATCACTTCTTGATAGGTTTCAGGAGGAATATTTTCAATCGCTTCCGTAATATTGTTCTTCAGCTGCTCTACAGTATTTGGTTTGTTGGCAAGTTGCTTCGTCCTACTGGAACCACATGTTTTACAGGTTAAATTGTTGGATTTGAGGAGCCAGAAAGTTTTGCACCATATCACGGTAGCACTCGCCAGTGACAGTAAGAGAATTACCTGCAGCGCCTTCAAAGAAGTAACGTCCAATGACACCTCCATACCAAACACCGCACCAAACTGTGACTTGACGAGGATGTAGTGGTCGTTGATGGATGACACGAGCGTTCTCTAATGCCTAGATATGACAATTCTGCTTATTAACTAATCCGTTCATATCGAAATGGGCGTCATCGCTCATTATCAGTTGTCGATAAAAATCGTTATTTAGGGTATTAAGATGCAAATTGCATGACTGTATAGTCGGCGACTCTCATGGTCACTAGGCTGTAGTTCTTGAGTTAACTGAATTCTGTATGCTCGCAAAATGCAAGCCTTTTTTTAAAAATGGTGCATAATGAGAGGCGATGAATACCCGGTTCTTGAGAACGATGTCTGGTAGACGTCTCAGGGTGCTCCACTACGCCTTCACGAACTCTCTTTATATTTTCCAGAGTACGAACAGTTCGAACACGGCAAGACCTTGTCAAGTCTTTAACGTCACCTATTTGTTCAAATTTCTGCACCAACTGATGAACGGTGTTGACACTGGGCACATTATTTCAACCGAAATCTTATCGTAGCTTCCAAATCTTTGCAACAATCGACTCATTCACTGGACAACAAATTTTAGTTTTTTAATTGTATCTTGTGGGAAAAGTGCACGTCTTTGTTAATTTTGGGGCGCTGAATCCAAAAATGACAATGAAATAAAAAAATTAGTTGCGGTTTAGAAAAAAAACTTTTTATTTTTATTTATTAAAAAAAGTAACAAAATTCATATACTTATAAGAATCACTATATGCGCTGTCTTTTTGCTGTTCTTTTATGGATCGTTTCTGGAGGATCTCTACCAAGAGTCCAACAGTAGTCTGCAAGCATGGAAGGATTCCACTTTCCCTGGTACCTGTTTTCCATTGTTGAAATATCCTGATGAAAACGTTCGCCGTGCTCATCACTTACGGCTCCGCAATTGTCAGGAAAAAAGTCCAGGTGTGAGTGTAGGAAATGTATCTTAAGAGACATATTACAGCCCATCTTTTGATACGATGACAGCATATTTTTGACAAGGGTTTTATAGTTGTCAGCTTTTCTATTTCCCAAGAAATTAGTGACCACCAGACGGAAATCATTCCAAGCAGTTTTTTCAATACCTGTTAAAGTGTTTTCAGACTGTGTATATTTCAAAATATTTCGAATCTGTGGCCCAACAAAAATACCTTCTTTAACCTTTGCCTCACTTAGTCTTGGAAATTTCTGACGCAGATATTGAAAAGCTGACCCATCTCTATCTAATGCCTTGACAAAGTTTTTCATTAGGCCAACTTGATATGCAGTGGTGGTAATAAAATTTTTTTCGAATCTACTAATGGCATATGCTGTACATTTTTTTGACCTGGCTCTAGGAATTGACAAACAGGCCAGTTTTGTCTGGTGTAATGAGGTGCCTTTGCCCGACTGTCCCATTCACACAAAACACCAAAACTTTGTGTAGCCTAGCTGCAGCCCAAGTAAAAGTGCAACAACTTTCAAATCGCCACAAATATGCCATTGGTGCTCATCGTATTTTATGCATGTCAATAGGTACTTCATATTGTCATATGATTCTTTCATGTGAACTGCATACCCTACAGAAAGAGATGGTAAAATATTTCCAATATGCAATAACACTGCCTTTAAACTCAATGTTGAACTGTCTATAAACAATCTCCATTCTTCTGGGTTATAGTTTATATTTAAAGCCGCCAGTAAGCCGTTAATGTTACTGCAGAAAACCAAGTTATTCTCCATATTGAAAAATGGTTCTAAGTCTTTGTGGCGTTTACGAAAAACACATACCGAAACATCGTCTTCTAACAAGTTCCACTGCTGCAGTCTTGATCCAAGTAACTCTGCCTTACATCTTGGAAGTTCTAAATCTCTTACAAGATCATTTAATTCTGACTGTGTTATTTTGTGCGGTTGGTGGCATGACGTGCTCGGTATAAAATCAGGATCTCTTAACGTTGATGGCATATCTTCTTCCTGACGAATCACTCGATCGCCATGATCTGATTCGTTTTCTGATTCGCAAGTGTAGGATTCTGGGGGTTTTGGAATAGGATTTTCGTCACTGTGAGGCACAGGTCTCATCGCAGATGGTATGTTTGGGTAGTTAATAACCGATTTTTTTTTCTTGGACATACCTGTGGCTTGTCCAACACAAGGTACCATGCAAAAGTAACAATCATTAATATGATTTGTAGGCTCTCTCCAAACCATTGGGACAGCAACGCGCATAGACCATTTAACCAGCTCCTCAGACTAGAAGCACATGTATTACAGCAGATGTGGGGTGCCCACTGTTTGTCTTGATCACCTAGTTTACAACCGAAATGAAGCTGATATGCCTTTGTTATTAGTGGAGCAATAGACCGTCTCTGAGACGCAAAAGTCACATCACCACACACGTAACAAAACTAATCTGGATTGTTTACACACTTTCGAGACATCTTGCATGAACGCTGTCAGCCAACTGAGGAAAAAATGGCTAATATAAAACAATATAATGTACACGTATGTATAACGTAACACAATCATGCCGATTACATCATCTTTCCTTGCCGAATATAAAAATGTAGCACGTGCATTCTTGTGAATTACAGTATATTAACACTGTCACAGCAGGAACACATATAATTACCGTATCTCTAAAACTTGAACTAATATTGAAAAAATAAGTTTCATTCCGGTTTTAGCACATTAAAAATAGTAATATTTTGTTGATTTTATTTAGGATATTTTTTGGCTGTTGATCAGTGAAGTAAAAACCTTTAAAAAACACGGACGCGTTGTGGGATCGTGTAGCGCTCCATGATGGATGGATGAATTGGACATATGTGCTTTAAACAACTACTACGGCGCCACCTACTGAAATGCGTGTATCAACAATGACGCGCAATTTTATCAATCAGTTATATATTGGCCACCCTGTATAAGATATCGCTTGAATATAATTTTGGATTGTTAAACATTGTTTTTATAATCATATTTTTAATAATATCTAAACTATAAATATGAGTTGACCATGTAGCTCCCCATGCCAATGAATGGTATAAGTTATAGAGAGATTTTTCTGTTAAAATGGTTTTCATATGTTTAACTTTTCACGAGATATATATATATATATATAACTTTTATTAAATGTATGAAATATGTACATCATAGAGAAGAGCTGTCCAGTTTCGAAAATAATTCCTTCAATTCGCACAGGATTCCTTGTAATTTCGATCCCTTTGATTCCGATTTTCGCAATTCCAAAGCACACTAACGGTAAAAATGTCGCGATTCCTTGACCCGAACTCAATGATTTCGAAACTAGCACTTACATCCACTCCATTGGGTTGATTTTTAGGTAGCTTAAAATAGCGCTTCTGTTAGGGAATTTAGATATTGTATTTTTTATTTTAATGGCTCTGGATGAAGATCTACGGTATGTAGTGTCACTGAGCTGTGGGTTGCCAACGAAGGGAATTACAGACTAAAACAGGTTGGAAGAAGTTTCGAGGGGATTAACTCACACCCTTTTACAAGTGCTATGCCGAATAGATGTTCATTCCCGATGTTCTATTGGATATAGTATAAGTTGGATTTTTTTTTGTTATTAGCATATTCAACCTAAACTGAAATCATCGGCATAGATTCTTTCGGGATGATCGGAATCGATTCCTTTAATTCCCCATGCCATATCGTTCCATTGGAACGACTCGTTCAGAATCAACCCGGTTCTAATATATGTACACTGAGAAATCGTAGTCAATTGAATGGGAAGAAATTTGAACAGTTATTTATGCAGCAACACTTAGGTCAATGAAGGGCATTTATTCCAAACATGTGCTCATCATATTCAATAATTATAATTAAATGGATTTACTTGGAGCAGGTAAGCTCGTCTTAATAAGTCATTAATTTTAAATAAATTGGTTCAATCAACCTAAGTGAACGGCTTATTCAATCCAATCAGAAGGAGGCTTTCTGATTTAATTAAACTAGTTTTAAAGATTCAAGTAGTCTGTCTTAGAAATTGGAATTTAATTAGCCTAATTAAACTAGTTGATTATTTTTTTTAAATGACCTAACTAAAATTTTAATTGGTTTAATTGAATTTTTACTCGGTGTACAGTGTAGATTCGTTTATTCGGTGCATATATACAATCTGTTGCAGGCGTGACGAGAAAATAAGGCAATTGTCTAGCTTAGCTACACCAGCTATGATACTCGTAAAATGACTCCAGATCCTAGTTTTTGGGTGTAGATGAAAGAAATGGAACCGAAAATGAGCGCAAATATAAAAGTTCTGAAATATTTTACTAATATGTTTTTTTATTGAATATTAATTTTCATAGGTTGCGAGATGTTGCCAGACTTCATTACTTCATATTAGCGACTCAAAGGGGAAGATATTCTGTAGTGGAAGGAGAGCTGCTACGCGTGGAAATGCGTTAATTTTCTTATTCGTTCCATTCTGCAAATGACATGATTAATTAGTTTATACCTTTTAAAACCCAGATAATATCAACAATATTCTGCAACTAACACATTTGCGGACATTTTTGATCTCATTTCCATCATTTACAACCCAAACCAAGTGTCTATTCGGAATTACCGAAAATGTTCATTGTCCATTCTTTACTTATATGTGAATGTGAAGCGCTGCTTTTTCAAAATCAGATGAAAGCAAGGAAAGTGCAATAAAATAAATATATTCCATATTTTTGGATTGTATCTGCCTCAAATATCCAAAATAATGCTTTCTGAAAGAACTGATCTAATAGAGATCTCAAGATGTATGGAATTTCACACCTAATTCTGTGAGGGTGAAAGTATCCCTATTTGTGCATCTAAAATGCAGGATATTCCAAGTAGGCCATTGGCACCCGACAGCGTCCAATCCTTAGTAGTTCGCCCAAACTCCGCCATGGCCAACTAAGACCAACTGTTGCTAAAACATCGGGGAGCATTTTAAATCTAGAAAATCCAATATTTATAAATATCTTGTGAAGCCACCTTATACAAAAACTAATCACATTCGCAGTGTTTATTTGAATGGAATTATGAAAATGGTGGTCTCCATTTGAAAAACTCAAATTAAACTTTGGATTCTTTACATTTTTTTTATATTGGATTATTTGTTACTTGAATACAAAAGGGAGTCTACTGCAGTAGGTCAACTGCCATAAGGAGACCACTATTTGTAGGGACAATCAAGAATTCGGAAAAATTTATATAATTTATCGGCTTGCCTTTGTGGCTTTTGAAGTGAAGCTTGACATATTTCACTAGCTCATGTGTTTTGGAATCATGTGTAGAATCCATGTAAAGTGAGCAGTTTGATATTCTGCTTCTGGTACAACTTGGAGAATATTTTAGCCGAATTGCTTCTATCTATTATAACATAACAATAATGTTTCATAATTGCTTAACTTTTTGCCGCAATTGTATCCTGTATGTATTTTTATTTGATACTCTCTCCCTCCATACATCATTCTTTCTACTCCTAGTACTCGTATCCACCCTGGAGTTTAGTGATGGACCACTTTAGGACCCATGTGTATGAAAACTTTTCATATTATTTTTGAACATACCGAGTTCCAGAATCTTGTTTCAAATTGCTCTTTATTTGTATATATAAGTTGCATTATGCGGTCTTCATTTATTGATCCTGAGCAAATTATAAATGATTGATTAGTTTGACCTAGAGCTTGGAACTTCCCTAACTAAATGAGGTAGGTGTAATCGAACATAGTCCTCAATTGAATAAAAGAGATAATGGATCTAGTCTCCAGAACTTCTGAATGTATGTTTCCTGTAATTAGATATTGGACTTGTACTGTTTGCCCTCCAATCTACAGTTTCCGCCAAGGGAGATGTCAGGTTCAATTATGCCGCATGTTATTAATTAAGGCGAGTGATTCTGTAGAGGAACTCATCTCATGGATGGAACCTAGTTTCAAGAGTAATAATACCCAAATATAGCAAGACGTACATACGTCTAGTAATTACGTAGCCCTCTCACCATTTTCAAATACTAAATAGCGTTAGGTAGTATAGTAAGTACATTTCTTTCTTCACGAATGTTCCACCGAAAGTATAAAATCAGTCGCAATTTTGATCAAAAAATGCATGAGAAACCTAAACACGTCAAAGGATCATGAAGTGATAATTTCCATATCCATTGGACAATGTTTATTAAGATATACAGGGTGGCGCATCGAAAACGAAACACACGCATTTAGTGGCAGCTCAGTTTTTTTTTTGGAAAAATGCTCAGACCCGTCGATTTTGTTTTCGAGGGGGACACAAGTTTGGCAAAAAATCACGTTAACACGTGCAGCCCCCTGGGCGAGGTGACACCAACACTAAAATTTTAAATGAAAAGGGGAGTCGAGTGATACCTTATTTTAAAGGTCTTTCAATTCACTTTATAATGATGTAAAATACATGAGATTCAGTTCAGTAGTTTTGAAGATTTGTTGATTTAAAGCTTAAAGTAGACTTTAATAGGTACATCAGATTAGTTTGTACTATTTTCAGAAAAAAATTGACTAAAAGAATTTACTTAATGAGTAAATGCTTTTCTTCACTGCGTCCATGGTTTGTTTATCATTTTGTTGTTGAAAATAGCTATTGGAGCGTTTTTTTGTGACAAAAAAGTTATTTCTTGAAGAAAGATAAGGAAATATCTCGTACTTATTTTAAATAGGAATTTAGTACATAGTTTGCGATTGATTTGACCAAACTTTGTTGCTAAAATAACTTGTAACGCTTTATTACATAAATTAACCATGGTATATTCCACAGCAGAAAGAGTTGAAATTATCGAAATATTTTTCGGAAATAATCAGTGCGCTAATAGAACAGCAGAAATATTTAATGAGCGACATGAGAACAGTAACGTGCATCGAAAATATGTTCTAGAACTTGTAGCTAAATTTCGGGAAACTGGGTCAGTCGCCAATAAAAAACGCAACATTGAAAATCCCATAAGGAACGAAGCAATAGAAGTGGTTGTTTTAGGGCAAGTTTATGTAGATCCTACGTTAAGTACCCGCAAATTGGAGACTGTGTATGGTGTTAGTCGACGTACTGTCCAACGGATTCTAAAAGCTCATAGTTTTCATCCGTATAAAATTCACCTGGTACAAGAACTTAATGAAGACGATTTTTATCGGCGATTACAATTTGAAGATATGAGTGAACGAACTATAAACGATGAACATTTTCTATTTAACACTTGCTTTTCCGACGAATGTTCCTTTTTCTTAAATGGCGTAGTAAATCGTCATAACTGCCGATATTGGTCCGATTCTAATCCCAGAATTTATCATGAGGTTCATACACAGCAGCCACAAAAATTGAATGTTTGGACTGGTATTTTTGGCGATCATTTAGTTGGTCCTTTTTTCTTACCTGGAAATTTGACCGGTGAAATGTATTTGGAATTACTGGAAGACGCCATAGATTAACAGCCATAATTGAAAATCAGAATTATCGGCGATACATTGCGAATAGGTTGATGTTCCAACAGGATGGTGCTCCACCACATTACGTATTACCTGTTCCACAATATTTAGATCAGACGTTACCAGATCGATGGATTGGTAGAAGAGGTGCCATTGAATGGCCCCCAAGATCGTCAGATTTATCACCTTTGGATTTCTTTATATGGGGTCATTTAAAAAGCAAAATCTATGGTACTCAGCCAACATCATTAGAAGACCTGCGACAAAGAATTGTGAATGAGTCCCTTCAAATTACTCCTCAAACATTGCAAAATGTGCGGCAAAGTTTTGAGCAAAATCTTTATTATTGCATGGAGAGTCATGGTGGCCATTTTCAACATTTACTTGCCTAACGGGTCAGTTCATTCTTCATTTTTACGTTACTTTGCTGCAAAATGTATTGATCTCCACTAATGATGATGTATTAGTTTTATTTAAGCTTTAAATCAATAAATCTTCAAAACTACTGAACTGAAGTACATTAATTTTATATCATTATAAAGGGAATTGAAAGACCTTTAAAATAAGGTATCACTCGACCACCCTTTCTATTTAAGATTTTGGGGGTGATGTCACCGCCGCTTAGGGGGCTGCACGTGCAAACGTGATTTTTTGCCAAACTTGTGTCCCCCTCGAAAACAAAATCGACGGCTGTGAGCGTTTGTCCAAAAAAAACTGAGCTGCCAGTAATTGCATCTGTTTCGTTTTCGATGCGCCACCCTGTATAAAAATATCGTAGAAAAAACTGAAAACAGTTAAATTGTAATTGTGAATACTGATAAATGACAACTATTCTGAAGTCATCTTGCAAAAAAATTTGTAAATCTTTGTTGTTATGCGGGGTGTGACAAAAAGGTGCATTTTCCCCTAAATTTCTGAACACCCTATGGAAACATTGGATCACTGAATAATGTGACTTCGTATGAGAATTTTAAGCGTCAAATTTTCTCAACAGTTATTTTTTTTATTTATGTCAATATCTCAATTATTGAAGAATATATGCTGTTTTGAAGAAGATCATGCGAATCATAGGCATAAACAAGTAGTTGTTTCAAGCAGGCTTGGTCGGGTAAGAAGCTGTTTTAAGTAGGCTGTGTCTGATAGCATTTTTATGGCATGTCGAAAAGATTCTTGACAAGCAATACTCAACAAAAATGACACCGGAATGAGTAGCGCAAGCTGTAGCTTTACAAGATGATGGTCGTCCTATTCGGTATCGCAGAAAGGCTTACCGTTCCACGCAGTACGGTATTCGATGCGATACAAAGATTTAGAGAAACTGGTTCTAACTCAGGAAGACCTGGGCAGGAAAGACGGAAAGCAACAAATGCAGTTGAAGATCGGTTTCTGAGACTTCAAGCTCTTCGAGAAAGGACAGTTCCTGCTACAGATTTGACTCGAAGATTGGATGATGTTCATGGTACCATAGCTTGACCTGATACGGTACGCCGAAGGTTGAGAGAAGGAAGCCTATCATCTTGTTTACCTGCTACAGGTTCTCTATTGGATGTAGGTCATCGAAGCCAGCGCTTGGTATTTTCTCGAACTTATGCAGATTAGGATATGGACGACTGGAAAAACGTTATTTTTACAGACGAGTCTCGTTTCACGAGATATTCACCTGATGGTCGCCAAAGAGTATGGAGAAGGCGTGAAGAACTCTATGCTTAAAGTTGTTTCGCTCCTACAGTGCAATTCTGCGCTGAAGGAGTGATGGTATGGGGCTGTATTTCTTTGGAATTCCGCACAGATCTTGCTTCGCTCTCACCAATCTTGTCACTGTAATTTTTTAATTTAAATTGTTTATGGCTATGACTCGCATGATTTTCTTCAAAACAGCAGATATTCTTCAGTAATTGAGGTATTGACATGAATCAAAAAAAGAACTGTCGAAAAAGGTTGAGGCTTGAAATTCTCATTCTAAGACACATTATTCAGTAATCCAATGTTTCAACAGGGTGTCCAGAAATTTAGGGCAAAATGCACCTTTTAGTTACACCCTGTATAACAACAAACATGTTCAATTTTTTTACAAGATCGGCAGACAATAATAATGACAATGAAATTACCTACAACGTGACGAAAAAATTAACGAAATTGATGCACAGGTTAAAAAGTTGTTTAAAATTTAATTTGAACAAGATTTTGTTTGTCCGGTTAATTTTGCGTGGCAGTGAAGACAGTCGTGAAGTATACCTGTATACAAATAAATATGAAACATTAGAAAAAAAGAATGGTATTTCAACTTCTATATATTCTAGTCTATATTAGTTACAAAAATCAACTGTAAGGTGCTTCAGATAACTATGAGAATGTAAATGTTAGTGAATTTGCTATCTATCAACTTGAGGGCTTTGCAGCATACTCAAACTATAGTTACCTTTTTAGATTAGGCAGGATAACACTTTATTGCGCCATCGGTCTGACGGGGATTATATTGAGCACCTGCCAACATAAGCTACTATACTATAACGTATCCTTTAATGCAAAAAATTGTTAAGTACTGTGTTGAGTTACAACCTATTTTATGCTATGTACATCATCATACTTCTATTTTAGAAGCTGTCATGGAGTCAAAACCGAAATTCTGGCGTACTGCAATTTGCCGTATGAGATTAAAATACCTTGATACCAAAATCAGTAAAATTAACCTAAAGTGTATCAGAACTTCATTTACTCCGCGTCAAAACAAACATGAGCATTCGATCGCCGCAGCTTTTTGCTTGCTGCTGCCTGCCAAGGCATTTATGGCCCGCTGGGCAATACAGACGCACGAATTAACGCACTAGTGTTTGTTTTGACGGAGACGCAAATGAGATTTCAATACATTATAGAATGATTATAGTTACACATGTGGTGGATAATTACACCGGGTACCCCCTAGTGGAGAATGAAGAACCGGGAGTCTTACAGAGAACTGGGAATTTCGAAACTAGCTTTCAAACACAGCGGAGGTCCCGGGATTTTCAAGATATTAGGGACAGAACTGGTTTTGGTGTTAAAATCAAATTACACATGCCCACAAAAGATGTGAGTACTGGGGGTCCCAGCATATTTTTCCAATTTATTTTTATCACAAATTTTGGTATTTTTAGCAGATGTCCTTTGCTCAGAGATGTGATAATGCCTAAAGCCTAAACTACTTTCATATTTAATAATAATAGATGTCCTTGATTCCTTACAATAACATTGTAATGCAGCTAAGGTAAGACTTCAATGGCGAAACTTAGCGTTTGCTACTGTTACATTTAACCATAAAAGTCACTAGCAGATGTTAAAAATAATGAAATATTATTCACAACAAATTGAGATATTTAGTAATAAAGTATAACAATAAAGCTAAAACTGGCATACTTTCCAAAGCGAAGTACGCCAAAAAGTAGAAAATCAAAAAAAACTGTTGAGAACATAAAATAGTATGATTGTGTAATCAAGTCATTGAAGCAATGACTATTTCACTTTTTGTTGAAAAGCTGGTAATGGGTATTATTTATACAATTTTGGTAAGGAGTTATATATGGTGGCAATATTGTAGGGTCAAAATAAGGTTGTTGAATACTGAGATAATTTTATTTCGAAGTGGTCTGGAAGCAAAATAATTGTTAATTGCAATTTTTTTCGCAATTAAGGCGGTTTAGACGTAAAAATCATTTTCGTTTCCAATGTATTGAGTACTGGATATTTTGCTGATACATGATTAAATTTCCAGAGTCCAGCGACCTCCTAGTGTTCAGCGGGTAAAAAACAGATGGGGAAAATATAGTGGAATTCCATGCACACACAACTTTTTTAATTTGTGGGATTGTGTTATTAGTTAGTTCCTATTCCGTATCAAAACTACGGCCTATATAGTTTGTTTTATTTGAAAAAACGATAATTTCGTTCTACTATAAACAATATACATGGCCATGAATCAGTCTTCCACCCTCCCAAGCTAGGCGAATATATTGCGAGCGAGCATCGGAGTTTTAATTCAAATTCATTCCTCTATATACTCGTATTTAATCCGGAAGTAGGACAAGGTGTTTGCGGTCCCGCTTCAATCAAATTCTCGGAAAGTCCCAGGACTTTAATATCGTGGGATATGGGGTTTTTGAAAAGGTACCAATTTCATTCTTCTGCACGTGTGAAGCCAGTCTTAGGTAAAGCTCTTCCTAGCAGTTTGTTCCACTTCGCCGATACTGCAGAAACAAAGGAGCCGTTGTATCGACCAGTTCTCGATATGTGGAGCTGTACGGAGTCTCAGCAGCGGTGTGCCAAATCATGATCATCGGAATTCAAATTCCTACCTCCCGAGACCGACCGATCCCTATCAAAGCACAGCCATCTACTATAATCGGTTGATGTGTTTGGGTTCTTTTTGTTTGATAAAATTCAAGGGTGAGTTCTAGAAACATTGAGCTGCACTTTATTCTTTCTCTTCACTCTCTGATATCCTCCAGGTCTCTCGTCTCTCTTCACAGAGGCGTTCCATATGAGACTTATCTTACGAAAGACAGGCACATAGAATTAGACCCCACCCATTACCTATCATATGGCATTTCATCAAAATTCTAACGGTACATTCCAATCCTCAGACGGGCCAATGAATAGAGGACAAACAAACCGACAGAAAGGCCGACAGGCAGACCAATAGACAGAAAGACCGACATACAGATCGAGAGGCAGGCAGATAGACCGACACACAGACATACCAACCGACAGACAGGCAAACAGACCCACGGAAATGAGTGACACGGTTAAACGTTTTGTACATGTAACATTCAAAAAACATGTTTTTCCAAATTTTTCGCGATTAAACGTTACCTCGCCAGTGCAATGGCGTGGGAGCTAAAATAAAATAATAGACAAACGGAGACGGAGGAGGAGACGATATTCGATTACTTTTTTGCCTTCAGTAAACTAGGGAGTCACAGTGAAAGTTGCAGGAACTGTCAAATTACTGAAAATATTTAATATTAGAAAATCCTCACCTGTGTAACCTCTAAGTCCTGCAGGTCCAGACCTCGGCCTACTTCCGACACTAACACTACTCGCCGTGCTACTCGTACTAGGACTCCTCCTCATCTCCGACCTTGACCTGGTTCTCCTCCTCTGACCTTGTTGTTGGCCGCTTCCTGGTCTGCAAACTCCCGTGGGGCAGTGTTCGCCCATCACACATCGGCCTTCGCAGATCGTGCGCGATTGGAGCAGTTTCTCGTAGTTGTTCAGCATTATGGCGCATTGCTCTTGGTCTCTGTAGACCAGCGCCAGACTGGGATAGCGCTCTTTCAAGCGACGACGTTCCTAAAAAAATATATATAATTTTGAGTCAAATTAGACCTGATCATAGTGCAGTATTAGAGCACCATGAATAGATAAAGCTGACGCAGTATTGCCACAAGAATGCAATCACTGGGATTATTAATAACAGGGTACATTTTCAAATCAACAGCATAAATTAGATGCATGCATGGCAAGGACAGCGATAAATTTCTGAGGAACACTATGAACACCAGGGGGCCTAAATTAGACCCCTGAGGTACACCAGATGATGCAATATAAATCTTGGATTGACAGCCGCCATACTCCTCGTGCATGCTCCTTTCCAGGATATATGACTTGCATGAGAAGCAGTTAAAGGTCTGAGAATCCAGCAGATTCGGGCAACAACAAACAACCATTTATTTGATCAAAGGCCTTTTAAGTGCATATGACATCCAGTTGATCTTGTTTATCCAAAACCCCAAAAATGTCCTGCGTTAAACAAGTCAAGCTTGTGACTGTTGACCTCCCAAACAAACCCAAGCTGTTTGTGAAATATAGATATCGCTGACATTACCATTTTTGAAAATCGGATAAACCTTCGTCATTTTCCAGATCGAGAGGTATGTACATGTTGATAGTATTGAATTAAAAATCTTGGAAAAGTTTCCTTACAAAAACTTGGGATGGAAATGAATTAATATTTGCAGAACCGCTTCAGATATTCCACTGATATTTAGTACGTAGTGAAAGTTAATAAAGGTGCTTATTTTTCAATGCAAAAATAATTTTTAGCTTTAACAGTGGCGTGCGTGCCGGTATTGACATCGATATTTCTCAAGAAAAAAATAGTACGTCAATGGTTGTTTGCTAGGTAAAAATTATTTTTAAATTCCCTGTTCAATTTAAAGCAAATTATCTCTCTTGAATTGTTTTCCTTCGATGCGCCATTTTTGAGTAAAAAAATAAAAACCGTTCTATTGTCTAACTTGCAAAATTATTATTCATTTAACTGGAAAAATTAAACACATTAGGGATAATGAACAACAACAACTGACAACATAAACATAACAATAAGACCAACGAAATTGTTGAAAATGACCCCCTTCACTTAGTATGCCTGCTTCCGCCCTCCTTCCCATTGAATTGCGCACTCGTTGAAATATCCCTGGAGTGTTTTTTATTCTATCACAAGCTGGAACTATTCTTTCTCTTAATTCCTCTACGGTGTTAATGGGACTTGTGTACACTAGTGTCTTAAGATAGCCCCAGAAAAAGAAATCTAAACTGTTAAGGTCTGGGGACCTTGGTGGCCATTCTTGGGGCCCACCGAGGCCAATCAAACGATTTGGATAAACAGTTTGTAAATAATTACGAACCGCTACACTGAAATGCGCTGGTGCACCATCATGCACGTACCACATATTGTTTCTTATTACTACGAGTAACGGATCATCATCAAGCAGCAAAGGCAACTTTTGTTGAAGAAATTTGAGGTTAGTCTGTCCGTCAAGTCGTCCCGGCAAGAATAATTGGCTAACAAAGTGGCTGCCAATAATTCCTGCCCATACGTTAATCGAAAATTGGTGTTGGAAATGGGTTTCAGTTACTGCATAGGGATTTTCTTTTGCCCACAAATCATTGTGAAAATTCTGAATGGCATTTCGAGAAAAATTAGCTTCGTCCGTCAACAGAATCATTGATTCAAATTGCTGATTTTGTGTAATTTTTTGAAGATACCACTGACAAAAGGTCACACGCTTGGACCATCAATGGGAAGTAATGCCTGTACTCTTAAAATATGATAAGGGCATAACAAAAAATCCACTAAAGTTCTCCAAACAGCACTGGTTCCTCAATTTCAGGTGTTCTCACACTTAGAGGTCTACCTTCAGATGTTCCTTTTCGGACAGAACCAGTTTCAACAAGACGACGATGAATATTAGAAAATGTTCTTCTATGTGGCAAAGCACGATCGGGATATCTCTGGTGATAAATCTGTCTGGCTAGCTCACTATTACCGTCGGCAAGGCCATATACTTAATGCATTTCCGCCATTTCTGCATTTGAATAATTCACCATTATTAACAAGATTGTAAAAACTAGATAATGAAAAAGATGTCACATAGAACAGATTTGATTAACAGAGACTTGTCAGATGTGAAAAGCTAGTGACATATTCCAGAGCAACTAGATATTTATTGATAAATTGCTTTCTTCAATATTATTACATTAATTTTCTCGGACAATAGAAAGGTTTTTATTTTTTTACTCAAAAATGGCGCATCGAAGGAAAACAATTTAAGAGAGATCATTTGTTTTAAATTGAACGGGGAATTCAATAATAATTTTTATTTGGCAAAAAACCATTGGAGTACCATTTCTTTCTTAAAAAATAACGAAGTCAATACCCGTACGCACGCCACTGTTAAAGCTAAAAATTATTTTTGTATTGAGGACTATGCAACCTTATTAACAGTCACTACGTTCTGAATATCAGTGAAATATCTGAAGCGGTTCTGAAAATATTAATGAATTTCCATTTTTTCCTTTTTTTGTAAGGAAACATTTTTGGGCCATAGTTTATAAAGCAAACTAACATTAATTTTTCATGTAGATTCACACCCTTGAATATTCGCATATCATTAAGGAACACCCTGTATATCTATCTTCCAGAAGCTATTTGACTGTGCGACAGAATTTTGAAATGCAAGAACCTCAAAAAAGGTTTGTGTAATCAAAATAATCCTAGAGTATAATTTTCAATTGAAACATGATATTAAACCATATTTTCCCAATAAAATGGTGCAATGTTACTGGAAAGAAGGCTTTAGCATAGATTATCGAGATTCTAAGTTGTAATTAGCGGCCTCATACATACTGTATTGAAAAATAAAAAGTAATCTTATTCCACATCATCAGAAACCTAAACGATTCCCAGTTATCGTGTCAATTATATCATACTTCTTTAAATAAATTAGGTCTTTGAATCATAGACAATAATGACATCTGTCTGAGAAAACATTTCTTATACGGCTATCATCGTTTTCCTCATTTGGAAATAAAGTCCTTTAATCCAAGAGCACTCTTTTCAGTCTGTGATGTTCTTCATAATGCGAGATAAATTTATGTAAATGTTTTTTTCAATTTTGTTTCCAATACTTCATGGTGTTTTCTTATCAATTGTTGCTTTAAGATACCCGGTAAGATGTTGTCATAGCTTTCTAGTGCACTAGTCACATTTAACTGATATCTTTGAATATTCACCGACGTAGCAATATCTCTTGATACAAAAAGTATCCTATAAAATAATATGAGATTTGACTTGCAGTATCAAAACAAGACCCACCGCTGAGCTCTTTAATAAATCCCAGGCATTCGCATAATAGAGCGGATAAAGCTATAAGACCTTTGTTTGTTCCGAGGGAGTTGAAAAATCAATTTTTACTTCTGAAGTGAATTAGAAAATTTGGATACCCTTGAATAGGGAAAAGTAAACAATGTGTCCAGTCAATCCAAATTGAATAAATACTTGGAGGCTATTTTAAATGGACTGCAGATACATTCTTCCTAGGGAGCTTCCGAATTAGAATCACCAGATTTATCAAATATAGGATTTTATCCGATGGGAAAAATTAATATCCTTTTCTGAATTGCCACGCAAAAATCTGCATTTGGTGATTGCACCTCCTTAATTTAACGCATTAGGTTAGATTAACAGGTCATTTTGAACATATAGAATCTTAAAAATTAAATTATAATCAAAATTAAAAATAACATTTCCACTGATATGATACGTTTTAAGGTGTTGGGTTAAGCCTTTCTCCAACTTATATTACAAGGAAAGATAAAAGCGAATAGGTGACATGGACACCGTCGCCGCGTGTTCTAGCTGAAGAACCTGGGACAATAGACACGACTAACAACAACCGACCTAGTTGGAGGATGAGCCATTGTGGTAATTGAGAATAGACACTAGTGAAAGAAGATAGGGGAAGACTACCAGTTTATTGACACTTTCGTAAATACGTGTTGTATTCAGGGCGGGAGGGGCTTGAGTCCAATCTCAGCACGTTTTACTGCAGAAAAACAGTTCAAAACTGCGAGTAAGACAAGTTAAAGTAAAGCATTAAAATCGGACACAATCGGATTTATCGTGGTAAATATACTAAGTGACATATAAATCCGAACACCCAGTTTAAATGGTTTTATTTTAATAAAAGTTGGTGAATGTATTTATCTTACTGTAAATAACAAGTGAAAAAATTTTCAGCCCTATCAGTTGTACATTCCGGTTTTTATACTGCTTTTTTTTAATTCACTAACGCTCTAAAAATGAATATTTCAGCCTCAGTAAAGAATTAACGTTGGCGGATTTTGGTTCTTGACATCCTTTACGATCGGTTACGATGCCTAGAGTACGGAGACCTGTACGATTTCGTCAACTTAGTGAGTTTGATAGGGGCCGTATAGTGGGACTTCGGGAAGCTGGACTTTCTTTTCGGGCAATTGAAGTTAGAGTGCAAAGAAGTGTAGACACTGTGGTAAGGTGTTGTCAGGCACGGCTTCGAGAAGGCCGTACGCAAAGAGCAAGGGGCACTGGACGCCGCCGTAGAACAACAGACCGTGAAGATCGCCGCCTAAGATTATTGGCCTTAAGGGACCGTTTCTCCACTACCAGGTCCATTGCAAATGAATGGTTTGCAGAACACGGAGGACCTATTGGCATGCGAAGTGTTTACAGACGAATGAGAAGTTTTGGCTTGTTTTCATACCGGCCACAATGGGTCCTCCCTTTAACTTGAGAACACCGACGTAATCGCCTTGAGTGGTGCAGACAACGGTCACTCTGGGATCAGGAATGGAACAGTATTGTCTTTAGTGACGAGTCTCGATTTTGTTTAGGTATGCACGATGGTCGTGCCAGGGTTAGAAGGCGACGTGGTGAAAGGAGGAATCCACAGTTTTTTGTTGAAAGACATGTTCATCACACTGTTGGAGTTATGGTTTGGGGTGCTATAGCTTATGGTTCCAGGTCACCTTTAATCTTCATCAGAGGTAACATGAACGCGCAGCGTTATATCCACGAAGTTCTAGAACCCCATCTTTTACCCTATCTTGACACCCTGGCAGATCCAACTTTCCAACAAGATAATGCCCGACCACATGTTGCAAGAGTCACAATAGACTTCTTTCAACATAATGATGTCACATTGTTACCATGGCCACCAAGATCTCCCGACTTATCCCCAATTGAGCACGTGTGGGATATGATGGGTAGGAGATCGCTCAATTTGCAACGTCCTCCTCAGACTCTAGAAGCACTTCGAGAGGAGCTGGTGGTTGCCTGGAATGAGATACCACAGGAGGACATTGACCACCTGATCAGAAGCATGCCTAGGCGCGTTGGAGAATGCGTAGCACATCAGGGTGCATTCACACATTATTAAAGGTCAAAGGGCTTTAAAGAAGTGCAATCATTTTGAAATTGTTATCATTTACTTATTGTGCTTCATTAAGTACTTATACAAAATTTTATTAAAATAAAACCATTTAAACTGGGTGTTCGGATTTATATGTCACTTAGTATATATAGGTGGCCGTAAACCGAAGTAATGAAACTAATTTCGTTTTCTATAAATCCACTGCATTTACACAAATATAGAAATTTTAAGAAATCTCCTGTGACATTAAGGACTGAGAGAGGGGGGCTATATCGCACAACATTTCACTAGGGGAGGACGAGGTCAGTCAAAATTACATCTCAAATGGGCGCACCCTGAGCTGGCGAGATGGCATGAGATACCAAATGATGATCAATGTATCTCATGACATTTTTCTCATCAAGGTGTAATGCTATTTCGATGATTTTGTCGCTGTCGTCACCCACGGTACTCTAGCCTTGTTCAAAATAAAACGAAACAAAATGCAGCATGACATGATACGTACCTCCATCAACCTTGTAGAATCAAAATCCTCAAGCTGTTTCTGAAATCCTATATTCGGATTGGCCACTGCTCTTCCAGCCCTTACGACCTTGAGAGCTTCCTTCCAGTTGAGGTTCGTCACCGACATGATGTATGCCACACACACAGTCACACTTCTTGACATTCCTGCAAGACTGGGTTAAACAAAACAAATAAATATTCATTCTATTTTTGTAGAACTTCTAACCACGTCATTCCAACCTAGAAATGGCTGGTTGAATTGCTGTGCGTGTGACTGAAGATTTTGTGCAAAGTCTGGAATGCTCCTAAGTTTCGGTCACTGACTGCATCTTTTTGGGCTGATCTAGGTATAACCGATGTACTTGGACAAAGTTGGATATGAAAAAGGCTTGTTAAACTGTTATTATGCAATATTATATCGTATCTTCTCTAGCTAATAATTAAAACCAAGGAAGTCGAATTTTGAGGGAGATGACAATAGGGTCATCCCGATTGTTGATATACAGGGTATTAGGTAAACATGCGGCAAAAATTCAAGGGGTTATTTCTCGGCCTACTATAAAAGTGTTTTGTCCTATGATGATTTATGAAAAACCCCTTTGTTTCGAAGATACAGGGTGAACAAAATTTGCGACAGTAACAACATTTTATTATCAAAAAGTACATGTAAAGCTGCTCAATCTACAATAAATGTTCGAAGTGACTTCCTCTAGCCTGGGTACAAGCATTCAATCTTATCGTCATGAAATGCGAACTCATTGAAACACACCAGGGTTGTTTCTGCTTGAGTTACACCCAGCAATTATCCGATTTCTCAATTCGTCCAAATTATCTACTGGAGTAACGTAAGCTAAAGACTTCAGGGACCCCCATAAGAAATAATCCAGGGCTCTTAAGTCTGGGGATCAATCCAGCGATTCCCGTATGTTGCTATTAAAAAACCACGAGCAACCTAACTCAAATGTGGTGGTGCATCATCCTGTATAAACCACATTGCAATTGTTGTCGCCAATGGCACACCTAAGACTGACTTAGGATCAAGAAAGATGTTCTCTGATCCTGATCTCGAGAGTGGCGGTGACGTTATTGCTATTAGTATCAGCGCATTCTAGTACCCAAATAAGGGTCTCACTGCTATTTTTTAAAATAACTTCCAAACAATTCAGCCTGGCATATTGTAGCGTACCTTCCGGAAGGCAACGAAAGCTTTGTTCTTCATTTAAGCTTGTCAGTCTTTACCAGATGTCAACTAGTCACTATGAGGACATTCTAAGTGCATTTTAGGATCATTTCAAAGACGAAGTCAAAATAAGCTTAGCATTTGATTCCGCCATAGTATGACAGTATCTACGATTATATTTCTCGATAATTTGTAAAATTTAGCAAGAACTGACTCTAGGTTTTATCTATAAAGGTACTGCAAGAGCCTAATGCCAATATGGCTAGTGATCGGAGCGATATTAAAAACCTCTCTGAGTAATAATAACATGAAAGAGTGACGGTAAAAATAGTCATCCGTTGAACCACGACATACTTGAAAACAATAATTTCTATTACATCAGATGAAAGTTTATTCGCGCTTTCTATATATACTCATATGATCTAAATTTTTCAACACACGACACAACAGATGACATCGAACCTCTTGAATTTTGGCTCAAAAAAATAGTGTCGAATGTTGCACCACAAATAAATTGAAGTTTGATAAAATCTGCCGTGGTAAAAGTATCGTAAGCAAAGTTACTATTCCGTATTCCATATAATTGGAACCCTATTCCAGGTAGTGAATTTCATTTATTTTTGTTACTTTGTTTTTTGAATATTCACACACAAGTGTATCAAGGTTTCCCTCTTCCCTCAGAGACCTTCCGGTCCCTAATTGGACGATATCTTGATTATTGATTGAATATATAAGATAAACGTTAGTAGTAAGATGAACGACTCGTATAGCTTGAATAATTGAAATGGACGGATAATTAACCAGTACCACATAATTTCCCCACGGTATGACCCTCCATGTCATAACAAACCGTAGTCCCAACGAGATTAACCCCATTACACATGCACCAAAACGATGCTGATGTCAATTAAGCGACGTTATTTGTGCATATTTTTGAACACAATTAACTCGTCGCGTCAAGGGATGTGCATTGTTGCGTTATAATGAGGGTTGTTACCACCCTTGACCTATTTTAGCTTGCCTAACAGCTTTGAGGTAGAGAATAATATTTTCGCTCCTCCCAGAAGTTGGAATTACAGCTTCCGCCCTTAATGGCTATTATGGCCATTGCTTGAAATGTTTTGTAGTCTTCCGCCACAGTAAAAAATATATGAAAAGAAAAAAGCGAGTAAGCGCAGACGTAGTATGAGAAATTATATTTTTGTTCTTGTAAAGACCTTCAGTGATACTTATTCCTACAATCGATGGGCCGTATTTTGTATTTTAATGCAAAGAGTCACGTAGAAAATTGAAAATTAATACCGTGTACACTGCCATCCAAATGATGCATACAAACAGCGTTGATAAACGAAGAAAACACGATATCGCTAGAAAGATAGTTTTGAAATTCAGTAGATTCAAGGATAAAATCGGTAAAGAACAATTAGGGCTAGCGTAAGGTCAGCGGAGGATTAAGATAAATATCTTTTAGAGTGGGCATACAATACTGATACACAGGATTTCTATAAATGTAAAAACAAATAAAAATTTTGCTTCTTAAAAAACCACTAAGAGCTAATTTTACATGTTTTTTACAATAATAAAATATAATATCCATACATCTTCAGCTATTATACATGTTGTATAACAGGCACGAGTTAAAAATGATTATTATGATATAGTAGTGTAGTTCATAATCCGGTCAGTTGTCCTTTCCATTATTTTTTAATTCACCACCTTTGTAAATCCATTAGAAACCTCATGTGTTTTAAACTCGTGGTTAGCGAATGAAAAAGCTAACTTAGGATTTTTAATTTTTTGTATCAGCTATGAAGAGTTTTTTCTTCGGCTTGAGTTTAGAGTTTTATTGTTCTATTATTTGTTATTGGTGTCTCAACAAGAGCGCCGGATTTGAATTTGTCGCCATTTTTTGTACAAATGGTCTTTACTTGATGACGGCTGCCAAGTCCAGACCACGCGATAAGACGTCATGGAGCAACGTTTAGTTATTGTGAAAACTCAATACAAAAATGGAGAAAATTACACAGAAACAAATTACGTACAATTTTCGGTCGTAATAATTCGTCAAATGAGTCGACAGTTGGCCGTTTGGTTACAAAATTAGAGACGAAATTCACGTTGCTGAATGTGAAGACCACTGTTCGTCGCTGTCCTGGATGCACTCTGCAACAAATTTTGACAAAAGATCTGTGCTTGCATGCACGCAAGAACTCAAAGTAACGGACCATGCGCAGTGCCGTGAATTCGTTCATTGGGCGCAGGAGCACCACCAAATTTATGTGGATTTCTCGAAGGAAATAATTTTTTCTAATGAGGCACATTGTCAACTGAACCGATACATCAGTGAGCAGAACTGCCAAATTTGGGGATCTGAAAACCGCCTTCTAACCGAACAACCAATGAATCCGCCGCAAGTTACCGTTTGGTGCGCATTGTGAATGGACCGTATTTCTTCGAAAATGCAGCTGGAATTGCGTGGTGTGCGGTATCGCTTTTTTTTATACTCCAACCACCACGAAGGCCTAAGGCCTAAGCACCCATGGGGTACCGTGGGGCTATAGGGGGACACAGGGGAAAAGGGGAACGCCACACGGACTCTGGCGAGGGAACACATGTGGATGCAACATGCACACATTTTGGCCCCGCCTACGAGATCCGCCGGATGGTACCTCCGCGTTCGACAGTCAGAGACCGTCTACCACCTACGGACAATCACAACATCCATAGCCAAGAGAAAAATGTCTCCTGGGACGGGATTCGAACCCGCACAGCGCACGGCGACTGATCAGGAGACCGAAGAGTCTACTACTGCGGCCACCGCTGCTGCCTGCCTGCTAAATGATAACCGAGTTTTTGTGGCCCCAGTTGGATTGAATTGATGTGGAAGATATGTTCTTGCAACAAGACGGTGCGACCTGCCACACAGCACGTGAAACAATGCTGTTACTGCGGGCCAAGTTTCCAGACCGTGTCATCTCTCGGTTTGGCGATCAAAATTGGCCATCAAGATCGTACGATCTAACGCCAATGGAGTTCTTCCTCTGGGGATATGTGAAGGAAAAGGTGTATGCGAATAGGTCACAAACAGTTGAATGCCTTAAAGAAGAGATACGGTGTTAACCAGAATTTTAAGAAAAGACTGACCCTGTGCCAGAGGTTTTGTGGTGGCTTTTTACCGGATTTCCTTTTTCATGTTTAACCGCAACGATTCCTCTTCGTGTTGACATATAAATACTCGCTTAATTCGAAAAGAAATTGTGTTTTTCTTGAAAGTCAAATCCGGCGCTCGTATTCAGACACCCTTTATAATGATCAAAATATTTTCTTCCATATGTATTGCTTTCTCTGAGTTGTGACAAATAAAGAGTTTGCGTTGTTTATTTATAATCTGCTGGTATTTATACTAAAAAAATTAACAAGTAATATCAAAACTACTTGAATTTACAAATAATTGGCAGACAGTCGTAAAAACTAGTTGACTTGATATCAGATTGCTAATATCTATTACTTAACTTGATTTCAAGTCAAGTCAAGTAGCTTGAAAATCAAGTCAAGAAGTGGAAATTCACCCTATAGACCACCTCCAAAAAAATTCGCCTCTGCGCGATGTGTCGTTTTGCAGTGACCACGATGCGCTATCAGCTGTTTTTGCGCCCAATGAGCGTTTTCGGTCTTTGAGCGTAACATACTGAAGAAAATGTGATTACCTTGTTCTTAAACTACAAAGGATTTAAAAATGTGCATTGAGCATCTTGTTACGTAATATCCATTTCCAAATTTTTCTTTTCATTTTGCTTACCAGTGAATTAGCACATTTCCCTCTCTCAACCTGGCGGCGTGTATGAAGTCGTTGCACAATGAAAAGTACTGGGTTAGATTCTGGTCTGGGGAATCGGAAGCCATAACGCACAGATAATGCTTGTCCTGAAACAGAAAGATAACGCTGGGTAAGGCAGATGTTGCTGTCAGTGCTGCAACGAAAATTGGTTTTCCCAAGATCCGCTTTGTGCACAAGCCGTGGACCGTGGATGAGGAGTAGGAACCGCAAAAAGTATCCGGGGAGAACGATCGCTCGATTGTTTTATAAGTCGGGAGAAGGAGGTCTGAAAGAAGAAGTAGAACATTAAGTTTTTTGAGCAGCAAATAGGTTAGGAGGCAAGACTATATATGTTTACATGGCAGTGTTTGTCATCAAGATTATGTAGTTTTAGTGCATACTTCTGCGTAGATTTGTCTAACAATACCTACCAAAGTGACAAACCAATACATCGGCGTACAGTTTTTTCTCTTGAAAGGATTGACAATTCATATAATAAGGATTTTTTCGCGAGTCCACGGTGTAGCACAGTGCACTACCGGGAACCGATACTCAAATTTTCGCGATGAACGGGAATAGGGGAGGACGTATGTGACGTCATCCGAACGTCAAAAAATCACGTGATACGGGTACCCGCCTAACGTCTGTGAGGTACTAGCGGGTGACAGGTCTTATGTAATTTCATTTAAAAACACGCATCTCAATTGAAAATTTATCTTCGCCGCGCTGAAAATTGAGTTAAATTATTAAATCATAAATGGAGGAACACGTCTACCTGATTTTAAATGACGAGGGAGAAGGTCATCGAAGATATATGAACCGCACTTGTAATATCAAATGATTGATTTTCTTGATATATATATATATATATATATATATATATATATATATATATATATATATATTTACATGCACAAAAAACGATCCGACTTTTTATTTCAGATTCAAACAAGACAGCTAAGTTTTTCAAGGAGCTTGAAGCAAACATTTTGCGCAACATGCGCCATCTAACCACCCCCGGTGTAACTTGAAGCTGTCAAAACTTCGAGAGGAACAGGAAATTCCATCTGTTCCCGCTCCGGTTCACTACGGGATCTCGCGAAAAAATCTCTAATATATTCAATCGTACTGGGTATACTCACGTACAGCAGGATGAAAATACTACCCGCTTTGCGCTATGAATCGCTAAGTTATTGTTAATAAACGGTGTTAAATTAAATAAGGCAAAGAAATGAAAGTAAATGCCTATTTATTAACATTGCTTAAACTTTACTCGGAATTTCTAAATAGTCCTGATCCGAACAGAGTCTTGGCTAAAAGCAAATACGAAGTTGAAATTAATATGAAAATTACTGCACTATATTGATCCAATAAAATGATTTGGAAGCGCTTTAACTGATTTGATATTCACAGGTTTTTTTGGGACACGTTAGGCGCTCTTAACCGAGTCTCGTGGCACTAAAATGAAAAAACGTGAAATTGCGATTAATTACAAGAAAGTAAAGACGCGGTAGAGACTTTTCTTGAGAACTTTCAGATTCAAAATGAAAGTATGTATGTACGAGCCCCTTCTCACTTCAGTTAGCCCACTTCAAGATTTGTACCAAAATATGCCTTTATAAACTAAACATGACGAAACTATTTATGTACTTCTAAAACAATTTATTTTGTCAAAAACATTTTAGGTACACTCTAGTTGTAAAATATACATATTTGAAATCACTTAGACCTATAACTAATAGAACATCTGAACAAATAAACAATTTGCGAATAAATGCGCGAAGTTAACAAAGCAACAATTGAAAGATTACCATTGGGTAACATCACCTTTATGTTTTATTACGGCTGAAATTCTTTGGGGCATAGTGTTAACCAAGTTTTGGCAAAAATTTGGTGTAAAACAATCCTACATTTCTTGAAGCTTTTGTCTCAGATCGGTGATTGTACGAGCAGGATGTTGTCGTAGAACCATCTGGTGCCACAAAGTTTCAATAGGTGACAGATCTGGACTGCTAGAAACCCATTTCAGAAGTGGTACATTATTTTCTTCCATCCATTTTATAGCCTTTTTTGAGGTATGGCATGCTGCACCATCTTGATGAATCACAAAATCTTGGCCGGATGTCAAACAGTCTTCCATCACTGGTAAAGGCGATTCTTCTAAAATTGCCAAATATTTGTTTGTATCCATATTTCCATCAATAAAATGAAGTTTTCCTACTACTTTTTATGACATACTACCCCAGACCATAATGGATGCTGGAAATTTCAGTTTTCTCTTCAGACAGTCAACATGGAATGCTTCATTTTTTGCGAATAACTCTACTGCGACTGTCACCAACACAAACTTCGAATCGGGCCTCATCACTCCATTGTATTGCACTCCATTGTTGAGGTGTCCATTGTCCATGTTCTTTAGTCCATCTAAGCCGATTTTTCTTTTGCAGTGGAGTTAATAGTGGCGTTTCCTTGGCCTATAAACAAGTTGTGCAACTTTAAGGTTTTTACTTCACTTTTTTTTATAAGAAAACTTACCTTGTAAGTGCTAAATCCCAGTTTGTGAGCCTCTCTATGAGTTGGGGACTTCGAAATTCTCCTTCCAGTAGCGTCACTCCACAGAGCACTTAATTGTAAATAATTGGCACGCCTGTTTGTCACGATTATTCTTCTTAATGCTCTTCGGTCGACATTTGTGATATTACTTTTTTTCACATATCGTTTCTTAATATTAACTGAACCAGTTACGTTATATCTTCTAACAATATTTCTCAGACTGTACTGCGATAAGTCTAACAAAGTTGCAATTTCTGAGTTTGATTTCCCAGAATTAAAAAAATTAATTATCAGTAACCGAATTTTCTCACTAATAACCTTTTCCTCTACCCATTTTGAAAACCTTAACTACCCAAAACTATTTTAAACGTATTCTGACAGCTATGATTAATCAAAAAAATTGTCATGGCTTTTATTTTTCACAGCCACCTATGCGTTATAGACTTATTTTGCATTGAAATGAAAATAGTTTGATATGCTGTAATTGCAACATGTGTTATTTTTATGCTGCAAATTTGATTAGGGAGTGATAAAGTTTGTGTTTTCTACTATATATTATCAAAATATTCATTGTTAGTATTTTAAACCTATAACACCCTGCTACATTTTTATTATTTGTGTTTGATAAGAAAAAAACTAAGATTTCAATAGTTGGGCCAACTGAAGTGGGAAGGGGCTCGTATGTTAAAGTTCCGGTTGGTTCTTTTCAGTGTCCATCAAAATTTTTGTTTTGTCCTCAATATTTTGGAAGAATCAAGAAGTGGGAAATCATCACACAACTGTACAGGTAAAAGCCCAATTTTGGTGTTCAAGCACTTTTGCAATGGCGATGACTGCAATATATTAACACTCATAGATAAAAAGGTCTGCTTCATCATGTTCGGCAATTTTCTGGAACTGTGTTGACGTCACTTTTATGCTGTCGCCAAAAAATACGATTTGGAAATATCAGCAACTGTCAGACTGGCAGCTTAACCCTGATCGACTTGATGTATGCACCTGCATCCTGACTAATAACCTCGTAACTTTGGACCAAAACAAATCACATGCTAGCGTTTTCCAGAGTGTCGTATGTGTCCACATGTTTCCACACCTAAGCTACGCAGTCGGTTACCCTCAACAAAAAAATGAATGATGATGGATCCCCAGAGTACTGAGAACTCCGGACGTAAACTCAATCCACTCTGGGAATGTCCGAGTGAAGGTTGGACTCGAGGGAACAACATCGATAATAAAATGAGAGTCTGCACCGATTAATCATCTTAGTTTCCCAAATTACGAGGTGCACTCCAATCTGGGAAAGAGCGGGTTGTAGCCTTTATCCGCAGCAGTCTTTCCTGCCCCAGAGTTGTTTAATTGGAATCAGCCTGGAAGGACATTCTGTGGCTTCGCCTCAACTCCAAAACATCTTCAGCAGAAGTTCAAGGCACACAGAACCTTCTTACAAAACCTCACTGTAGAGAAGCCGACGTTGAGTCCAGAAACAAATATAACGAAGCGGTCCGCAGTGCCAAAGACCAGCACAATATAAAAGTCATGCACAGGGTCATGTCGCAGCGCAATTGCAGTCGGTTTTTCAGGACGCTGGTCAAGCAGATTGAAAGGAACTTCTCACACTAACCTTCCACCAGTTACGTGTCAGGATGGAATGATTGTAATCGACTGAAAGGCCAAGGCGGAAGTACTTGTCAAGATCTTTGCTGCTTACTCTACCATGGACTTCCCCCAACGCCCGAGTGCCGTCGATTCAAGGGACGCTACATTCAGGCATAAGACCGTAAGACTGCTCTTGTCGCTCGACAGCAACAAAGCTTCTGGTCTGGCCTTGATTTCTGCCGTTGTATTGAAGAGGGGTATCAGCGGAACTTGCTCCAGTTATTTCACGTCTCTTCCATATATCTAATGAATCCCGCACCTTCCCAGAAAGCTGAAAATTTGCTCATGTCCAGCCCATCCCAAAAAGAGGATCTAAGTCCAGTCCTCACAGCTACAGGCCTATAGCTCTGGTTTCTGTTATAAGTAAGGTGATGGGGAGGTGCATACATCGAATGTCACGGCTTGTTGCGGCACGCTGTCCTCTTATGCCAGCTTCCAACCGAGGGACTCCCAAAGAATCTTTGCAGATGGGTGGCTGAAGTCAGACACCCATCTTGCGGCCAGAGAGAAAGTTCTCTCTGGCCGCAAGATATCCATCGCAATTGTCGGTTCTCCTCTTCATCCCACAACGTCAACGCGGGTGTTCCCCAGGGATCGGTAACTCTTCCTCTTACATATCAACGACCTCTTTTCCTATACGATCAGCATAATTCACAGCTTTGCTGATGACAGCAAGAATTCAAAGCGACAAGCCGAAACATCAATTTTTGTTGAAATATATATATCAGTATATTCTAATCTAAAATCCTTTTCGGCATTCCCGGATTATCTGAATCAATTATATTATTAGCAATAATACTTAAAAATCCATTTGAGTATTTTAACAGTTCGTTAAAAAAGTCCTATGAAGCAGGTCTTCAGGACCTAACTTATGGCCTGCTCGATTACCGGTCCTGAACCCTATCGGATAATCCCTATGGGACCAATGTAAAATCAGATGGCAGCTTAATATGAAACATCTCTGGTGTATTTGTAAAGGTTGGACGCTCTAAGAGGACAGTGTTGAAGATTTGCTTGACGTGTAATCGTGTTGATATTAACATGTGATTTTTACTACTGAAAGTTGTTGCATGTATCTTTGGAGCTGAGCAGTTTTCGAAAAACTCTCATATGACAAAATAGTCCCAGAATAGTTCAAAAAATCGAATGTTTACCATATGTTTGGGAAATTGCTTGAATATCGCTATTTCTTTCACGCCAAAGGGGGCATATTACAGATCCGTGTGATATTTTTTGCTGCTTTACACATTTTATCGATCGTGTCGATATTCATGCATATTCATGCTGTATAATCATATATCCATAATCTCTCCATTTCGTGTAGTTTTTTAGACCTAAATAATGCTATTATACCTTTATTCGTGTGACGGAGCAACACCACTAGATGAAAGAAAAAGAAAGAAAAACGATAAAAAGCCTTCTATATAAGCTGTCACAACTCGTAGTTTGATCGATGACGTGCTACAGTTTTCCAAAGATTATTTTTGGTCATGACTAAGGAGGTGAGTTAAAGCAACAGTATTTAGTGAAAGATATAATGTAATAGTTTCCAACCAAAGTTGCAGTTTCCGAAAGCCATGAAGCAAGACATCGTAATAATTTTTCTTGGTATTACAGTTAAGTATGATAAAGAGCTGGTGTGGCAGTCCTATAAGGTAGAACGCAATCCAAATAGACTGCTTCGTAGACCGAAAAGTTTAACAGAAAACTAACAGTTAAGGATCGGGCAGAAGTCGGACAAACTCAACAGCCCTGTTACCAGTCGCTAGATGCAGAGGAATGAGAATACATCCCAAATAGTGATCTATGGCCTTTTCTTTTGGCATGAATGAAAATGGAAAAGACAGCTTTCCTAAAGTACTTTATATCTCATCTTCATGAGAAGATACGTGGCTTCAAGGTGTGCCTCAACTTTTCCGTCACCGTGTATAATTCTTGAAATACCTTGGTTTGCTCAATACATTTTTTCAACATTGATTATGTATAGAAACATCGATGCGAATATTAAAATAGATTTTGTAATCCATCTTCTCTTGAAGCGTTAATTTCCTGGCACCACCGTCATGATTCTGTTTATAAGAAAGTGCTCTCCTTCCATATTTTTCATCCCCTTTTTCACAGTAATCTCTTGCCAAAAGCTTTACATGGATTTCAGGGTCGAAAATACCTGCATATCGTTAGGTTCAGAGACGTAGTAGGAGACTATATTTCGATCCATACAATCCAGGCAGAACGATTTAACTTACCTGTGGTTTTCAGGTTCATTGTTTAACCGAATCAAACCATAAGTTGTGACCAAAAATGAAACATCATTCACAGGACCGCGGGGAGTCTTCTATGTAACATTTTTTTCTCGAGGACTTCATTAAAAAAAATAATAAACATTTTTTTAATATCTTCAAAACCGTCAACTGGAATGAACTAAAATTTGGTATGTGGGTTTACCTAAATATTGTCCACATTCAAAAATCTAACGTGCACCAGTGGCTGAGATACAGGGGATTATTTTTCAAGTAAAAATAGTACTTCACTGTTTTTTAAAAACTCGCAATTTTTATTTTACCTTCAATTTGCTACAAATAATTACTCTTGTGTTTTATCCTAGAGTGCACTGTTTTCGTAAAAATGAAAAAGCAAAGTTGATAATCAAAGCTTTATTTCAATAAATGTTCAAAATGACCACCATTCTGACGGCAACATTTTAATAAAGGTAAACGTATTTCTGCAAAATTTGTTGTGGCTTGAATTTGATGAAATGCATTATCTATTCTTTCTTGTAACTGATCAACAGTATTAATTTCTTCAGCGAACACTAGTTCTTCAAAAGCGCCCCACAAAAAGAAATCCAGGGGGTTAAAATCAAGAGACCTCGCAGGCCAATGTACGGGTCCGTTTCTGCGAATCCATCTTTGTCTAAAACGATTATTTAACCATGCGGTTATGTCACGACGAACATGCGGTGGGGCATCGTGCTGATACGGCTCATCATCTAACAAACGAATCTAGCTTGGTCTCCCAAGGTCAGATGCGCAGTAGACACAGCAGCGATCGAGGAAGCATCATGGGTACAGCATCAGTAAAAGTTTTAATTGCGTTATCTATAGGTTGTTTTAATTTATATTCGAAGGTTCTGAAAAATGGAGAGTAAAGTTGCAAATAAAGTTATAAGTGGTCAAAGCCGAGAAATGGTTGCCTCGGTATTGAGATTCATGCAGAATGAGGCTGAAAATGGAGTGACTGTTCCTTTACACAGAGTAAATATAATTACGATTACAATAAATTACGATTATTATTGCGATTATTACTAGGATTATTATTATTATTATGCAGATTCGAAAATTTAAGCAACAATGAAAAATAATGGGTAATTTTTTTGCTAGTATCTTTTTGGCAACACTGTTTTTGACAGATGACGCGTGAAACGTGTCTTATGTCATTGTCAAACTTGTTCAGTTTGGTCTATAATTTAACCATGAATCGACTTACGAACGAACAACGCTTGCAAATTATTGAATTTTACTATCAAAATTCATTCTCGGTTAAGAGAATGCATCGAGCACTGCTTCCAATTTATGGGCAGACGCGCAGACGTAGAGTGAGGACTGAAGAAAATATTGCGGCTGTATCCGCCAGTGTTAGTGATGACCGTGAAATGTCGATTCGCCGCCGTTCGCAGCAATTGGGCCTCTGTTACTCCACTACGTGGAAAATTTTGCGACAGGATTTGGGTGTAAAACCTTATAAGATACAGCTGGTGCAAGAATTGAAGCCACACGACCTCCCACAACGTTTCCAATTTGGTGAATGGGCGCTGGCAAAGTTGGAGGAAGATCCACATTTTTATCGAAAAATTGTGTTCAGCGACGAAGCTCATTTCTGGTTGAATGGGTACGTTAACAAGCAAAATTGCCGCATCTGGAGTGAAGACCAGCCAGAAGCATTGCATCCCGAAAAAATCACTGTTTGGTGTGGATTATGGGCCGGTGGCATCATCGGGCCGTACTTCTTCAAAGACGACAATGGCCGGAACGTAACTGTGAATGGCGAGCGCTACCGTGCGATGATAACAAACTTTTTTTTGCCCAAAATGGAGGAGCTGGACTTGGCTGACATGTGGTTTCAACAAGACGGCGCAACATGCCACACCGCACACGAAACAATGGCCCTATTGAAAGGCGAGTTCGGTGAAAAGTTTATCTCATGTTTGGGCCACGTCAATTGGCCGCCTAGATCGTGTGATTTAACGCCGTTGGACTATTTCTTGTGGGGTCATGTTAAGGCTAATATCTACAGGGATAAACCAGTAACGATTGACGCACTGGAAACCAATATTGAAGCATTTATTCGTGAGATACCGGCCGACATGTTCGAGAGAGTGTGCCAAAATTGGACCTTGCGCATGGGCCATCTAAAGCGGAGCCGCGGCCAACATTTACATGAAATAATCTTTAAACATTAAATTATATCGACCGTTCTACAGACTCAAATAAAGATTTAATCGTTTTTTCAAATTTTTTGTGTGTTTTTTTTTAATCAAATCCTATACCTCTTAAAAAATCACCCGTTAAATTACTTTGAGAAGACTTTATCTAAATGCCTATGTTCGTTCACGAAGTACAATATAGCTCTCTATCACAGAAAGATTTCAAATTATCTTTATCCTTATATATTTATATGTCATATATATATATATATATATATATATATATATATAAAAGTCACCGGAATACACCTGCATCAGAATATATAACAAACTTTCAGCTAACCTCAGGAATGTCAGTAGTATTGTTAGTTTTAAATGTAAACTCCGCAAATTATTAGTTTAAAAATGTTTCTACTCTTTGTCTGAATACCTCGCACTGTGATATATTTTTTTAAACTTTTTTTATATGTGAATGTCTGTACGCCTTAAGTTGTCCCTGTTTGTACTTTGTAAATACTTATGTTTGTTGCGTTTTTATTTTTAATTATGTGTACTATGTACCTC
The DNA here is from genome assembly GCA_963669975.1 of Acanthoscelides obtectus. Lineage (NCBI taxonomy): Eukaryota > Metazoa > Arthropoda > Insecta > Coleoptera > Chrysomelidae > Acanthoscelides > Acanthoscelides obtectus. The sequence continues at coordinate 34,945,881 of CAVLJG010000003.1, read as the reverse complement.
CCTCTTAGGACGAGTCTTATGTCATTTTTTATGATCTACAAGACAATAAATGTATCTATCTATCTATATATATATATGTAGAGAGAGAGAGAGAGAGAATTGTTCACGAATTACTTTGTGCAGCGGTGAGACCTAACATCTTGGTTGAATAGCATATCAAAGCCTGTGTAAAATAGGTAGCCTTTCATCAAATTAAATGAAATAACAGTATATCCGTCGGCTATTACCGTTTCTTTCAGACATCCACCGTCTCACTCTGTAAAAAGCGATTCATCTGACCATAAAGCCAAATGAATAAAATCTGCAGTTTGATTATGCATTTGCAGTAACCATTCACAAAAATTTCAACGTTGCTTTTCGTAGCCGTACCATGATTATCCAACGCCAAATTAATCACATCCAGTTCTTCTTGAACATTATCTCGGACACCATGGCCTCTAACTTCGGGAAGTTTGGCAATTCCATATTGCCGAAGTCTTAGAAATAAACGCGTAAAAACCTTTCGAGTAGGTTGGCGTCTGTTAGGAAATCGACCTTGATACTCCCGGGAAGCCGCTAAAGCATTTCGATTACAAAAATAATATCGGAGTACTCATCATTGCTGAATTCCATTTTACAACATTCAAATATGGAAAAAAGAAACTTATGACTTGACTTTTACAAATAAAAAATGGTAGTAGTAACGACAACTGTAGAATTCATAACTTTGACAAACTATCTAACAAGAAATGGCAAGTTGGTATCAAGGCCTCCTATTTTATTTTAAAATTAATTGTATCTTACCTCTTCAAGGATGATACAGTTTGTTTTATTTTTACGAAAACATTGCACTCTAGGAACACAACACAAGGTTAATTATTTGTAACAAATTGAAGGTAAAATTCGAAAAAAAAAACAGTGGAGTACTATTTTTGTTTGGAAAAATAACGCCACACGTATCTCCGCCATTGGTGCACGTTAATTATGAGATTTAGAACTTTTTCAAATACAATGACAATTAATGACAGTATGGTGTTTTTATGAACTCTCACCTGAAATACCATAAACAAAAGTGTACTATCATGAGTTTTCATTGTATTTGAAAAAGGCCACCGTGGTGTTGTACAATGAGCAGAAATTAAAACTTATATGTAGTACTTTTCAAAATAGTTCGTGATTACCATACTCGCCTGACCTACTGAAGGGACAAGTGCAAAAAACTCAAATTAATTGACACATGATCATGTATAAGATAGCTTGGCGTTGGTATAGTTTATTTTACATCTTTATTCAGGCGAGCATATGGCCATTCTATCTATTACTAAACACAATAATAACGTAGTGAACATATTTCCATGTTATGAAAAATTGACTGTCCCTATCCAGCACTGTATGTTTCAAGGACAAATTCAGTACTCAGGACACTCCTCCCTTGTTTGCGGCAATCGCTTTGATCTTGGCATGTTTTGCGACTATTAATGAGCAAACTCATCGCATGCTATCAAGGTATTCCACATATGTTATAAAAGTCTAAATGGAAACCGGTGATACTTCGTTTCGCCATTAAATTTAGTGCATTCCTTTGATATTCTATCAAAACTTTTACATTTATGATGGGCGCATGATAAACGATAGCGTTAAATGGAAATTATGGTTTCAATTATTTCAGGATTTTGATGGGAAATTTGGTATGACACACCACCGAGCAATAGCTCAAAATAATCGAATTTCTATATTGTCGCTACTTCAATTCAAGACTTGAGAACACTTGATACCAACAGTTTCGTTCCAATTGTTCGAGAGCAAAAGACCGCACCAAACTTTCCTGGTACTGTAGTGCAATATACAGGGTGCGCCATCTTTTATGTAGGTATGTAAACATGAAATATCTTTGAAAACGAAAAACTGATTTCTATATATCGGGTATTTTCATTAGATATGGTCCTTTACAATCTATTGGTACTAGTTTTTGAACACAACATCAATCAAGTGGTCACCTTTATTGGCCAAAACAAAATGTGATTGTTTTGCTGCGTTTTCCATTACTTTTTCGACCATCCCTGGTGGTATAGCGGTGATTGCGGTACGAATGTTTGCCTTGAGTTCTTCAGTGGTCTGGGACATGCTGGCGTACACTTGACTTTTCAAATAACCCCACAAGAAGTCCGGTGGGGTCAAGTCTGAAGACCTGAGTGGCCAGTCAATGTCACTTCTTTTTGACATCAGACGCCCAGGGAATTTTCGTTCCAGAAACTGGATTGTTTCATTTGCAGTGTGGCATGGCGCACCGTCTTTTTGAAACCAGTAACCATCAAGACTTTTTTCACGCATTTGTGGGCAGACATAATGAGCCAACATCCACGATATCGATTTCCATCGACTGTTTCGTTTTCGTTAAAGAAAAATGGCTCAATGATGGTTTTGGCGCAAACGCCGGCGCACACAGTCACTTTTCGTCATGCAACGGCATTTCGTGGATCTCATGTGGATTTTCCGTTTGTTTATTAATGCCGCCAGAGAGCCTGAAATGGGCCTCGTCGGTCATCACAATTAGCTTCCAAAAATCAAGTTCAGCATCAACCTTGCGAGCGACTGTTTGGCGTATTCCAAGCGACGTGGACGGTCAGTTGGCAATATTTTTTGTGTTAACTGCACCTTATAAGGAAACAAATGCAAATCATCCTTCAAAATGGGCCGCAACGCGGTTCCACTGATGCCAAAATGCTGAGCGCGGTGATGATACGACACTTTTGGGTTCTGGGCAACGCTGTCTCTGATCGCTTCAACCAATACATTGGAACGTCTTGGTCGTTGATGAACGGTATGTTGACGATCTCCCACTGTCCCGTACTTCAAGAAAATTCAAAACGAAACGACGGATAGTGTTGTCAGACGGTACCTGTTTGCCACAATATTTTCGACGATATGCACGTTGCGTTAACACAACTGAACGACGATTTTCAATGTACATTGTGACTATTTCGGCGCTTTGTTTCGGTGTAAAGCAATTCATGACTAAAATTGTAGTAAATTCACGTTTTAGAAACACGTAAAACCAAATCACTCGATTGGTAAATATCGAAGTCATTCGATGTTACAATACCGACATAAAAGATGGCGCACCCTACAGAGTGGCCAACTAAGAATACGAGGCACTGTATCTAGGAGCCTATCCATCGTGGAGGCCTGCGCCAAAAAAAGTTCTTACTAAAACGGTCAAGGGAGAAGCCAGGAAAATATTTTCAAGTTTCTGAAATGGCCGCTAGAGAGCGTAACTTGAATCTAAAAAAGTGATGTTTCTGTGAATTATATTAACCTAACAAAAAAATACCAGATCTTTAAAGTCGAGGATAATTTGAACTTTTTTTGTTTCACAATTTTTCCTGTATCTCTAAAATCTCTATAGTGGTGGGGGGTATTCAAAGATTTCCGTAAAGGACACTCTGTATCTTCGAAGCGGCTGAGCTGATTTCAACAAACTTTGGCTAGTTGAAAAGAGCTGTTCTTGAGCTACAAATGTTATAATATTTGAAGCTTTGTTAATTTCACATGTCGCCACTAGAGGGCTTTTTTCGAAATTACGACAGAAATTATTCCTAACTTGAATTTTAATTTTTTTAAACTAATTTTTCTGGGATTCTTTTTTTTTTCATCAGAATAAAATCACCCTTTTTGAATATATCACAAAATATCGCTAAAAGGTAAGTAAGTAATGCTAATAACAAAAGGGATATTTTTTGTTCAAGTGCATATTATATGTTATACAAGTATAATAAATAATCTTCAAACTGTCAAATCTGTTAATAGATTCCCGTTACTTTGATCAATTTTTGTGCTTACCAAATGCGTTTTACTAAGTTGAAGCTGTTGAGATGGTTGCAGTTTATTTTCTTCAGAATGCCGCAGTATCCAAACCGGCATCAGGCCTTGAAAGAGGAAAACTTTGATCGGAAGTTGGACTATTGCCATTGGATGTTAGGCATCATACGCGAAAATAGATAATTTTTATTTTATATTCTTTGGACCGATGAAGCCACCTTCAATACCGTTGGCATTGGTTGCGTGAAGATCGGCACCAAGGGCGTTGAAGTTTAAATGTGTGGTGTGGCATTCTGAGAGGAAGAATTATTGGGATATATTTTTTCTTGCCAATCCCTAGACGGGAATGACTTTCTTGACTTTTTGGACAATATTGGGACATATTTTTTTGCCAATCCCTAGATGGGAATGCCTTTCTTGACTTTTTGGACAATCAATTATCGGTGTTGTCGGAAGATGTGCCACTGGAAACATGGCAAGACTTGTTTTTGCAGTTGGAAGGTTACCCAGCATATTTTACTATTATTGTGCGAAAGCATATGAATGCAGTATTTCAACAGCGGTGGATTGGAAGAGGAAGTCTGTTTCCATGACCTTCGCGAACACAAGACTTAGCTTGTCTTGTTTTTTCATTATGGGGACGGTTAGAGGACATCGTGCTTTAGACTCAACCTACGGCCAGAGAAGATATTAAAAACCGGATTCGTAATGCAATACGTAACACACCGAGAGCCGAAATTGAAGCTGCACCTTTGTCTACCCATGAGAGGAATTCATAGAGGGTGATGGTCAGCATTTCGAGCATTGACGGGGACATTAAAAACCTTTCTTTTTTAAATCGGTTCTTTTTCGAGCCACAACTTGATAATAAAAAGAAATTCCAGAAAAATTAGGTTAAAAAATAAAAATTCAAGGAATTTCCGTATAAAACTTTCTACAGCCTAAATTTTAGGTTAGGAACAAGGTATTAAGATGCGGTTTTCTCGAGCTTGTTTAGACATCATTTAGATACCTTTTTATAAAAAAAAATCTGTCGGGATGTCGAAAAAAGCCCGCTAGCGGCCACATGTGAAACTAACAAACCTTAAAATATTATAGCATTTGTAGCCCAAGAAAAGCTCTTTTCAACTAGCCCAAGTTTGTTAAAATCGACTCAGCCGTTTTTTACGGAAACCTTCGAATACCCGCCACCATTTGATTTTTAGTGATACAGCAAACATTGTCAAGCAAAAAACGTTCAGATTATCCTTAAATTTGAAGATCAGGTATTTTTTGTTATGTTAATATCACGGAATTCACAGAAACATCACTTCTCTTGATGAATGTCTAAATTTTATCCCTCGTGTGAACAATGTTACAAAAAGTTGTTTTCTAATACTTCGGCGATTATACTTGAACAAACAAATTCTCGGTTACAAAACTAAAAAAATTCTCCGTGAGTCATTAATTATTTCAAAAATAACATACTGCGACATTGTTTATCATCTGTCAAGCGCTTACAAAAAATTCTAAATTCATGTTGCAGATTAACTGTAAAAAATATGACCACCTTACCTCCTCGTTCATAAAATTGGAATCGTTATTCCTAATCTATTTAAATTGCATTTACTATGTTATATTCCAAGCTTTTACTTAGCTCAATTCCCTCATTTTTGAAAGATAAGTTAAAATTTCGTGGTTCTATGCACTCACGCTTCGCTTTATTGATACAATAACAATTGCTCCTCACAAAACTTCATTTTTTTACTATTTTTTTTACTTATAATGCTATTATAAAGCTTTACATTTCAAGAATTTCAAAAATTACTTAAGAATTTTCAAGCAATCATTTACATAAATTTATTTCTTACTTATGATATATGCATCATTATGTATGTATAATGTTATACTTTTATCCAATCTTGATTTACCTGTGTTTTACTCAATTAATGTATTTTTTTATGTTGAAACCCTGCACTTTAGTGATTGGTATATATTTTCTTGGATGGACATTTTATGGGTTAAGTGGTAGAATAGCATATGCTAAACTTCGACCCATAAAGACGTTTTATTATTATTATTATTATTATTATTATTATTTAATAAAAAAAGTCAATGCTAGATAATAACGAATTAAAGGATTTGAAGCATATCATGAATTTTTCGCCACCCTATGTAACACTTATACAGAGTGTTCAAAAAATTTCCGGTAAGCAAGACAAGGCTGTGTGCACTGCAGATGATATTAAGGAAAAATAAGAATAGTTTCTCAGATCTCAATATTCCACCACATTGTATTTAGCTGAAGATACAACTTGCAGATTTGCTGCATATAACCCGGGAAACAAGTGTGGATTTCGAGGGCGACGCGCGTTCCCCTTCCAGACGCCCAAGTCTGCGATTTTTGTTTTCTAGGAAAATGGTACATATTGTTGTATCGTAGTGTCAAATTACCTGGATCGTAAGGTGTGTCCCCTATCCTGGACCTATCCCACCGCTCTTTTTGCTAACAGAGGCGCTGCTTAAGTGTTAAACATGCAGCGGCTACCCTCCGTCGCCCACTCTTCGAAATTCAATCGCCTGTAACCCCCACCCCCCCTTTCCCACGGGACGAACATGCTGCGACATCCAAAATGCCCCCACATTTCACATCTATGTCAGTACAATCCTCAAAGGATTCTAACAATTCTATATATAATTAGGTATAGTTTCGTTTTCCTCAATCCCCTACGGAAAACCTAACTCTCCAATATAAATGTAGCCGCCTTAATGTAGGTATGCCAGCAAAATTGAAAATTGTGTAACGTGAACCCAGTCAGCACAGAGCATTCGTTATTTCGGGATTATGCATGCATTTTTCATGTATAGAAAATCCTGTTTCCCGCTTTTCGCTCATATTTTTAAATACAGAAATTCACATTTCTGCATGCCGAGTGCAGAAATTTAAGTGATTTAAAATATGTACATAGTTTCACATAGACCGCTTGAATATTCGTTGTTAATCCGAATCTATTATTTTTCTGTGACAAAGTTTCATTTCTGCATAACAATATAGGGCAAATAGAAACGACACTGGTATTAAGTATTGACGTGAAAATACTTTCATACTTTTAGAGTTAGAACGCCTTCAATGTTTATTTTGTATTTTCACAGATGTTGGTGGTTTTTAGGCATCGTCAAAAGTTTTCGTTTTTTGATTTGGTGCTTCACGGGACTCAAGATTTTTGCTCTCCAAAAACTTTTATTTTATAGGTATTTAGAAAGTGATGCATCGAATGATTGATTCACATATTCCACCTGAATATGCCAACCTAATACTATATTTCCGCGTCCGAAAAATTATCCGAGATGAAATGAGATACAGTAGCGTCTCTGACTGTCGTACGTGAAGGTACCACCCGGCGGATCTCGTAGGCGGGGCCAGAATGTGTGCATGTTGCATGCACACACCTGTTCCCTCACCAGAGTCCGTGTGGAGTCCCACCCTTTCCCCTGTACCTGCCTATAGCCCCACGGTACCTCATGGGTGTTTATGCCTCAGGCCTCCGTGATAGTTGGAGTATAAAAAAAACTCACGTTTCCTCCCACATTAGCTTTGTTACGTCAGGCGTAGTTGTGTCTGAAAAGGAAAACTCCAACTTTGCGGACACCCTGTATAGTTGGACACAGCGCCATGCATGAAACACTAACGTTTTCAACGCAGATTCCTAATTATTGCGAAGTCAAATGTGCTGGTAATGAGTCAACATCTGTACCCCAGAGCCAGACTAGGTTACATCCATTTTTCTCAAAAATGAGCTTGATATGTTAAGCTTATGACAATATTGCGAATTTTCATTCGCTACATGCAGCGTCCATCTATCTGTAATAATGTAATAATAAGTTACGACTTTTTAACTCATGTCAAGTCGCAAACAATACAATGAAAGAGTCTGGTTCTGAGGTACAGATATGAATTTTCAATGGTTTTGGTTTTCATTGCTATACTCGTAACCTTTTACAGCAATAGGACTAAAAAAAATTGGCGGTGTATCTTTGCGTGACGTAACATGTGGTAAAACAAGATGCATTACAAAAAAATTGTTCGCGATTACAATATGTACTTTCTTCGCATCTCTCAACGAGGGAAGTCGACCTAACGGCAACGAAAAATAACGGGGAAAAGCGAAAAGGATAGAATAGGGTCACAAATCTTCTCGCCACAGGGACTTTTATTTAGACGCAGCTCACAGGTTTCGGTAAGCTGAATATAAGGCAAGGGATAAACGTGGTCTATATAAACTTATATCGAGGCTTCATAGGATGGTAAGGAACATTTTGAGCATTTTGCTGTTACCCTTAGTGTGCGTCCATACTGCATGCGCGGTGACTGGGGCCTAAGGCGGGCGCGGCGAACTGCGGCGTGTGGCGTCCACAGAGACACGCCAGTTCTTGTACTGGTTCGACATATTATCGGAAATCCCAAACTATAGACGACGATTCGGTATTTTTACAAGACAGTCCGATCCTGAGATGGGAGATCTTGACCATTCAAGATGTCGTGCACGAAATAAATAAAAACAGTAACAACTGTTCTTCAGATGTATGAAGAACTGAGATTATACCACCAAACTTTTTGAGTACACTCGAATGCCCGCGTCAACGTTTGACTACATCCTAAGTAAAATATCTGTGCTGCGGATGTTTACTTTGCCAAATAGGTGGTTTAGATTGAATTGCACTTATAAACAATTCAGTATCCGCGGAACAGGAACGTTTGAAAACTACGCGGGCTGTCTCGCTAGGTCCCGCCGCCCTAGGCTTCCGCCTCAGTCACTACACTATGGACGCAAAGGCGCGTTTCATAATGTTTGATTTTTCGCGCCCGTTGCATCTAACTGTCCTACTAGTGCCGTAGATTGCAAATTCGTGTTACGATGAATTCGTAGAATTCTGATTAAGAATTTCGTTCGCCTAGACCAGTATTCGCCAACCTTTTCAGAGTATTGAGCTACTTTGGTAATTTTAACTTAAATGAAATTATACACAGTTGTATGCGACATACATTATAGCAGACACTATCTCGCCTTAATTTCTAAAGTTGGCAAATAATGAATCTGCAGCTTCTAAAAACGCCTGTTTTATCATTTCCCCGTCTTCATAAGGTTTCTTCCGTTACTTTTGTGTTCAATTAACTGATTCTTTAATTCTTCAAGTTTTTCCGTTCTGGTTGCAGAACGTAATGGGAATGATATTCACAATTCGAATGTACAGTTTATATATTATATTATATTCCCTTTTTTAGCAACGGAAACAGATGTATTACATAACAAACATACATTTTTCCCTGTAACTTCTGTAAAGAAACATTGTCCTTCTCATTCCGAATGGAAGTGGTATGTCTTCATCTTCTTACTACCGCTCATACTATATTAATTGCAGGCCAACTCTAACCCAACCGCTGGACTTTGTGCGGTTAAGTTTTAAACTGAGCGAACTGTCGCAGCGCCTAGCATGTTTATTAGGTTCAAAGTAATCGAGATCGCTCGAAATTTACGGAAGCTTCTATGAATTTTACACCTTTTTAAAATATGTTGTGAGCCACCAGAATTGCCCTCGCGAGCTACCGGTAGCTCGCCATCGACGGGTTGGCGACCATTGTTTGAACAGGATACTATTTCTTCAATAAATATTTTTGAATAAGAATAATATTTGGCTTGAATGTAGGCAAGAGTATTTATGGTATTTGGTGTGTAGCTACCCGAATTGAACGGATGTCAGGCGTCATTGAAATAGATAGAAAAGTTAATACGCAAAGGTATGATCAAACCTCCATTTATAAAAATATAGATTTCCTGGGATACAATATACCAAAAATACATCAATCATCTAATACAATCAATGCCGCGGCGACTTAACGAATGTGTAGGGAACAGAGGAGCTTAAACACATTATTAACATTAACGGGGCTCCTACAATCACGAGTACCATCGGCTGAGGTAACGGGGGGTGAAAAGGAAACGAGGGTGGGCAGGTCTTAAACGGTTAACGGCGCTACTTTAAAAGAGGAAAGGATGACCGTGTTTGCGTACCGAGGTAAATTTTTATAATAACAGAGTCGGATCTCGATTAGCGATCTAGCCTGTAAATCGTTTCCTATTTTGGTACTCAGCAAGTGATCATTTAGTATTGTTCTACCCTGGTTACTGTTCGTCGATATTGTGTTGTTGAATTGTTGTGCTGTACTCTTGTTGGTGTGATTGTTCTTCAGTACCTTTTCTATAAAGGTTGATAATGGACAATAAAATGTCATATGCGACAATTTTAATTACGAATGCAGTGAGTTTAATTCATGATGAGGACAACAATAATGTGGAGCAGTTCAACTATATAATCGCAAAATACATTGGTGTAAGCGAATAAATTATTGCAAGAAGAGGTCATACCATGGAAAATGTGCTGCAGCTGTAGTGAGCCACAATATCGAGCGGCCTGTCTATGTGGTCCAAATACATTTGCGTGATAAGCTTAGTCCAACATCGCTTATCACTAAGATGGAACAAAGACTCAAACGCAAGACTCTTGAAAAGAAACTCAGACCAAAAAAAGCTGATATAAAGATAACTAACAATTCGGATAGCAATTCCAAAGAAAATGAATAGTTTTATGGCGAATTCAGTCAAAAACCTGACATTAACTACATTGATTTGTAGGTTGCTAGGCGAAAATTTTTAGGAAAACTTAAAAAAAGTTACGACGAGATTTTGCAGATCGAACAAATCACCAAATCACAGGACTGTACTTTGTGGCGTCTTCAAAGGATAATAAGGTTGACAGCGTCTCGATGTGGTGAAGTTTGTATAAGAAGGCAGACAACAAGCTGTAAAGTTCTAGTAAACTCCATCATATACCCAACAGAGCTTTCTAGTAAGGCAATAAAATAAGGCAATACAAAAATCATTGGACACTGCAATTCAATCTTGTGGTTTGTTTATTGAACGCACACATCTATTACTGACAGCATCACCTCCATCTACCTATTACAGTAGACAAGACATGTACTTAATCCAGGTATAAGCCTACCTGTTTATTGCTTTGCAAAAACTACCTAACTGTTTCCTCTTCTTTGACTGCATAAGATATTTTTATGAGCCTCGTTCAATTGTTACCATCTACCACATGACCCTTGTAAACATAATTGTGTTTATTGACATGAATAAACGAATTTGAATTTGAGTTCTTGAAATTATTTTAGGAAAGATATAAAATTATTTGAATATATTTTTTCTTAGTCGGAACGCACCGTCACGACGCTTGGACTGGCAGGTTGAAACAGTAGATGAATTTCGCCCAAAAACCGATTTGCAGTTCACAACTTACGTTTAATTTTTATTATTTCCAAATGAAACCCTTGAGCACAAATAGTAAGCATTTCAACCCACCATAATTCTTGCGCAAATACAAAATTTTGTAAAAAGCTCTGATAGCACCCTAGGCAATTATGTCCTGGTAATATCCAGAAAAACATCACAAACTGCAGAACACAAATTGAAGGTAACGGGGAAATGGGTACATTTCACGGGTCATGAAATTCAAATGAAAATGCAGGTATAAAATCTACCAAATTATCATTCTTAAGAACATATTTCCTTGACATATCGATAATTTTAAAGTTCCACGCTAAATTCCCCTATACTTGACTGGAGTGATATCTGAATTTATTCTTCCCTACTGTCGGTAGTTGCAGATCTGTTGGCTCTTCGTGTCAAACCTATAGAGCAGATACCGATTTTTTCAAATCGTGAGCACATTATTCGTCGGATTTTCGTTACTTAAAATTCCTGTAATCACTGGGATCAAAAGCTTCTTAATAACAGAACGTGTTTCACTGATTTCAACCCCCCCTTTTTAAGCAGTACAATTTTTTTATGTCAATGATTAGGAACCCCTGAAACGTCAAAAACGGAGTTTCGGCAATTGTTACTTTTTCTTTTTTGCCACTGCAGTCGAACTACAAAGCTTTGGCAGTGTGGAAATTTCATAAAAATCCGAGCGGTAATTTCCAAGTTGATGATGAGTGATACAGTTTTTCGTGATGTAGATGCCATATAACTTAAAAAAACATAACATCTCATTTTAGAAATTTTTCGCGATTACAATACTTCCTCGCCAATGGCGTGGGAAGTAAAACGGCTCAAAAATCGAGGAGTATCAGCGATCGCGATTATGAGTACCTATTTGCAGAACGAGTTATCTACGCGATATTATATGAAATAGGGCCACCAAATTATCTGAATACGTCCTTTCTTAGTCCGTACATTGCGCCGCAATGCTTGTGTTGGCACCACGAAACAGTAGACAAAATTCGTCCAAAATACGATTTGTAGAGGTTTGCGCGCTTCGAAATTGACGCTTTATTTTTTGATATTTTTTGATGAAATTTTCACAGTGTGCTGAAAACAAAACCCCACATGGTGCTATAGAGCCACTTTTTCATTTTTTCACTAGGTTCTTTTTAAAACAATCGCGAAGTTGAACAGATTAAGTGCGCACTTCAACCCATCAAAAAACTTGTGCAAAAACAAAATTTCAAAAAGTGCTCCTATAGCACCTTCGGCAATTATCTTCTCAACATACTGCATGAATTTCATTGAAAAATATTGAAAAATGAAGTGTCAGTTTTGAAGCAGCTGAACCCTTGTAAATGGCTTGAAACTCACTGCGTCGGAGCCGCCTTAAGGTACGATATCTCAGCTATTTTGCGAAATTTCGAGTTAAAATTTTAATCTATTTATCATTAGACCTAAAGCCTGCAAAGCTATGCTCAAAATTATGATACAATAGTCGGTGGTGCATTTTCTATGTCATTTAGTATACGTGTATATGTATACATGAAAGCGAGAAAAATTATAACTCTGGAACACATAAAGATATATATTTACCGCATATTTACGCGTAGCTCAGTACTGGGTCATTCATTTTTGACCTTCACCATTGTAATCTCTGATACTGGGTAACTAAGAAAACGCACGTACGGCCTGTAACATGGTCGAAGCTTTTACTTGCCCTAAAACGTGTTAACAGTTTCTTAAAGTTATACGGCTCTCATTGGTTTGATTGTTACCTCCAACTGACATGAAAAGTTACCATTACGATCTCAATTTGATGAGTTAAGACCAACTAGACTCTTGCAAAACTTGTGAAACTTGCATCGTGTTTCGCGTTACAATCATAAAAATAAGACGGAGATCCATAGAGCAGGTTCTGGTACGCAGCATCATATTTCCAACTATTTCTGAATCTTATATCAGTAATACAACTTGTGCAGCGGACTGGAAGCAGCTTAACCATATATGCCAGTTCCATCTGTTGCACATCATTATAGATTAAGAGACATCTGTAATGCATTACAGTTTTAGCGTTCGATTAATAAACCGTATGCACTATCTAGTAGAAAGCTAAATATAATATGTAATCAATATAACTGTCGAAGGAGCTCAAAAGACTAATGGCTTTCGAAGCATAATTCTTACATATCGGAAAACAGGCAAATCTATTTATAATGCTTCGGCAGGATGCAAACCGGGCGCTATAGGTTCTAAGCTTGGCCTTATTTTTCATGGTGTCAAATTTGTACGGAAGTTGATATCGATCAAATATTCTATTTCGATTAACCACCAAAAACGTAACGATATTTGATATACAAAGTTCCCCTCAGAATGAAAAAAAATGACATCAATAAGGTTGACTCTGCCCCTTCCTCGTAGCACTGCCATGAATTCATGAAATATTATGCTCAGAACAAGTTGACTCGTTTTAGATTAAATGGCATTTAGCAAAAGTTAGCCCTTCTGAGAAAAGAATTAGCCACGAACATGTGTAACCTTCCTCCTCCCCGTGACATTAATAGCTGTACGTGTACATGATCGTTGTAATGACCAATCCCGCGTGAATGACGATACTGGGACTCCACTATGCACAGTTCACGCAGCCCACAATAGTCTGGAAGCGATTGCCGGCTGTGACGTACGACCACCGACGACCACGCTTGTCCATCGGGGTACGACTGTAGGAGATATCTCTAAGTTTTAAGGAAAATGTACGGGGACATCAATGATGAGTTAAATATGCCTAACATGTGCGTAGAATTGCTGGGGTTGGAAGCGTATAAATTTACCATTGTAAAAAAATTGAGATATATCCTCCCCAGTCCCTGCAATCCCTAAGCCCCAATGTTTAACCCCTACAAAAATTTCTCCGAAAATGACCAGGATCGTCCGAAACATAAAAAAACGGAGTTTGAGCGATTATCACTTTTTTTATGATTTTCTCCGACGCCACTGGACCAATTCCCAAAAATTGCACAGCCTCTGCGACCTCGGCATACGAGGGATGTCTTTTAAGTTTTGCATATAGAAACATAGTAGGCCGCGCGGACCGAACGTAAGTACTGAATCTTAACCTCAATGTTTTGTAAACTTAAATTCAAAGTTTCACAACAATACGTGCAGTGTTCTCACTACAGTAAATTTTTAAGTGCCACCAAGTCATTAGAAAAATGGAACTCAACTGAGAACATTTTCGCGCCATAATTTATTACAACTTTCAGAGACAATTATCGCAACAAGAATGCCTTGCTGAGTTACTATCTGTTTTCGGCAACGAAGCGCCACGTCAGTCGACAATTTCCCGTTGGTATGGAAAATTCAAACGTGGACGGGTGAGTCTTAGCGACGATCCCAGGGTGGGTGCACCAAAAACGGCAGTCACCCAGGAAAACTTCGATGCTGTGCGCAAACTCATCATTGAAGATAGACATGAGACATATAGAGAGATTGAGGCGTCCTTGAAGATCTCAAGGACGTCAATTCATAAAATTTTGCATGAAGAATTAGGAGTAAGTGTTCAGCATTGTTAGTGGTGATGAATCGTGGATTTACTATTACGAACCAGAAAATAAACGACAGTCGGCTGTTTGGGTGTTCCAATGTGAAGAAAAGCCAACAAAAGTCATCCGTTCTCGAAGTGTTTCGAAAAAGATGGTCGCGACATCCGTGTCAAAAGCGGGTCATATTGCAACAATTCCTCTTAATGAGCAAATAACTGTTACTGCGGATTGGTATACCACCATTTGTTTACCAAAAGTCATTACCGAGCTTAATGGAGAATACTTCGAAAAACAATAAAGTCAGTTAAAACTACCTACCGTGTTGTTTTATTTCCATATGCAAAACTTAAAAGACATCCCTCGTAGTAGTAACATTGTGTAAAAGATTCATCGAAATCCAAGCGGTACTTCTCAAGTTATAGGCGGACAAACCGACATACATACAGATCTACAGAAATGAGTGACATGGTTTTTCGTGATGTACATGTCATATAACATCCAAAAATCATAACATCTCATTTTCGAAAAATTTTCGCGCTTACAAACTTCCCCGTCAGTAGGCGTGCGGAATAAAAAGTTAACAGACCAGTTCACACCTATTTGCAGTTGCAATTGCCACGCTGCAATCAAAATTGCGATGGGTAAACTGCCATTAAGGGCAAGTATACAGTAAAATGGATAAGTGAAATATGTTTAATACGTGGATATAATTATCGGAGTTGGAAGCATATTAATATATAAACGCAAACCTTGCAACCCCCACCCTTAATTTTCATCCCATACAGAATTATTGCTGAAAGTGAGCGGGAGTCTGTGAAATGAGTCTTAAGCAATCTTATTTTGATTTTTATTCATAGCTCCGCCGCCAATGGACCGATTTTCAAAAATTACAAAGCCTTTATCCTTCCATTATGTAAGAAACCTATAAAACGTAAAAAAAATCCTATAAAATATCATCTTGCAGACTAGGTAGTTTTATTTCGTTGTACGATCTCGAACAATGAAGCTAGGTCTTGAAGAGACTTTGATCTTGTTTGGAGTTCAACTCTGAATCGTTTAAGACATTCCAACATATCTTATTTAACTTCTTCTTTTAGTGTGAGTCCTGCATCACTGGCCATCTCATCAACCACCCGTTTTTTACGACGAAGTCGTCTTTCTGTAGTCTTCTGATTTTTTTGTAGCAATATCTATTGCCTCTTCGACAATGTAACCCCGTTTTTCTTCGATATAAGTACGAAGTGCATCTATTTTGATAGCAGTTTCGTCAGCAGTTAAGCCTTTACTTTGCCATGCAATCTGTGCAATTTTTTTATGTTTGTACATTGTTCTTAAAAATGAGTCACCACCAGGTGCGGACCGCCCGCGCCGCTCCCCCTGGCTACGCCACTGGTGATTACTATACTGATTCTACAATGAAAACACTAAAGCTCGGACTACATAATGAGAAACAAGAAAATGCTTGGACTGTTACAGATAATGTTGCAAAGAGATACACAAGGAAAACGTGGTGTCGGAAGCAGGATTATTGCATGGTTCTCACCAACTTTAACTCAACTCTTTCGTACCACAGTGCGTAAAATGAATAGTCGCCAGCTTTGGCGCGGATAAAGCCTTGGAAAATAATAAGATTTGTACCAACAATTGCTTCTAAAATTCCGCAAAATTATCTAAATTGACACACTTATTATACAGTGCTTTTCTTTCATGTTCCCCTCCCCTTTGATTTTTTGAACGGATCAGTTCAAAAAAATAAAACTTGAGGTAATGAAATTGATGCGTGGATACCATATTTTAGAGTAAAATTGACAGATGGAAATGTCAAGATGGCCGCTGAGCGCTATCTTGGAAAAAAATTATAAGAAAACTGGGTCTTATGGCACATCATTTTGAAGCTCCTGATAAGTACTTTATAACCCTAGAATATAAAGTCAATACCTTTACCTACTACAAAATGGTGGTACAATTAGTAATTACCTGAATACATTGACATTTAACTTGATAATTTGAATAAATACGTTGAGTTCAGTTTGCTGGAAATGGTTGCCTTGAGCTTCTTAACACAATAACAGCCGGTCCGTAATTTCGCGTCGAACATTTTCAAACATAGTAGCATCGATATTTCTACAAATATTTGTTATTCTCAGCCGTATATGCAATACTGAAGCAGGCTCAGTTTCATACACCTTTTGCCCCATAAAAAAAGTCTAAAGGTGTCAAATCTGGCGAGCGAGCTGGCCATTCCACAGGACCTCGACGACCAATCCAACGACCGGAGAAATTGTTATCTAAATAATTCATATCTTGTCTGTAGTAGTGTGGTGGAGCACCATCTTGCTGGAATACAATATCAGTACCGAATTCATTAGGATTCACTTCGACTATTTCGGTGATTAGAGGGTCAATAGTATTTTCCAGCATATCCAAATACAATTCCCCGGTTAAAGTTTATTCGATGAATAGCTCCACAATATGATTTCCCAATACTTATTCTTTTTCAAAAGTCTCCATACAGTAGAAGGACAAACCTCACATACATTCGCGATGAAGGAAGTAGACTGTTGGCGATTTACTATGATCTCAATAATTATTTGTACTTGCTTTTCTTCCGGGATGGTCGGATGACCTGGGGGCTTTTTGTTGTTTACACTACCAGTAGCTGTAAATTTAGATACAAGTTTCCTTAAATATTTTCTACATATAGGTCGATTCGGGAAACGATCATTAAAAATCCTTTCGGTCTCGTGAAAGTTACGCGTCGCACCATAAATGAAAATCGCTTCGATTTTTTCTTCCAATGGACGAGAATTGACTATTTAAAAAATAGTTCAAACAGTATCTAGCACTAAAACCGAAAACTAAATAAGAATATTTTAACTGTACAGTGATGTTTGTTTTCGTACTGATATTCTTGTCACTATCAACAAAAAGAACAAAACAAGTTTTTATCGCTGTTGCTGTGGATACGGCAGGGAACTACAATTATTTGTAGAGATATGCATGTTAGTAGGTTTGTGTTCAAGTGATTATTAAATGTACCACCATTTTGTAGTAGGTAAAGATATTGATTTCATATTCTAGGGTTATATAGTAAAAAGTACTCGTCAGGAGCTTCAAAATGATGGAACACAAGACCCCGTTTTCATATAATTTATTTTCCAAGATGGTGCCCAGAGGCCATCTTGACATTTTCATCTGTCAATTTTGCTCTAAAATATGGTATCCACGCATCAATTTCATTAACTCAAGATTTAATTTTTTGAATGTATCCGTTCAAAAAATCAAAGGGGAGGGGCACATTAAAGAAAAGCACTGTATGTAGATGTAGAATAAGACAAAACTATATTCAAAATGGCAACAATATAAGCTAGGTCTAGAAAGATATATTGATGGCAAGAGATTTGAACTTTCGACAGGGTATTGAAATCTGGAAAAAGTCGTGCATACGGAAAACCCATTCTGCTGATTCTTTTTAAGCTAAACCTTGAGTTTATTGGTATCACTCTGTGTTACGAAACACTACCGATCAGCTAAAGGATGCAAAAGGAAATAAGACTCACAGAATGTATCCGTCTTGCAGTGTCATGTATTGCTAAAATATGAGTGATGTTGTACTTTTGCAGTTGTTGGGCATCTTTTGAGTCCCTGTAGTTCCCCACATAAAGCCCTGGAAGCACCTGAGAATAAAAAATAGATTATCAATTGACTGATACGCCTATTCGAATATGATACAATTCAATTCTCCTTTGTCTAAAAAAGGCACCCAAGATAAGCATCTAATCCTATGAATCACCATTCTTTGAGAATCTGTTGGTAGTGAAGCATACGATTATTGCTGACACAAGTAAAGTTAGAGATGTTGCTACACGTTTTCATTAATGTTCCACATAGTCATAGAACACGTATCTTCATGGATTGCGTCAACTTTATGACACCCTATGAATTAATGCAGTTTTAAAAATGGAAGTCAAGGTCACGATAAGCAAATGGCTTGAGCTAGTGACTGGCAATACTTGTTCGTACCAAATCAACAATTATGATCCCATGCCCATGAATTACCACTGCTTAACTTTTTCGCGAAGTTTATTTATCCAACGGTTATGAGGACAGGGTGCTCTCTTGGATGTTACTTATTTAACAAAGCAGTGTACTGAATCTCAGAACGGTTGGAATGCACCTCATCCCTATCCATCTTGAAAGCTCTTACAGTCTCTGAAATGCCTTTATAAACGAACTCATTCATTTTTCAGAAGATAAAATAAATCGTTCCTCCAATATTTTTGTTGATGTTTAAAACATAGAATCTAGGTCAGGATGAGATTGCAGTTTTGTATTCTGGCCGGCTTATTTGCAAACGAAGGAAAGCCTCCGATAGTTCAGATTTCCCACAGGGCTTGCAATACCGTATCGCTGCCAGACGCAAAACCCTATCGAGTACTCTAACCAGGAAATAGCGGATTGAACGCCGGAATAACACACATACGATGTGGTTACATATTTATGAGCCATCGTCTCGCGTCGACGCCAGGACTTTATTCTGGGATTTAGAATGCCTCAAATAGAAAGCTTTTGCGCTCAGATTCAAGTGTTTAACCCTCAGTAGGCGAAAGAATATTCGTCAGTATATTGCTCCTAAAGCAGTGCCCAAAGAGTAAGACTCTTCGGAGAATCGTTCCACTCTCAACTGTAGGGAAGGCGGTTGTCTCAAAATTAACTAAAACGACGCTGTACTGTATGGAATTTTTATACTAGATTCCTTCTATTGTATTAGAGAGATGTACAGCGAAGATTTCTCCGATTCTTTTGCGATCTAAGACCGATCAGCGCAACTACAGACATATAATTCAGCTCTCTGTTATTAGCAAAGCAATGGGGAAGTTCTTAAATAGGAAGCTTGTAGAGTACATCGATCATCACGGCTTGCTCAGCACGAGACAGTAAATACATCTCGGTACCATGCTATCAACCAGGTCCTCCTCGCTAATGCCACACAACTGAGGAGTAAACACATCCAGTCATATGATGAGGCTAATGTCGTTGCCGTTGACATCACGAAAGCTCTCGATCAGCTGTGGCACGCTACATCCTCTGACAAGATATCTAGTGCAGCTTAATGCTTCCATATCACAGTACTGTACCTCGATTAACAAGATGCGACCTAGAGCTCATCCGTTTTCGATGAATCGCCGAGCTCCACCAAAGAGCCATTCATTTCGGCTGGTCGGAGTCGATACCACTGAGGACTTGATTTGATACCAGGCAACGATGCCACTGACTCAGACTTGCTGGAAATAAATGAGGAAGGGGGAGGAAGGAGTAGAAGAGGAAAGGAAAAAGGGAGAGGATTAAAGGCAAGAAATGATAGGGAGGGGGGGGGGGGTAGAAGGGAGAGAGAGAAGAAGCAAAATGAGAATGAAGTTGTGTTAATAAGCGCAAACAGCCCCAAGTAAGACTTAGCGTCAATTACTGCTCACATGTTTGGGGTGCTGCCACCCCGACTACATTGTCTATGCCCGATGTTTTTCAGACGACTGTTCGACTAATCGATGATACTTCTGTTAGGGTCTTACTCTCTCCTACCGCTATGTCATATTGCTTTACTCCTGAGAGCTTTCCTCCATGATGCCGCCGCACGTTGAGCCTACCAGACAGACCCTAAAGGCTTCTGCCTACTATCCCAACTCTGTCAAACTTACAACCAAAACTGACTGGTACGCCCGCTACTTTGTTCCTAGAATGTCGAGACTGTGGGCAATCTGCCTGAAGAAGTTCTTAGCAGTTCTGCTAACCTTAGTCATTGGATTAAGAAGGCGTCTCTGAGTTCGTTATAGCAATCGCAGTGCCCCGGTATTAAGGTTAAGGCAGTCGCTTTGCAAAAACTGCACAATGCCTGGTAGTTGGAGAAAGATCTCCAGCGTTGTTCAAGCATAGGGGTTATCAAGAAGTTGTAAATAATTTTATTCATGACGCCATGAACCATATAATGTATGATGACTTCTTTCATATAGCGATACAGACTCAATAATATGAAAGATAACGCTGACGATTTTTTTCATTGAGGGCTAATATACAAGGATTTAAGAAAAACTAATCGTTCATTGTTTTGAAGTGGATTATGTAGAAGTTAAAACTAAAGAATTAAGTTCCGCATATATAAATGCAAATCAACTGTCAGATATCAGATGGACCCTGACTAATCAAAGCTTCCAAAATAAAATAGACACTGACATTAATCACTGGATCACCTTCGTTTTCTGAATGCACCCATTGACTGACTGGCTTGTATCTATAATACTGATAATGATTTTACTCTTGAAGTTTGTTAAATTGGTCAAATTATTGGTTGATCACAATTTCTTGAGCAAACACAAGAAACACATTAGGGAAATACATTTTTATTGTATGTTTCCAGAAAGCAGTGAAATAAATTATAGCATAACATTCCAATAGGAGGAAGGCTTTTAATGCATTTGAATGTTCAGTATATTTAGAAGCAATGCACGTTGGGTAAGTATAACCCTCATCGCAGGTCGAGTGAAAGCATCAAATTAAAGGCTGTTATTTTTTATTACTAGTGCGGAATGACCGTCTTGAAACCTGGGCTTTCATTTATTTAGCTGTTCTAAGGGTTCGTGGGTGCTATTAGAGCAGTGCAGAGTAAAATTCTGCTAGTGTTTTCGTGAGGACTAGTATCTTCTGCGTCAATACAGCTGCATAATACAAAATAGTAATTAGTTGGAAACGCTTCACTTTTATGGATGAATACTGAATTAGCAAATTGATTCCCATTCCTCTCACCAAGAAGTGGTGGCTTAAACATACTTTTATCAAAATATCCCACACCTGACGTGCATGACAAATGATCGCCAATGCTGTATGTTGGGATTTCGAATATTTCTAACAGAAAGCTTTTTCCATTCACAGGCACTTTTATATAAAAGGGAATTTTCGTAGCCTTTTCAGCGCTGGAAGTTTTGATTGATTTAGCCATCAATCAGCCGCGCGCACTCGAATTACAGTTTCAATAACCTCTATTATATTTTGTAACATTTGTAACCCCTGAAAAACACAAAGTTGGTTTTTGAGAGCATGTCCGAACATTGTTCCGCACACAGAGTTACGAATTGCAATCAGCATTTTCACCATTTCAGTTGAACATGCTCTGGCAAATATTCTTTCTAGCAATCATTTTCTATTAGTTATGATCAACGTGTTTCAATTGTTATGATATAAACCGGATGGAATGCAACATGTCGAGCATTGACCATATATTTAGATTCCTCTCGAACTCCGAAGTCGTGATAAAAAGCTTCTCGATTTTATACCAGGAACTTTCACTCCAATATGGAACGTATCAAAGATCCATATAAAAAGTAACGATTATTATCCGTATTAAAGTTCTCTCACCTCATCCATTATTGGTCTAATATAGCCTGAAACTTTCACTTTCTGGTACCGAATCACTTCCACTCACAACCTTCCGCAAAGACTCATATTGCGTGACTGAACTGTGAAACATTATTGAATAAAAGATACCGATACAAAAAGCGCTGTTGTAAAGGGACACGTTTTGTCGTTGGTATCATACATTATTAATTTTATGGTAGACCTCATGATTTTGTGTATCGATCATAATTGTTCAAGGGCGATTAAACGGAAAGGAAACGAGGGATGCCTCGCTCAATTACATGTCAATACTTTATTATGTTTTTGTTTCAACTCTGTATGAAGTATACCATACCCGTAATTAAACGTAACCTAAGTTTGTCATAATCAAGGTAACTACCATAAATGGTCAACTGAATAACCTGATGAAACTTCGAAGTAAAAACGCGCCACAATAATGTTACTTCTGAAACAGTCTCAAGTCATTTAATTTGTTCTGATGGAACATCTTAATTAACCAGCATTTACATCTTACGTACCTAATACATAGACATCTCTTTGATTGATTATCACGACGAGGAAGCAACCACTAGTTTCTTTAGTTACTGTACAGGCATAATAGCAGAATATACCCATCTAATAACACTGACAAGTTGGGTACATCAATGGTCGGTGAACTGATACTGAGGTGTACTATTACTGGACACTTTTTTATCCTCCAACCAC
Source organism: Acanthoscelides obtectus (assembly GCA_963669975.1). NCBI lineage: Eukaryota > Metazoa > Arthropoda > Insecta > Coleoptera > Chrysomelidae > Acanthoscelides > Acanthoscelides obtectus. Next base: position 34,923,125 of record CAVLJG010000003.1, on the reverse strand, counting down.
CATGCGGTACCGTGGGCTATAGGGGGATACAGGGGAAAGGGGGAGCGCCACACGGACTCTGGCGAGGGAACACGTGTACATGCAACATGCACACATTCTGGCCACGCCTACGAGATCCGCCGGGTGGTACCTCTTCGTGCGGCAGTCAGAGACTGTCTACCACATACGGACAATCACAACATCCATAGCCAAGAGAAAAATTTCTCTTGGGACGGGATTCAAACCCGCATAGCGCACGGCGACTGATCAGGAGACCGAGGAGTCTACTACTGGGGCCACCGCTGCTGCCTATGTATGTATGTGGACTTATTAAAAGCGATACCGATTCACTAATATTTTTAATGTTGTAATTGCGCATTTACTTAAGCTTTGTAAGTCACAGGCCTTTAAACAAATGGCGAAAGCATCATTTACGAAAGTCCGTTACTACATCAGAATATAAGAAATTGTTGGATTAAAAACATGTTAACTAAAATAAGAAATCGAAGTTGAACAAGGTGAATCTTTAGCGATGAGTGTATGGGAATTGTGTGATGCAACTCTCCTTGATAAGGCCATCCGCCTTATGTGAGCGGTAATCGTCATTTCATATCTAAGTAACAAAATAGAAAAGGGTAGTATTATAATGCATCGTGCGCCACTGCTGCGGCAGTAGACCCTTGTATACCTGCGCGCGGGCCTCACCGAAATAAAAGCCAAGCCGCGTTCCATTTTGAAAGCTACCTACAAAGAGCGAAAACCAGTCTACAGGAATGGTGCAAGAAATCCAGCTAGATCCAGACAAGACCGAGGCGATGCGGCTCAGGAAAAATTGAAGTCCCCTGAAGGCAATCTCAATATGATAACTACACAGGTGGAGACAGACCGAATGTGCCACGAGGAAAAAGCGGTACAGTGGAAAGACACCAGCACGTACCTCGTCGTCAAGATCGATAAGGGACTCACCTGGAGGCCCCACATAGAAGCCCAAGTCACAAAAGCCAAGATGGCAAGAACCAAGTTAAGACCGGTGCTTGGAAGGAGGAGCAAGCCCTCCCTGAAGAATAAAATGTTGCTAATCATGACCTACTCGTCAGTTGAGCTACGGAGCCAAGACGTGGAAGAAGAAGCTGCAAGCACAACACAACATAGCACTCCGATAAGCGGTCAATACACTTTGGCACGTGCCAAATCGAGTGCTATACGAAGACCTAGGACAAGTGCCAGTGCTGGAAGTAATGAAGATGACAGCCCAGAAGTTCTTCAACAACGCCGAAGACCACGAGAACCAGCTCATCAGGGCAGCCCTGGACTACGATCCAAGATACATACATAGGCACAAAAGACCGAAAAGCCAGCTGCTAGAAGACACAGGACACACCATCTGATGAGTCCTAAAGAAGAGGGGTAGAACCTCGCGATGAAGGTACTGCAAGCAAGAGAGGCAAAGCCCTGTGCAGTACCGGTGGTCAGACCGCGAAGATTTGCCTTGCTGAATACACCGATCTCATTTGAGGTGTGGGGCATTTAGATGGCACTAACAAGCAGGCCTTCTGGCGACGTCGACATTTGTCGAGGTGGTCAGGAGGCAACTTAAGAAAGAAGATTAACAAACCGAAGAACCCAAAAGCCATCTTGGGAAACCTTAACGCGAACCTCAGGTCAAGGTCTCACCGATGGAACCCCAAATAGAGGACGACTCGTAAAACCAAAGGAAGGTAAACGAGTAAAAATGACCACTTCTATTCTGCAGCCGTGCTTCCGCGTCAAGATTAGCTTACACCACTTTTCGGCGGGGCAAAATTCCGAGCGGAAGAAACGCGAAATTTTAAAGGGCAAAATTGGGGGGGGGTTGCGTCCGACAAGAACACAAGTGGCAGGAGCGTCCAGTCCACGTACCGCCACTGGGGCCGTAAAGAGTAAAGGTACCTGGACGGGGGGGTGGTGGGATCGCATAGGAATTTGTGTTCATGTTCCTGATTTTGAAAGCAGTAACTCCTTTTTTATCTATAGTGTAAAGATCGTAGAATAATTTAGTAGAAGAACGTATCTCCCAGTTCTAATAGCCTTGAGTAATTCCACAGTCGAAAGTTGAATCGCTTTTCATAGCGATTATGGTACCCAGTATAAAAGATCTTCCTTCGCGGAGCTTTTCTACAAAGAATTTGTCTTTTTAGTTATAAGACAAACTCACAAACGTCTGCAAATCAGTTTCTGGTATACTGACATTATTAAAAGGAAGCGACACTGATTCACTAACGAAAAAAGATTATAGATTCATCATGCATGCAGAGTTCAATATTACATGAAAATACAATGAATTAAAAAATGAAAGAAGTGCATCTGAAGGTCAATATCATACAAGATCTAATGCCATTGCAAAATACTTGTGTGAAACTGATGGCCGAGGTTTTGTTTTAGTCTCTTATTGTCGTTCCTAGGTGCGAAATTCAAGGATGACACTACATAACGTGCATCCGTAAAGCTACAGCTATAAGTAAGTTCTTGTAGTGCATTTCCTATATCAAAAAGTGCAACGTTGGTGGAGTGAGTGTACATATTAACACTGAGGTAATAGATATGTGGGGTTTGGGTAGAGGGATTTGCCTGGTTCATGCAATTCCCCTTGTGACGGCGGCGAGCACAACATGAGACGCATGATTTATATCGCACATCTCTATGACACAAGATGCAGAAGACCACAACATTTTTCTTTACTTACTGTACAAACACAAAAACATTTACAAGCTGAATGAATAAGTGTCTGATCTACCAAAGCTATATGACGAAAGTTAAAACCTACGAATACAGTTTTCTGAACAATAATAGTGAATTTACTTAAAGAAGTTTTAATGTTGCTTGCGTTCATTAAGTAGCATTAAATAATTAAGATTTATAAATTGGAAAGGGGTAAACAGAAGGAACAAAATAAAATCAAAGAATGAAATGCGACTGTACAAATATTTGGCGTACATACCTGAATGACTATTTGAGAAATCTAGCTATTTTGTTATTCAATTCATACTTTTAATTTGATCAAAGTGCAATATGATTTCAATATTTCTAACAATGCACTCTTATAAAGCTAGGAAGCTAAAATCTGTGATTTTATTCCACTTTCTTGTTTCCATTAATGTTTGTAGAATGAAAGAACGATACTACTATCACTGAACCTATAGCTACATGCAGAACTATGTTGTTGTGCTCCATTTCCTAGATCTACAGATGCAACATCCGTAAATTTAGTTTACATGGTAAATCTAGAGCAATGAACGTGTGAGGTTTGTGTGAAGCGACTTGCCTTGTTCATGCCATTCCCCATTTCCGGGCGGCGAGCACCGCATGGGGCACCTCATCCGCGTGGTGGGGGTCGGCACGTGCAGCGGTGGCGGTTGCACTGACACTGGGGCGGCAAACGGCGAGCCCGCCACCGTCACCGCGTGGCTGACGGCATGCGAAGGTCGCTCTATGCCGCCCCACCACCGGGGGTGGTCGATACTCCGCCTGTCAGCCGGTCAGGAGCGCCAACCGCCTCCCGTGCCATTGGAAATTGTGTAAGCGAAGTTGGGTATGTGTACACACGCCGCGGTAGGTCAGGGGCGGACTACCTTGAACACTGTTTCTGCGATGGTCCATGATGGCCAACCTCGCACATTGGAGCAACGTAACGCTAGCTGATAGTAACACAGTGACCTAAGATAGTTGGGATAAAAGGCAAAACGCATCATACACCTTAAATTATTTTTGTGAAACTGTGCCTAGTTGTATAAACTCATGCCCTGGAAAAAATGTTACCACGATTTTGATCTTGCTCTGAGAAGATCAACATAGCTAACGAAGCACATTTTAGATATCAATTTGACTACTGGTTAAACTGTGTAATGTTGGTACACCAGAATAAAAGCACAGAAAAGACTCGCTCAATATGTCCACTTCAGAAAAATGTCTGATTAGCTAGATAAGATTCCAATTTATTTCACTGACTTGGAAAGTAAAGATGGCAGAGGTCTACCCCTTCTCAATGCTGGCATGTTTCAGGTATATTCAACTTCAAAGTTTAATCTTTTCCAAAGACGTCACTCTTTTTGATTTAGTGACAGCGATATATCAAATAACGAAAGGTCTACCATATATAAAGATTTTGAATCCACACAGGAAACACGTCATGTTACCATGAGGAGACAGTAGAGAAGTCAATAGATTTATAATGAACAAAAGCACCGAACGCTACGGTTACCTTTTAGGCCATTGCAGATTAAGTAGGCGTCTTAGGAGTAAGATAAGGCTAAATTGCCCAAAGTACTAACAGAAAAATGTAATGTAGTGTCTTTGACATGATGGAGTTTGATAGAAAATGTAGAGAAGAGTAGTAAGGTATTATACCCTCGTTAAAACATACGGAAGCTGAGCTGTTCGCAATATTGGGTTGTCTACTTACTGAAATTTGTCTAATCTCATGTACTACTACACAGCTCATTAAATTGCAGACTGACCGATGGCAGTGACTAATAATGATTTTCATAGGCAAGCATGTAAGAGACTTGTTGAGAAAGGCATAAATGCAAACTATTTTGTTAGAATTGTCAGTAGTTACCTGCCCCTCCCTCTCCCCCCACGCCCAACAAATGAAACAAATTGTACTATTAAAGTGTCCAAGACCCCTCAAATCTCAAACCTCCTGCACCGAGAGTCCTGTTCTTTTTGCATAATAGACTGCAGTCTCAGGGTCCACGAAATGTCGATTATTCGTAACTTTTGGTACATAAGTTTTAAGAATAAATTTAACAGGCTTGATCAGCGGACTTTTATTAAAATATTAATATTATGGTAGATTTGACCTCCTTCGATAATACGAAAACAGCACGCAATTTGTTTAAGACCTATCTCATCTTCCGTTGAACGATGTTCATGTTAACTTCCCGATTTTTGCCCGCCCACAATTATTCATTAACACGCTTTTTATTAGCTTGGCCTGTATGTATGTATGAAACGGAATCTTTGAGCATAATTTTCACCAATTTCCAGAAGCTTGATTAATTTGAAACTTCGCACACGTATCAAGGACAATGCAATAATTTGATAACAGTTTTCTATTATCCTTGTTAGGATCGCCAGGATTGATAAATTCTTTTATAGACCCTCTGTAGGGGAGTAAGAGAGATAGAGCTAGCGCACGATCTGCGCATGCGTGCAATTTTGTACTTACTCTTTGTTGGTTCGGGCTCTCGGCACAGCACAACGGTGGCAGATACTTTTTCAAGGTAGTGCAGTCTCACCTTGTTCATTGCGAATGTTGCCATTAATCTTGAGTTGGGCTTCGACCGTCCACAAAATGCAAGGTTGTACAGTCGATTATGCAGTCATTTATCTAGGCTCGCGACTGTTTGTTGAGGGACAAGCTTATGTAGCACTTAGTTGTGTAAGATCTTTAGATGGTATTCGGTTTGAAGAACTTGATTACTCCAAGTTAACAGGAAAAACCCCATGCAACAATGAAATGAAATGATTAGATTACGGAATGATTCGTAGGACATTTCAATATCACATGTCCACAAAAAACTAATTGATAAATCTAACTAAAAAATGAAAAATAAATAATAGTTTAAAAAACTAAAAAACACACTTTTTTATAGCTAACCGAACTAAAAAATATAAAATAGTTTTAAATTATTCTGAATTGAATTATTTTGTTAATAACTCAAATTCTATTATAATTTTATTTTGAAGTCATTAATTATGCTGATTGTTCGACCATCTGCTACTGTAACATAAACTCTTTGTAATTAAAAATTATTTTCTACTTTTCAGTTCGGTTGGCTATAAAAGCGTGTTTTTTTTAGATTTTTAAACTATTATTTATTTTAAGCTTTCAATCTGTTGTCATACATTTTATAACAAAGTAACGAACGACATTTTGGGGAGTCCTCTCCGTACACAACGTTATTCTATACCACAATCTATTCTCGAGCTCCCTTGACATAACAGCACGAAGTAGTTTTGGTAAGCAACTTCGAGTATAAAGCTCGGCGTCCACAGTTCCTCATCGAACTCGACCAACATAAAGTGCTGGAAACCCAGCCTCAAAAATCATGAATCGGACTCTGTCAAAAAATGTATTTCTTGCTTTAAATTTTACTATTTTAATGCGACACCGTTCATCATCCATCACAACCACGCGGTTCCTCATCAAATCCCTATGCCTCAGAGCCTTGCAACATACAGGTGTTGTTTCGAGTTGTGCCTGAGTGTATTTGAGACACTTCATTTCTTGACAAAGTCTTCTATATAGTTTTGTACGAGACCCTCAAATAGTTTTAGACTAGATATTCCAATTATGTTTTGAGAACAGGAGGTCTTCTAATTTCCAATTAATGCAAGGTCTACCTTCTGCACAGTGTCTAATCGCCCTATCAATGTTTTCCTGGCTAACACTTTTATCTCTGAACAGGTTTACAATTTCAGTTTTGGGAAACAGTCCAACTAAGATGTATATATTTATACAGAGTGTTTCAAATTTGACCTTCGCTATTAGGATCTTGGAAACTGTAAGAGATACGAAGTCGCTTAAACGGAGACATAGCATATTTAATTAATCAACAAAATGCAGCTTAGACAGTTTTGAAATTCAAAGCACTTCCGGAAAACACCGAATTTTCCCAAAATTGCTTTAATTTTTCCCTGACTTTAGTGGTAGTGGGATTTCAAAATAACTTGCACGTCAACATTGCCTCTATATCTACAAGATAGCATAATTAGAATTTCAATATGACGTTTCGTCTCTTGCCCTGAAGTTTCACAAAGATGAATAGAGCTTTTTATTCTGATTCCAAAAATATATAATACATCATACATTTACATTGCCAAACCTTCGTTAATTCAAAAAACGCAGAATTTCCTAGGTAGGCCTTGAAATCATCAGATCATCCCGATTTATTCCAAAATAACTTTTATTTCTCTCTGACTTTATTTGAGATGGGATTTCAAAATAAATTGCAAGCTGTTATTGTTACTTATTCACGTCTACAAGCTGGCGTAGTCAAATTTTCAATTTGACATTCAGCACCAACTATGTTTTTTCATATGGACGGTATATTGAAATTTTGTACATTTAAATGCACCTTTCAGCCCTAAATTTAGTGATGTAATTCCTTAATTGGCCATGAATTTGTTGTTGGATGAAAATTATAAAATAATAAAAAGGTGTGGTGAAACGTGAACCCAACATGATGGTAATAATAATAATCATCAATAAGCAGAGGTAAATCATAGCAGATGCTCAAAATGCCCGTTATTTTATAGGCAAAGCCTGACTCTTCTCTATACACTGTTGACTGCCCGATTTATTTCTCTTGTTCTCAGACTTCAAAACTCTGTTGCTATATTTTTTTGAGGTCTGGTGTGGCCTGGCATAGAAAACAAATGAAATCTGATAATTTCAAGACCTACCTAGGAAATTCATTTTTTCTGAAATAACTAAGATTTAGCAATGTCAATGTATGACAGATTAAACATTTTTGAAATCAGAATTAAAAACTTTATTCATCTGCGCAAAATCCAATTTGGTGACCATAAGAAAAAATAAAGTTGGAATTCTAATTATGTCGTCTTGTATAGGAGAAAAGGTGGCAATGTTAATGTGCAATTTATTTTAAAATCCCACTACAACTGAAGGCATGGAAAACATTTTGGATTTTGGAAAAATTCGGCGTTTTTCTTCCCTGTCCTGAGGTACTTTGAATTTCGAAACTTTCTAAGCAGCATTTTGTTGACTGCCTAAATACGCAACTTTGCCCCCATTTAAGCAACTTCGTATCTCTTACAATTTCCGAGATCCCAGTGGTGAGGGTCGAATTTGAAACACCCATGTATATCTGAAGTCTGTACGACAATCTACCTTAATTATTGAAAAAAATTGACGTTCATTAATCACCATGATCCGCGATCTGTTTAACTGCTTCATGGTAACCAGATCACACATCAAAATTGGGTAGGCATTTGATGGCAACCATTTTTTCAAAACTTAATATATGTTCCATACGATATGTGCAATGGATGCAAGTTCTATGTCTCATAGGTACAGCTATCCACATTGGATCCATTCATGGTGGTCTAAAATTGAACCATCCACAACGCAGTATGTATCTGCCTTTGTGAACATATGATTGATCATTAGCGGTATATGGATTCTTGGGTTATAATCAGAAGGGTACATAGAAATTCACATGTAGGTGGAACATACGATGAGAAGGTAAAAATATAATAGATTCTATTGCCATTCATTAGAGCGTTTTTCGCCCTCATCCATCGGTCTCCTTACTTATTAAGCAACCTCATCCACATGCAGTTCTCCATATTTTACAGCAAAATCCATCCATATTCATGAAGCAATCTTCCATTGTCAAGCCAGAGAATACCGTTCGCATTTGCTCCGAAATTCATTTTTAAACTGCTATTCTGTGCCAGAGCCACTCGCGACATGAGACTCATTAGAGCCGCGCCTGGTATCCTGCTATTCCTGCTGTCAATTAACATTATCCCAGAGGCAACGGAATCGCTGTTAAGTCCGTTAAATAGGACAAGAGTCAGCGTCATTCACCTGGAATCGATTAGGATCGGAGTCGGGTTTTTGGAATGGTTTGTGAATTGATTTACAAAACACCCTCGCTAGCGCTAGACACACCAGGGCTTTATTGTCATATGGACAAGCAGTAAGTGCATGACATAGTTTGCACAAAGACACTGCTGTAGCCACATACCAAAATAGAAGAGAGTAGAAAAATGCATTGTACGCTGTTGTTAACGCGATGTGTCTTTATGTACGATAACGTCCGCTTTCAGGTATACAATGGTATACCGCTGTATGAATGGTGCACGATGCATTAAACTGTTCTATTAAAAAACTCGAAAGATGGACCTAAAACCCGCCAGGGATGTTATATGATACCTAGATTTTATAATACATAGTTCTGTAATTTGTGTTCCCATACTTCTGCGTTCTTACACTTACGTCCAGATCTTTCGTTGTCTGCATGTAAATTATTACTTTCAACTAGGAAAATGAAGATTGGGCTTATAGTGTTTGTAAAAGCTAAAACATCCATGCAGACCAACAGTATTGATGTTGTGGCATGAGGAGCAAAATCTGTCAATCAGAACGACTTTTTAAGCGAGGTAGGATATCCCCACCCATCTGTAAACTATATGAAAATAGTGTGCATAGCTACTGCCCTATTCGTCATTTGTTTGTCTGGGCGGTCCGTAGGACCTTTGCCCATTAGTCACTGTCTGAGGTACGTTAGTCGAATCTGTCAGTCCTGGTTGCCCAGAAACCAGACAAAGTCAAGGAAAAAGAGAACGGGAAAGAGAAGAAAAAAGGAGAAGAGCAAAGAAAAACAGATATGCTTAGTTTAAGAGGAAACACCCAGGCTTTCTGACTTGGTACACGGATTAATTTTGAGATGAACTAAACAAATTTTTTTTATTCGGTTTTGTTAGAGTGTAATTTTGAGTTTACTAAAGATTCACGCTAACTTTCGATTACAGTGCGAGCCGTGGCCTTGAATGTTTACGAACTTGCTCCACTGTGTAGTCCACTGAGTCACGCAACAGAGGGTTGCTGTGCGATTCCGCTTGACTATAACGTCGCTGCGCCTGAAGCTTGACATAATCCCTCAAGTAAGGAATGTCAAGGTCTCTGTGTAGTGTCTCATTTGAGACATACCATGGAGCGTTGCAAATTGTCCGCAAAGTTCTGCTTTGCAGTACTTGAAGACTTTGCATAATATGTGTCTTGGCAAGAAAACACCAAGCCGCACATACATAAGTAATGGCTGGTCTAATAATCATTTTATATAGTCGAACTTTGTTTATCAAACTCAATTTGGAGGATCTACATAACAAAGGATATAGTTGCCGAAACGCAATTTGGAATTTTGTTTTTATGGATGATGTATGTTTCTGCCAGGTCATGCCATTATCAAGGGTGACACAGAGATACTTGGCAGAATTTGTCCATGGTACACGATTTCCGTCTACAGAAATCTCTACTGGGGGGCCGCGACGTTTTTTGGTACAATAAATAGCCTGCGTTTTCGAATGATTAATTTTTATCAGCCACCTTTCCGCCCACTCTAGAACTTCGTCCACCGCATTCTGCAACACATCGTGAATCAGATCACCAGTACACGACTGGGCAACAAGTGCGGTGTTGTCAGCATAGAGGTAGACTTCACAGTTGCTGGGGGAAGGGACATCATGGATGAAAAGCGAATAAAGAATTGGTCCTAGGACCGAACCCTGAGGAACACCGGCCCGTACTGGCCGTGTTGTTGACAAAACATTGTTAATTTGGTCCGAAACTTCCTTGCTTCAAGAAAGGATTTCAGTAATTTTAGAAGCCAAAAAGGAAAACCCTTTTGGATTAGTTTATAGAGGAGGCCCGCGTGCCACACCTTGTCAAAGGCTTTTGAGACATCCAAAAGCAAGATGCCAGTACTCATGCTGAGGGTGAACTCTCTGGTTGCATGCTCCACCAGCCTGACTGCCTGTAGCTCGGTGCTATGCTCGGACCGAAAACCGAATTGGACGTCAGGAATCACATGGTGATTTGACGAAAAATTCTCAAGGTGACAGCTACTGCCCTATTGTCAAATTAAATGTATCATCCGGCAGGGGTGTTATGTAGAGAACCTAAAAAACGTCAAGAAAACCGACGAAATGCCATCCTGCAACCTAGGTAGATTTTAGTAGTTCATTCCACGTTTGCTCGTTATGATCGCTGTTCGAGGACGTTTAAGCAACCCGTTTATTACGTATATTGAAAAGTGACATTAGGTCATTTTTTTTGACATAACGTAATTTTTTTGACATAATGCTGGTTTTCTACAAGATGTCAACTTAGCACTAGCTGATAGACACTTGTTGTAAACTCGTTTTGTAGTTGTACGTGTTTCCTTAACGTAATGATGCTTCAGTTATCAATGTTTGGCTCTGACGTGATTAACATCTGCTTCAGAGATGGCATTATTGGAACTCTAAGCTGTTGTATACTAAAGCTGGAAGGATATGGCTATGCATAGGTGCGTCGTGAGGATTTGTGTGCTAATAATATGTGTTGATCATAATTCTATTGGTTTCATGTCTCAAATACACTTGAGATTCAAAGCTAGAAATTTGTTGCGCATCCACATTTTCTCATTCATTCTGGAAATTACATACGCGAATTTGCTGGATATAAAAAATGAGAGAGATAATAAAAGAAAATCCGTGGTTGGTGAAGTAACAGGTGAGAAAATATGCTACAGACAGGAACATTTATGAAAGTGAAAAGGTTATTATTATTATATATTTCCAGTCATTTAAATTTGACAGACATTTATTTGGCGATATCAATAGAAAATACAAATCAGCGCCTAGATGTGAGGCACTGCGAAAATGTTTGAAATATGATGCGTAATTTTTCTGCGATGTGGCTTAATTGCACACAAAGCGGGCGCGGTGACGATTTCCCGTAATGCTCCTCAAGGTTTTTGAAAACACAAAAAACGGGAAAAATCATAATTTATAACTTTGAACCTAACCTTTCTTCAGAAAGGACAACATATAAATGACCCGTCGGGCACAGCTAATAGATATACTTCAATAGCAGCATATCCAGTAATAATTCTCTCACATAGCAAATATCACTGATTTTATACACATACAGACAAATACGATTTTTGGAATAGATTTGTATGGTTTCGATTTCGATTCCTAAAACGGGATTTTATTTGATTCAACTGCTTTAAAGAAACAATATTGCCCGGATCCGATTATTGCCGCTACCGCAGTATGGATACTCACGTTTACGCTTTCAATTCCAGCGACTCCAAATTGGTAACGATCTCCAAGGTAATAACTGTGGTGTGGAGGATGGACGCTTTTTGGATGTCAATTTCCATTTTTAATTCGCAAAAGATAAAACAGAGATTAAAAATGGTATTAAACGTAGTTAAAAATACTTTTTTGGTGGAGAAGTGTCCAGTTATATAGATGAAAGCAAACTGTAACGCATTTCAACCATTAACATCGTCTTTAACGCAAACAGTGGCGAGGGAAATTTTAAATTACTCCTCCAAGATTGGGATGAGTGTTACTCCCAAACCCGAAAGACAAGTCACAAAATATTTGACCTTTTGTTACTAAACTATATCGTGCAATAATACCCGTAGGACCCTACAAGCTAAATAGTTATGAGACAATATAGGTTTTAACAATAACTTCTATTTTCTTGAAGTTATAAATCACAGTTTTCGCGGGCGCTCTTCAGTCCTTAAGGGGAGGCTCTAGATAACTGACAACCATGTCAAATACACGATTGATCAAATACGCATATAACTTTACACATTTCTCTTTAATTGCAAAACTAAATCATATAATAGTCCGCGGAGACCACGAGTAACCGCCAAAAGCGTGATTTATATCTTAATGAAAATATTTTCAAAACCTGTATGTAAGTAGAACAAGATATCATAAGTCTTTTCGATTTAGTTACGTTCTTAAGAATAATTTTCAACGGCTGCTATTGGCTTTTAAGTAAACATTTTATTATTCATTTGAAAATTAATATATTTTGAAAAAACTGTAAACCTCAATAAAATTAAATCCGGATGTGCTAGAAAAAAATAAGCCAAATCTTAATTTCAGATACATAGTTATCTAAAAAGGTTATGACCATTGGAATGGGAAAAAAGGTTTAATTTCCTGTGTAATTGTATATCCTTGATACTCAAAGGAGTAAAGAAATAAACGCATAGGTTCTTTCTTGACGTATAAAGAATGGCTGAGTACTGAGGTGAAAAAGAAATGATAGCGAATGTGATACACATACATTTGTAGCCGGCAGAATTAACTTTAGTCTTCTCCAGTCGAAAGAATAACATTACCACACAAATTATACGAAAGCTCGGTAGTTACGACACAACAATGTTGTTAGGCAGATTTTTCATCTGCTCAGCAAGCATTGCGAAGTTATCCTCCTTCTGCTTCAGCTGGCTCGCCAGTTTTTCTATTCTCGCCATCGTGGATGGCGATCGTATCGTGATGAAAATCACAATAGGATCGCACTGTAAGTCCGGGTGGGTCGCAGTCGCACAAGTGTATACTCGCGACGGCTGCTAGCTCGGAACTGGGGAAAGAATAAAGTTGAGAAATATCTCATTCCCATTCCATGGGGGCATCATTGATGAAAGAAAAGAAAAAGACAGCATTTCGATTTGCTCTCTGGAATGCATTAAATCTCTATATACAAATGCGAATGTCTGTCCTATCTGTCAGCATCACGTCCGAACTACAATACCTACAAAGGTAGGTACGCAAAATTTGTACACATATAACTGACACCCAATGAAGGTTATAGTCATATTTTTGTACAAAAATTTCCACCGTCAGGGACAAGCTGGCAATGGCGCGAGCTGCTGGCGATACAGACGTTTTATTTTATACCAGCTGTTACCTGTCACTTTCCACGTTACTAACATAAAACGTTGTTTTTACAAACAAGGAAGGTCTTCTTTATATACTTCAGCGCCTTGGAAATCTTCCTCTATATCTTCGTGGCTGAAGTTAGGGGCAGCAACTTTTGCAACTGCCCGATTCTTTGCATGGGAGTGCTAGGGAACCTGGATGACATTTCACTTGACATGTAATCTAGAAAAAAAATATATACTGGAAGTCGGTAATATTTCGGCTCTGTGCCTACGGCCTGACCGTTGAGATTACGTTCCCTATCTACAGCTCCGGAGTCAGTATGTGTGCGTCTCTAGTCCCCCTTACCTTCGTCCTCCTCCCCTTTCTGTACGCCCATGCTCCTTGGAGCGATGCGCGCGCTGGCTAGTGGCGAGCGATTCCCCGCTCGCCCTTCAGTACGCTTTTATCTATCGCACGGATAGGGTGTGTGCGTGTGCGTATGTGTAACATCGCGAGTTAAACGTTGTGTAACGTTCGAGAGAATAATAGTATAAATGCAAAGGTAAGAGACAAAAACCTTAGGTTGACAATTTAGTGTAGATGGCTACCATTTGATATAAAATTGTCACGGTCTCGGATCACTCGGTCCAGACGTGAGACTCCCTTCTAATGCATCTTGGGCAAATTCGCTAGAGCATAATATGGGCACTTGTGTGCAAGCGCACAATGCCCATTCATAGGAAAATTGAAGGGAGTCCTGCAGCCGGATCCATCTACACAATGTTTCGGCCCGACCGGCCCGACCAGCTGCAGACTTCGGCCCGACCGGCTGCAGACTTCGGCCCGACCGGCTGCAGACTTCGGCCCGACCGGCCGCTAAATTCGGCCCGACCGGCTGCGAATTTTGGCCCGACCGGCCGCTACGTTCGGTCCGACCGGCTGCAAATTTTGTCCCGACCGGCTGCAGAATTTGGCCCGAACGGCTGCAGATTTCGGCCCGACCGGCTGCATTTTTGGCCCGACCGACTAACTAATTATAGCACATCTGCTTCCAGATGGCGATGGCAACCAATTTTGTTACTCTGGGTGAACTCTGGTCCAGCCACGTTGAAATGGAGGAAGAAGAAGATCGATTGGCAAACAGACGGCTGGAGAGACTGGAAGGTGATTGACTGGAAGAAAGAAGATCTATTTGGGAAAAAGATAGACCACAAAGTATTGAACAAAATTCGCTTCGCCCTCCCCACATTGGAACTGGTGAAAGCATTCTACCCAGAAGCAACATCGGTGGGAGAGAAAACCTACCGAAATATAAAATTGAGGCTTCTCGACTGGAACCTCTGTAGAGCATTGATCATGAGCCCACGGCAGGTAGCGTGTCAGTTACGAGGATCTATGGCTCAAGCGGAGCTCTTTAATAAGGCGGTGGAACCACTTAAACATACTATGCGTTCCAGAGAGCTGACGTCGGAGGCCCTTTCAACGGACGGGGAGGCTAATTATACGTCCCGAAGTAAAAGGAGACGGTGTCAATCGTCCAGCTCAGACGACGAGTACCCGGTCAGAACCGAGAAACCAATGAAGAGGAGGCGGCGAGTATTGTCTTCGAGCTCGGAGGAGGATGTCAATGAGACAAGGCTACGCCGCGTGGAAAGCATGGTCGAGAATCTTTACCACTTGGTCTCAGGAAATAAAGAGAACGATGGCAGCGTCATGAATTCGACGTGGCAAGCTCCAACTCCTACAGGTGTATGACGCCGACAGTATTGGCACATGTGGCAGCGTAAACGACTGGGACACGTTTTCCCCTGTCACTAGGGAAATCGAGCCTACAGTCCCTAGGGCGGACCCAGTAATCGAGACACAGGGCATGAAATGCCAGCGTTTCGGGGAAGAGACATGGAACAAGATTCGTTACGTGGACGCTCAGAAAAAACTCCACGCATCACCAGTCTTCAGTACTCTGAAGGTTAACTCATCCTTGTACAACAATGGACATGCAAGCCCAATGACAGATATGTTATCCAAAAGTGACCTGGCCTTCGGGACTATCTCACACGGTCTACTGAAGCAACGGAGAATCATACATGAGGCTCTGAAGGAGGCGGGGAACAAACACCCGGAAGCGGCAGACACTTTGAAAAAAGTTTTTGCTGCTAACAGTGAATACAAGACCATCTCGGACGACCTGCTGCAGTTCGTTTGCGGAAAAAGGGCGGAAATCATCGAAAGTCGCAGGAAACTATACGAGCCTAAAAGTAGTTACTATAGGTCCATCGTCAATGAGATTCCTCCGTCAGGTACGCACTTGTGGGATGAAGAGCAGCTGAAAGATGTGGTTAAAATGCATGGAGTGACGAAAATTGCTCCTGTCCGCTGGCAGAGTAATTTGGGAAAAGTCGCACTGAGACAGAAGGTGCCTCAAGGAACTTCTCATGAAAAGTATCTGCGTCAAGGTTCATTTAAAAAAAATGAAGAAGGCAGAGTTTAAGCATTCGCGTAAGCCGGGGGCGAAAAGTCATACCAAGCTAGCTCGTAAGGAGCAACCACCTTTAGATAAAAGGCGGAGTTTTTGACAGTTTTCAGGCAGGACAACTCGCCAAATATGTCTCTGCTTGGAAAAGTATGGGAGCCTCACAATCGATTCTCAGTATCCTGAAAGGCTACGTGATCCCTTTCTCAATAAAGCCACCAATAACAGTACTATCCCAACCGATACTAAACAAATTCGAGACACCAGCATCCACACAAATGGATCGAGAAATACAAAACCTCATAAATCAAAAGGTGGTAGTAAAACTGCAAACAAAAACAGGTTTCTTATCAAAGATGTTTTTGACGCCGAAATCGGGGGGCTTGTGGAGACCAGTGTTCAATCTAAAAAGATTGAACAGCTTCATCACGCCCAAGAAGTTCCGCCTTATGAACCATCGCAAACTGCCATTATTTCTCCAGGAAAGAGATTATATGGTAAAAGTCGACCTTTCTCAAGCATATTTCCATTTGCCAATAAAGCAAAAGCATTGGCGTTATCTGGGACTTTATTACCGGCAAAACATCTACGCTATGACAGCACTACCATTTGGCCTAAGCTCCGCTCCACAGGTGTTTGCAAAAGTTACGAACTGGGTGGCGAGCTACTTGAGGAAACAAAACATTCGAGTAATGGTCTATTTGGACGATTTTTTGCGCAAACCAGAATCCAGAAGAACTAAAGCGAGAGGTATCCACCCTGATAGATACTCTCATAAAGCTGGGTTTCTGCATCAACCTGGAGAAGTCCGAAATAAGACCTACACAGAAATTGGCATATCTAGGTATTATGTGGAACACCATAAGAAATCAAAAGAGTTTACCGGAGGACAAAATCCACCGTCTGCAAACATCAATCCAAGCTGGAATCAAGAGCAAGACTTGGAGCTGGAAGCAGGTAAAGGCACTGCTAGGGAGAATGGAATTTGCCTCGTTTGTTATCCCATTGGGTCGACTACATTGCAGAAAGATACAAAGAGCAGTCAATCGGATGTCAGAAAACCAACCAAAGAAACTGTTCAATATAGACCTGGACGTATTGCGAGAGCTAAGATGGTGGGAGAAAAACTTAAAAGGGTCATCCATAATCTGCATGAAAGAACCGGAAGTTCATATAATAACCGATGCCTCAAACACGGGCTGGGGAGCCCAAGTAGGAGACACTTTGAGGAAAGGAAACTGGACAGAGCAGCAGGAAAAGTGGCATATCAACAAAAAAAGAAATGTTCGTGATCTACTTAGCGCTAAGAAACCACCTAGATCGATTGGCAAACAAAACACTGTTAATTCAGACGGACAACAGGACGGTGGTTTCCTACTTGAGAAATCAAGGAGGAACCAAGTCGGTCACGCTTTTGGCATTGACCAGGAAGATCCTGGAGCTGGCACATCAATACAGTATGTCTCTGAGAATAGAACATATTCCAGGAAACTACAATATTGTGACCGACCACCTATCCAGAGGAAAGGATCTGCCAGACTGGCACTTATCAAGGATAGCTCAGAAGAGGATCTTCGAAAAGTGGGGAACCCCTTGCATCGACCTATTTGCGACTCCAGAATCAGCCGTCGTTACAAGATTTGTAACGCAATTCCCATGCAAGGAGGCAGAATTCGTCAACGCATTTACAAGAACGTGGGAGTACAAGCTAGCGTGGATATTCCCTCCTCCACCCCTAATACCAAGAGTTCTCCAACACCTCAACTATTGTCAGGGAGTTTTCATAATGATAGTCCCCAGGTGGGAAAGGGTGTTCTGGCGGCCCCTGCTGAAGAGACGTGCCATCGACCACCCGTTCACCATTCGGAATCTGAAGGCTCACCTGGAAGATCTTCAAACCAACCAGCCTCCTCCAAAGGTAATGGATTTACACCTGGAGGCATGGAAGATACGGGGTGGTCCGATATAGCGAATCACTGGTCAAAGGATGAAAGGAGAATCTTAGAAATATCCTGGCGCAAGTCAACTCTCAAAACGTATGCCGTTGCATGGAAAAGTTGGCAATCGTGGGCGAAGAAAAGAAGAGTTTCAGTTAAAAATCCAAACCCCACGCAGGTGGCTCAATACCTCTGCTTCCTACACAACACAAGAAAATTGGCGCTTAGAACGATCCTATTACATAAATCCACCATTGCGACATTCTCCAATCCACTACATAGTGAAGGAGTTTCCAGTAGCCCAACAGTGAAACAGGTAATTAGAGGTATTGCAAATGCAAATCCTCCAGCAACTAGGCCAAAGATTTGGAACATCGATAAACTTCTATCTTGGATTAATGATAACCATCCAGATACGAATAGTATCTTTCAAGTGGCCCGGCATCTATCGCTGCTTTTGCTGCTATCATCGGGAAGGAGAGTCCATGACTTGACACTCCTTCGAATAGATTCTGGTTTCTTTGAACAAACCGAAGAATACATAATTTTCTGGCCACAACATGGATCTAAGACAGACAAGCATAACTACGTCCAGTCAGGCTGGAAACTCCTCAAAAATCAAGAATGCATCTGGGATCTAGTACACTGGACAACCATATATCTAGAAATATCAGAAAAGAGAAGGAACCTCCACTGTCGACCGATTCCTCAACTATTCGTCACAACTCGTGGGAAGATAGGACCGGCATCTCGGTCAGTGATAGCAGGATGGGTCCGCACAGCGTTGAAATCGGCAGGTATAGAAGGAGGAGCCGGCAGTACCCGCTCGGCAGTGGCAACATCCCGCTTCAATGATAACATGCCATTGGATGAGGTTTTGCAGAAAGGAAATTGGCAGGGATCAAGCAATTTCTTCAAACACTACTATAAAAATATCGATAAGGATTTGGTACCTGACAACAGCAACAGAAGACTTATTTCGGATAAATTTGTCCCTATATAAGTATTATCATGGCTGTGAGCCAAGAATGACTGTTACTTTTCTTTTTATGAACTGTTAGAGTTATCATACTATAACCATGTCACAGTACGCTTTCTAACACCGTGGCGCGCCGGCAGATTGTAAACACTTCTCAACGGTCAGGCCGTAGGCACAGAGCCGAAATAGAACAATTTTCCCCCTGAAGGGAAGAAAATTGATATTTCGGGTCTTGCCATAGGCCTGACCTAGGTAACGCCTTGCCGGCGCAAGAGTACTGAAGGGCGAGCGGGGAATCGCTCGCCACTAGCCAGCGCGCGCATCGCTCCAAGGAGCATGGGCGTACAGAAAGGGGAGGAGGACGAAGGTAAGGGGGACTAGAGACGCACACATACTGACTCCGGAGCTGTAGATAGGGAACGTAATCTCAACGGTCAGGCCTATGGCAAGACCCGAAATATCAATTTTCTTCCCTTCAGGGGGAAAATTGTTCTATTCTGCAACCGAGTCTGAATGTTCGGCCAATTTGTTTGACGGCGGGTGATTCTGCGGACCGTTATTTCTGCACCAATTTCATTTACGATGGCCTCAGCCTGACTGAATAGTTTTTTAATGTAATAAATGCTAGTTTCACGTTGCCTCTGCAGACTTGCTGTGGTCGTATTAATAAGCTGAACTACAGAAAGTATATCAATTTCAATGGCTTGTAATGATCAGGATAAGAGCAGCGTGATCAGAGAAGATTACGAAGCTTATGAGAAATTCTGACGACATTAGAAATTGGAGAAAGGAAAATGGAGGTGTAGCACTTCTGTTTCCTGATCTTGATCAGCTATTTTTTGAAAGATTTCAGGAAGACATGGCAAGACTTCCAAAAATGTCAAAATCGCTTATTGTCTTTCCACCCATCTGGTCTAACAATTTTTTTAAATATATTTTGTCACGAGGCACGAAAGAAAGTTGCTACACTAGAGATAACCCCTTACGGCATTTCTTATGCTGAGTACGGTGCAGGCTGTACTGATAGCTAAGTTTAGTCGGTGGCTTGGACAGTGGCCAAAAAAGGCTAAATGTGGAATGCTGGATATGCGAGACTGAACACCTTTCATTTTACCGCTCATGTTGGCCCCTCGCTCATATGCTTGACCCTCGACATAATGTCCCTCCAACCGCACCGCTCTCGCCAAGGCTGATTATCATCTATTTCATTTGCAAGTGCGTTACAGGGATGCAAGGAACAAAATTCGCAATTTCAGCAAAAAATGGACAAGACTCATGTTCTTTATTGTTAATTTCATTTACCTATAAGAATGTACTGTGATGGAATCTCCGCAGTACGTACACAAAAAACCCTTGGCAGGTTAGATGATGAAGAAACGCTTCACTGGTCTGAAACCAACGAATTTAAACTAGGTAAAAGGAGCTATTTAAGGACTTGTCTCCTAATTCTCATAGTCTGCAGTGAGAATCAAAGTGCACTTGACATGTAATTTTTGACAGTTCTGTCATTAAATTTAGTGTTATTTTTTAAAAGAACAGATGTTTGCAGATAATTGTGGTATTAAACGCTTTCAAGACAGGCTACTTATTACATGTTTGCAAAGAGCGGCACAACCCTTATGAAGGTATTATTATTAGTAGACAAATGAGTCATGCACTATACTATACGAATTCGGCGTCTGATCCCAAATGTTTGTACTTTGCACCGTCGTGTCGCCCTAACTCGGCTACTAACAGACACCTCAGAATCCTAAAGGTCTGCCTCATCTTAATAATAACTATATATATTTATTCATTTACTCTAAAATACAGGAAACATGAAACGAGTAAATAAATATAATATATCCATAGGAGGACAATGCCTGTGCATGGATCATATGTATGTTGAATTGCAAAAGATAAAAAAAGAATAGAGAGAAAAAAATATTGGTAAGAATGATAGCATTTATTTTGTAAAATGTGAGATTATTCTATTAATGTGATTTCTCTCAATCGAGTTAAGAAATTTTTTATTTTTTTTTTTTTTGAAACCTAATGTATTGCGTAATTGTTTTAAATTATTTGGTAAATGTTCGTACAATTTTGGAGCTAAATATAGGTGACATCGTTTCATTAAAGATTTGTTTGGTTTAGGAACATTTTTTGCGCGTAATTTATATCTGGCGTTATGTCTATGTTTAATTATGTCGCGTTCACTAATAATTTTATGATAATGAGTGATGGTATGTAAGAAGTAACGTTGTTTAGTATCATATACTTGTGCATCATTATATAAGTCATTAGTTGGGTATAATTTTGATTTGCCAAACATTGATTTTAAAATTGTTCTTTGAAGCACTTCTAAATCGTTAAGGTATGTCGTGCATGCAGCACCCCATACTACTATACCATAAGTTATGCGCGGCTCGACTAAAGCTTGATATAGGTATTATTCGTAGATGATATTCAGTTAATATACCGGTTACAACTTTTATTTTATATTCTATGAATCTAATTTTCTTTAGTATGTAAGAAATATGTACATCCCATCTCAAGTGGCGAGCTAGATAAATTCCTAAATATTCTGTATCATTAACTCTATTGACTTTTAGATTTTTGTCATTTACCTTAAAGCGAAGGTGGTTATATTTTGGTAGATGATTAGATAATGATGAAAATGGTAAAAAATGAGTTTTAGTAAAGTTAATTGTTAATTTTCGGTTATTAAACCACTAAATAATTTTGTACAACATCTTTTAAATCGTTCCAATCCTTAGTATAGCACTGTCGGCCGCAAAACTGACTATTTTACCAGTAGTATTAATTTTGAATATATCGTTTAATATTGAATAACAGAGGACCCAAAATTGTACCTTGTGGCACATTTAACAAACATTTCTTTACTATATGAGTTTAGTAATTTTACTGATTGCGGTAAATATTTGATAAATAATTTTCCATTAAAGTATACATCTTTCCACGAAAACTTATTCTTCCCAATATTTCCAAAAGTATATTGTGGTTAACTGTGTCAAACGCTTTTTGTAAATCCACAAATACGCATATCGATGGTACTTTTCCATCCATATTTTGGGTAATTTGATCTACTCTATACTTAATACTGTTGTAGATTTGCCCGCTATAAAACCACATTGATTTGAATTTAAAATTTTGGATTTATTAAGAAAATTAATCATTGTATTAAGGAGTAATTTCTCAAAAACTTTAGCTATTTTTGATATAGGTAAGTGAAATAGGCCGATAGTTAGTGACATCCGTATTTTTTTATAGATAGGTATGATGATTGCTGTCTTGAAAGCTGATGGAAATACTCCAGATTGAAAGGATTTGTTAATGGTATAAGCAAGTGGTTTTGTTATTTGTTTGGCCAGTATCATTAGATGTTCAGCTCTAATTTCGTCAAGTCCAGTGCTTTTTTTTTTTTAGAGTCATAATGGCATTGAAAACATCCTGATAGTCTACTTCAGTTAATACAAATGGATTATTCAGTCTTGTTTCACGCAGATGAATATCAGCATTTTGTTTGATATTATTTGCAAAGTTTTCTCCTATATTCGTGAAAAATTCTATCAACTCGTCACATATTTGCTGAATATTGTCTGTTTTGTGTCCTGTTTTTGTTTTTATTTCATTAATATTGTTTTTTGATTAGGATGACTTATTGATTGACAATGGGCCATAGGTGAATTATTATTCAATTGTTTTAAATAGTAATTTTTCGCGTTTCTCAAAAGCTCTATAGATTTATTTTTATACTGGTTATAGTGATCTATATTTTCTGTTGTGGGTAAATATTTCATGATTTTATAGTCTTTCTTTTTCGTTTGCAGATTTTATTAGCCCTTTGTCACCCCAACATTTCTGATTTTTTCCTTGTGATTTAATTTAACCTTATTAGTACTGACTTCAATTTTTGAATATATCGAAAAATGTGGAGATCAAGTAAAAATCTCCTATCTTTTTTTCATGATATTAACCAACGAGTAAAACACGATATATTACTAAATATATATTACTTACATATCTTAAGTATCTGAATCTACGACCATTTTTTGAAAGTTGATCTCTATCAACTAATAATATAAATTCATTTAAATAAACTCGTTGTGGTTTGAGAAAAAAGTTGAATACAAGTAAACTAACTCTTTATCATTTAGTGTAATATGGCTTTAGAAGTGATATAATAAATAAAAAACAGTGGGAAAGCTTCCTAATGAAAAGTTCTTTCAATAAGAAACAAAAACATTCAGAAACGAAATAAATGAATTTCTGTTTGAAATGAAGAGACGGTGGAACTGGCATATTCTTGAGAAGTAGCATTTCTCCTCAATGAATCTATTTGTTCGGTTCACAAAAAGCTATAGTTTAAATTAAATTCTGACTCCAAAAGAAATTTTCCCACTGAAAACATGCATTTCCAAAGTAGTTATATACATAATTTAGGGTCGCAAAGATTAAACGGTATAAGAGTCAGACGAGAAGGATAACCCCTTCAGTCCTTATTTTGCATCATATTTTATTTAAATCAACAGGAATGTTCAACATTAAAAAAATACTTTGTCTAACAAGTACGAGAAAAATTGTAGAAGTTACATTATCCTACTTACAGGAGAGTTTCCTTACAAAATGGCAGGGTGACAACAACGGTTTTTCACTTCTATTCCGAAATATATTTTGAGCGCGAAATTCCAGGATCTAAGTGGCTCAATGCTATAATTTTTCCTGGTTTGGAAGACACTACTATTGGTACAACTTTTTAGGAAGAGCCAAATGAAAATCAATCATCTTAACGTTCTACTATATAGTTCCTGGCTTGAAGATTTTTTCCATAATTCCTATCCTGTATGTATGATAATGCCAAGTTTGTGCCCAGCATCATTCATAACAAAACTCACCAAGTTCAATATATATGTATAATCTACATAAATAAACTTAAAAAATATATACGCGCAGCTATTACTGAATAAAAAATTGACGAGCTCTCTATATCCTACAATGAAGTCCGTTGGTCGTTGTAGTCTACATATGTCTGGTGTTGCCAAAGTTGATCCCTGATTGGTTGGCACCCTTGTTGCTGCCCATTTGAAGGCCAATGATGGTTTGTCCCGCTCGGAGTTTCTCCTCAGAGAAGGTTCTTTCGTTCTTCTCGGCTTCTTTGGGACCGATGCCTTGGAAGCCGTATTTGTCAGCCTAGAAAATGGTACAAGTTTATTGGAATATACGGAATGGTTAAAAAGTACATCGTATGTGACCCGTTCTCAAAATTTCAGACTATGATGCTCAAAGACGTACCAGACACGTTTGGACTAACGTCCAGACGAATGTATTTGACTCGTTTTAAATTCTAATGCATAAGAGTGTATAAACCCAGTGGTTTTTGGGATAGAGGCAAAAAAAAATAATTTTGACTCTTAGTTCATATAGGTCTCTTAAAGCGCAAAAGTTTATGTGAAGAAAATTGGAATACTCATTGCTCCGTAGTCTGCATCTTCAATGACATTAGAAGTTTTTTCACAAAATTTTCAACTAATGTATAGCTTAACCGTTTTTTATTTTCTTACCTTCCTGCCCAAAGACTGTAAGCAGATGACGACTGAGTTAAGGTTCTGCCTTTCCCACAGATCAACTGTTTGGAAGGTTTCTTGGGCGGGCACACCAAGTTCTCGTACCGCTTCCAAGAAGGCGTTGATGTTTTCCATACATTTGAATGCCATCGTCGACGTGTTTACTTTCTTCACGATGCCGGGCTTGATTGTGTTGACTAGTCTGGAACAAAAAAATCGTGATTGATGGCAGCTTTTGCAGAAGTACCATAGAAACATGGTGAGTCACAAAAAAAATATAATATTACGGATGGGTAATTTCAAAAAATGAGATCATTTTGAATATTATACATGTACATCTGTCCACTAATCCTTGGCCAGTCTATAACTTAAGAACTATCGCTCTGATTTAGATGAAATGTCCATACAAGATCACTACTACTCCAAGCGCGAAAAAACTTTGTAGTTTTTTTTAGATCTGTTCAGAGCCAGGGGTTAAAATAGGAAAAAGACAAAAATCGATCAATCTTCGTTTTTGATGTTTTAGAGGCTCTTGATCATTTTCAGAAGAATGTTTGTAGAGGTTAAAAATTACGGATTGTAAGGGTGAGGGTAAATCTCAAGGTATATTTATCAGCTCCCAACCCCGGTAATTTCATGCACCTATTAGCAATACTGCACACAATTGTCTATAAAGCTTAGAACGATAAATAAGTGTTTTCGATGAAGTCCTCCTTCTGCTGTCTGGACTCATCACCCGGCGTACCGGTCTGGTTGACTATTCTGCTCATTCATGCCAGATGGAGGGTAAATACTGCTAGGGAAGGGATCTTCGGACTAATTGCAGTTCTCTGTTGTACATATTCGCGACGAATGTTTTTCTCAGAGGTTCAACTTGTGCTGAACTCAATCCTTTATGAACTGATGACAACGTTGCAAAGAAAGTGCAAAGTCAATCTACTTAACGCCATTTTTTCTGATGATTTTTTGGTAACACGCTACCTCATAAAATCTCACAGGAACGTGTTTCACAAGTTGCTTGCTTCACCAGTTGTACAGAAATAATTCTATAAGACTGCAATTTTACGTTAATTCGTGACAAGTACGGAGTCAATCTACTTGATCCTAATTTTTATAGGAACTTCTATCACATTCAAGTGTGCTGATAAATGGGTCTCACGTTCTTAGAAATATGGTTGAAAGGGGAAGCGACATAGTTTCCTGTTAACGTAAAAGGGAGGAAACTCATTTCCTGATGACAGGAAGTTTAATGTCCCGTTGTGTATCATAAAGAGTGACCCATATTATAAATGGGGTACTGTTGATGACATAATTGTATCGGAAATAAACCTTCGATTTTCTTCTACAAATGGATGGTACAAGTGTTTCACATATATGTTACGATGAATCAAATGCTTCCACTGGCTAAATTAAGTAGTTGATCAGCTAGTCTTGAGAAATGGTGCGACCTAAACGAAATGTGCTACAATGAATTTTTCAATTAAAATTTATTTATACCCCGAATACCGTTGCTACTATAAAAAATAATCACTGCCACTTGAATCTTTGAAAAGGACAGTAAATCGAAATGGATAGAAGCAGATTTACTGACAAGCCGGTTAGCCAGATACCACGTTTTATATGTATATTCGTCGGGAGAGGTTGCTCCCCTTTTCACACCCAGCATACAACACGCCTTCAAGTCGTAAATGGACACCTCTTGCTTAAATTAGTTGGATGAATTACCTAGGTTCCCCTTCACGAAACAAAATTAACGATCCTACTTTTATGGTATCTAAATTACTCTAGGTGAGTAACACTCCTGAGGTACACGCCCAGGTACACTCTAATAGGGGTCCACAAAAAAGGGGAGCAGTCTACAGGTTTCCAAGAAATTGTTAACAGTGAAGAACCCCATGACCTTGTCCACACCTGAGAAGATAGCTCGGTTTTATTGAAATGGATCAATGCAACTTCATTAGCTCACTGGGTGGTTGTACCCTATACTCGTATTATTACATCACAGAAGTCTACAAATAGTAATTCCATCCTATTCTTTCCTCTCAAGCTCTACCAAATTTCATTTTTGTGTTGTGTCATAGATGGTGCTACGATCTTTCAGATCCCTTTTTGGGCGCCGAAAGCCAGCATATGGCTATCTTCAGGTGGAATTTACGTTAATCAATGATATAACATATTCTAGGGAAGCCTTTCAGGAAAAAGATACTATAATGTAATGCTACAAAAAAAGCTCGAGTTTCAAAAGATGATGTGAATTAGTTTTGTTTGATATAAAGCTGCTCCTTGACAGCAGCATCTGTACGCTGGTGTTCCCATTGATGTTGAGAACGTAAAAAAAGATTGACCTTGACCAGAGATGCCTAAACATGACTCAAGACTGTATTGAATTAAAATGATCGATGTACAGAAAAGAATTAACGAAATTAACGGCCAGACTAGTCGGTTGTTTGCAGCCAAACCACAACGAACGCCAGATGGTGTCTGTTTGCAGGTTTGGCATTGGTGAACTAATCGCGAGTTTGCGATGACATCACCGTCTATTCCATTCTCGAACGAAATGGTGCATGGTCAAAAAAGGAAACGAATAATGGTGATTCACCGATACGCGACATGCGATCAGTAGCGCAACAGCTCCTCAAATGATAACAAACATCAAACATTATATCACTTTAGGATGCTTGATCTTTGCACGATCGTTATTATTTATTGACGTATCATATTCCATTTGAATAATGGTCTACATTGTTGATGCTTCCAGGCGCAGACTCAGACCTTTTAGAGTCAAACAAAAAAAAAATAGAAATACTCCAGTAGCAAACCTGTGGTTGTAGCTGATATTGTTCAAACTTCTGCCTAGAATGCAAACAGTTGTGGGTCAGATTCCATAGATGACTTTTTTTTTAATTTCTAAATGTTGTTGTTCTGTTATTACGTAAGGTTCTTTGTAGAGGAAAGAGCCATAATATGTAGGTCTGCTTGGATACCAAATGAAAGAGAGTAGTACTCCTGCAGCAAAGTCAGCAAATATTCAAAAACCCTAAATATGATAATACTAGTCTAAACCCCCGGATCTGCACGCGTGGAAGTAGCGTAAAGTATATGTCATTCGTTTTGGATTAGTGTGTAAGACACAATATTTGGCAATGCACATTTTTTCTTCGACATTTTAATGAGACAATAAATTAATATCACATGTACATAGGTATAATCAGAATATGTCTTCTTATAAGCACCATCGTCTTTTGATTGATCCTGGGAGGACTAAAAGGGCGCTTTCAAAAGAACCAAAACATTGCTCATTAGTATGATCAAAATTTAGACTAAAATGAACTGACTTTTTAATAGTTATTGATTACATGCATTAACCACATGAAAACCAGAATTTGATAATCATCTTCATTTTTTCTTTCATGCTAATCGGCTAAAGAAAAAAGCATTAAAATATATAAACCGGAAACAATCTTACAGATTTTGAAACAGTGGAAATCAAAAATAAGTTCCAAAAATTTGAAGCCGACGAAAATATCTACCTCCGACATGTAGATAGTAGAAAATTTCTCCCTCCTTAACAAAATCGTGTTTAGATCTTACACCTAAGATCCTTTGTGACACGCAAGTCTCAAAGAGCGCTTAATCATGTATTTATGAGGCATTAGCAATATTATGCTAACTAGAACTATTTGAAAGGTCGTGAATCAGTCACCAATGTCATCATAGCCCCCGCTACTTGTTTGCTTAAATTATGGAATAAATGATAACAGTTTATGCTTATTAATGCATAACAACCAGTTGTATGCACAACAAAAATTCGCGATCTACCTTTGCATGTTCACAGTGTTCCAGTTATTTAGATGAATGTAATTCAACTTGAACTACATATTGTATAGTTACCTGTTACATGTGTAATTGGCTGTTAAACAAATTACTTAGGTGTGCATTATGCATATCTAATCCTTCAATATAGTTTTATTGCATGTTGACATTGCCCCAAAATAAACAAGAAAAATAAAGTTGCAAAAATTGCTGTTTTCTAATCACGGTAAACATCATCTCAAATTTGAAAAAAACAACATAGAAGCATAACTATAGCAGAATCATGAAGTTTGGCCAAAACAGGTTTCGCAAATATATCCATTTAGGCAAAGTAGGTAGAATCGTGCAATGAAGCAGTTCTACCAAGCTTATCATCATTGGCGACACTGTTAGTGTTGAAACTATTATATTTAAGACTGACCTATCTTGTTACTGGTCAGACAATAAGTAATTTATATATGTATAAATATATGTCCACAATATACACTTCATGGGCACTTACTTGCACAGTACTGTTCCATCTTTCAAGACTTCGTAAAAATTGTCCATATCACCTGAAGTAGGATGGTTATCGTTTGTAATTGTGTTTATCCACTGCAGACATTCTGAAGCTAGATCTTCACTGTATTTCGCATTGACCTGTAATAAAAATAAAGTTGATAACCAGATTCAATATTCAGACTTTGGTATGATTAAACTCATTTGCAAATAAGGACGTTGGTTCGGAACTTCCCATGTAGTACGTCAAATCAGAATCGATTGAGTCTCTGGGGTGTGCATCCAGAAAATTTCAAACTAACTAAAATATGACCTGAAATATTTCCTTAGCATACTTCAAAAAAGGCGATCATACTAAAAACTAGCAGATTTTTTCAAAGTTGTGGCTGGAGTCCAATGCATAGGCTCAGTCATTTTAGGTATCTGATATTTTTTGCGTCTCTGATGGAGTGATTCCCAAGCAGAATGAAGTTTTTCTTGACCTTTCCATAACTATCTAGTATCAACGGCAATACGCATGCATCTCAAGTTATTTCTATTTCGTGAAACGTAAAATGTGGTACTAAAGCTCAAGAAAGGGCAAAATAAATTCTGCTGTCGTGATGATATCCACCAAATGTTATTCTTGTAAACAATTTTTGCATATGCCCATGCGCAACATAATCTAAAGCCAGACACCGTAACTGAGTGGCCTAAAACCAACTTATTCCGAGATTCGAATATGGAATGAGGCTCCCACACGAAATTTAAAAACCGGAAAAATAAAGCGCACGAAGGCACTCACTTGCATGTCTAGACGACTCACGCAAGGATCCTAACTGGATATTCGTATTGGCAAGAACATCTTCGTAGAAACTGAAAACGCGATATAAAACGAGCTGGTATGCTCTCTCTATATCTACCAGCTGTTACGGCAACTGCAATGATCACATAATCGAGTTACATTGTTTAATGAGAAATTACACCGAGGAATGAAGCTGGCTAGTGTCGTTTCAGAGTCTTCTTAGCTCGATACAGTTAATTCAAAGAACCATGTGGAGGTAATTAGAAAGGCTCTTTAGTAGTTAAACCAAAGAGTCCTATTATAAATACACCTACTTTGTTAGATTGTGTCCAGTTTCTCAATTAGTTGCAATTAGAATCTCATTACTTCCCACGCCACTGACATGGAAGTATTGTAATCGCGCAAAATTTTGAAAATGACTCTCATTTCCGTCTGTCTGTAAGTCTGTCTGCCTGTCCGCTAATCCTGAACCTGCTATAGCTTGTCGAGTTTTCATTAATTCTTGCCGCAGGAAAAAAACAAAAATCGCAAAAACTAATTTTTTGACGTTCCAGAGCCTCCTCATTATAATAAATAATAGATATAAATAATTATTTTCAGAAAAAAATTCATAGAGGTTAAAAAATTTGGATTGAAGTTGTAGGAGGTGGGGGATCAGTTATCAGCTTAAGTTGAGAAGTCGCCATCTAGCGGCAACAGCAGGCTCAGAGATCTGCAGAGATCTACAATTTTTTGTTTTTCGCGCATAAAATCGGACATATTTTCAAAACCTTCAAAGATTTTTCGTTTATAGTATGGTGCCAAAAATGTGTAAACATTTACATTCGAAAAGTATTTTCCATGTTTTCAAGGGAACCAGGATTACCAAAACAGAGGTATCTCTATCTCGAATTTTTTGCGGTTTTACAGTACTTCTTCACCAATTATACTCGAGTACCAAAACGGACTCTACGCCACTGCCTCTCTTTCCGGGAATTATGTGAGGGTGAGCTAAGGAAGGTGGATGGTCCTCATCAGCGGGGAAGTTGGCGACCCATGGTTCGGGGAGCGAATGCCCTAGTGACAAATGAAGAGCGGGAGTGAGATACGTTTGGGGGACGCAAGTCTTTATCAAAACACAGCAATGTGTACAGTTTTATTGAAAAGGCATGTTAAGGCATCTAGGAAGGGCCCCGTACCTCCGCGAATGCAATAATAATATGGATCATTTGAACATGGCTCGCTGAAACAAATTCAAGAATATCCTTTGTGCATTTTATGCGAGCGTTATAAAGAAAACATATACATATAAATGTCAGTTACGTATTTGACAGTTTTCTTGAAAAAATCATGCATGTTTTAACCGACCTCAGCAAAAGATTTCATGGACAGTATCGCCAAGTCAGCCTCACACCCCATATTAGTTCCATTATTTCCTAGCACAGACATTGAATATGTGGGCACCAACAAACAGAAAATGAAACATAAATAAGTAATTTCACATGTACGACAACAAATTGGGTATTTCCATAGCAAACCCTGTAAATATAAATGACTAAAAGTCCGCATCAAGGCCGTTCATTTGCGAAGTCATCACTTGTAAGCAGCTCTGACATAATCGGCAAGGTGGTTCGGCCAGTGTGGTACCGTTTCAAAAAAACTGGGTCTCGGTTGAGTTTACTTATTCGAATTGTAGGCCAACTGGCTTATACTCGCCAATGTATGTTAGTCTAACTTCATTCCCTAAAGAGCTATTTATGCGAATACTAGTATTCATGGTCGTATCGTCAATGTGATAACATTTGTAGTACCATTGGCATTATTTATTAGCAATTACTTACACAATTAAGGCCACCCTTATATGGTAAATTTAGCCTTGTAATTTGGGCACATAAATGAGGGTGGTTGCAAAAATGTTGTAAAATACCAGACACAAAACATGGAATTTGCCAACCGGTCAATTTTGATAAAGATTCATATAGTAATAATTCATGTTGTGCTGATCCGCACGTCAGGCGTAAATGAAAAAATAACTAAAATTGAGTAACGCCGTAATTTGACATATTTTTTTTGTAGTATGTCACCTCACGAAGTGACGTGACTGTATATCAATTAGCTGCTTGGAAATAAATTTCTTATAAAATTTTCACGTACCGGCTTACATAGATTTAAACCTCTACGTTGAAACTGGTTTTCTGAATTTGACCGATAATTATACGGCATGTACCGGCGCATGTGACTCTAATAATATGTAAACATAACCTATAAATATTGTTGTTTTGTTGTGAATGTCGATATGAACAGAATGTTAAGGAACTACAGATGTTAGCGGTAAAAGAGAGTGAACTACGATATAAAATAAAATGGACAGACATGATGGAAATAATGGTAATACAGGATGAACCCATGACCCTATTTTTTAAGTACAGCTATCAAGACCACCATTATGAATGGCTAGTATTGAAACAGCGAATCAAGGGCGGCCTAAGTAACTTGCCGTTAAAACCTTTGATTGAAGGACTTGCAAGATATCGAAGAAAAAATATATGGCTCTTATATCTTTATGCAAAAGAGAAACTCCAGTTATCCGTATTGCAACACTTTTATTATTCTCTGTCCCATAAAGACTAAGCAATCAGTTCAACTTTTAAAAATAATTTAAAGTTTAACGTTATTTTCATAATGCAATTTGCATTTTAGGTTAAATTTACTCTAGGATTTACTTTTTGTTTGTACTTATAATATTATGTAGAGAATAAAAAAAAAATTATTTTTGAAACAGTATTTTCGAGACTTTGATACCCATGTCCAGTTTTAAATTGTTGGCGTAACTACACAATGAAAGAAACAAGAGTCGTCACGAAGTAGCGTAAATGTATAATTTTTTTATAAACTCATTATACTTTTACAAAAACCATCCCAAAACAAAGTTCTACATAATTTTAGTCTAACAAACGAAAAACAGCAACATGCAGACTAAAAAATCAGTATGTCATTTTCCATCTTATTTACTGCTGATTTTCGTTTTCTAGCTCTCCTGTACAATCTTCCAATGGGCGCAAAGCCCAGAAATCCTTTCTGTTGGAGATACTGGGTGGTTTAGCCCCTGTAGATAAGCCTGGTTGCACAATTTTACGAAAACTAACTCTTCTCTCGTGAAATAGATGGCATTCTGGATAAGTTTGTATACACAGACATACTAAAGCATGTCATGTTACCCTATATGGAAGACAATATGCCCTTAAGATCAATCTTCCAGCAAGATAATGACCCGAAGCACACTTCAAATCTCGCAAAGAAATTCTTTCTGGATGAAAAAATACCAGTTCTCAAATGGCCTTCACAGTCTCCCGATATAAACCCCATTGAAAATCTATGGGAATACTTAGATAAGCAAATATGAGATAAAAATCATTCAAACAAGCATGAACTTTTTGCCGCTTTAGAGCAAAAGTGGAGACAGATTGATGAATCTTATATCAAGAAACTTCTACAATCTATGCTGAGACGATGCCAGGCGGTAATTGATAGTAATGGTTATTATTACGTCTTTTCTCACACGACACGATGTTTTTCGGAGCTCTCAATAAAAACTACATGCCCGGTAACAACGCTCGATTTATTCTGTCCGTTTAGTGTTTACATGTTTTTTTTCATACCATACAAGTTTGTGTATATATTATCTAGTCTTCCGACGTTGCCGTCCTTGGACCCGATGTATTATTTTTCGTAACATTATGCTACAAAATATTAACACAAACATGGTTGGTTTTCTATAATTCAATGAACTTTGCTTTTTTTTCTATAATTGTTTTGCTTTGTCTATATATTTTTTTCAATTAATTTTTTATTGAAGGGAGTCTAATGAATTTATGTATAAGTGAGTATTATGCTATAAAGAATTATGTATACAGGTTGGTGTATTAATAAAACAAGTTAAAAAAGAAATACAGCACAATATTAATTTGTCTATATACTTTTGACCATTACAGTATGTATACCTTTTATTATGTAATCAAGTAGCCGATCAAATAAAGCAGTAATAAACCTGATATCAAAAAAACATTTGCAGCATCCTGACAAATTTCAATTAAAAACTACCCAGACTGGCAGGATTCAAAGCCTTCAACGATAGACACTTTTTCAGACAAATGATAAAATAAGTGGCGATCAAAAAACTAAATCAATCTTCTTGTTTTCGTACGGTCTTTCCAAATATCTAATATACTGTAGGGTGTTACAGTAAAAAAAAAATTTTGTTGCGCCACGGAATTGTGCAAGACCCTGTATATTTTCTTGTTGTGCAAACTGGTTTCGAATATCTTATATAGCTTTTCTATTAAACAATTTTCCTTGTCGTTGGGACACCCTGTATATATGGTATTGTAAGTGTTCTCGTGATTTTTATTATATCGTTAAGTACATTGAGGATGAGTTTTCGTAAAAAAGGCACACCCACAGGGGCTAAGGCACCAAACTTTAACACCCCGTATCTCCAATAGAAAGCTTTTCTTGACTTTGCGCACTTTAAAACATTTGACCATGAACTACCACTATCCGAATTTAATATAAAATTGACCGGTGGTCAAATTCCATATGTTTTGTGCCTGTTACATTAATGGGTAAAGCGTAGTTATTAATAATTATGCTATGTGTTTTTATTAGCTGTACAGAAATGCACAAATAAATAGTCATCGTCGTCAAACATTGCTATGATATCACTAAGCAGAAAAACACCGATTCCTTCAAGCTTTATATGGTTGTATTGGAAATCATAAAAAGCGATTTATCGCTAAAATATACAGACTGATAATAAACTAGATGGCGAAACTTCACGTTCAGGGATGAATCGTTTTTGAGATTCAAGGTGTCGGTCTTCATTTGTAAATTTGTTTTTACATAGAAATCATAATAATCCTTTAACTGATTCTATTAGAATTACCAGGTACAGCCGTCTCGCCGGAAATACCATACCTAATTAAAATCAGTTAAGACATAAACGCATCATCAAAACCTCAAATAGACATTACCATCTTGATCGAACTATCAGCATTTTTCCCATGAAAGGTTTTCATTTATTGACACGTTTTCCTTATTCGATTCCAGCAATACGACTCTGCACACGGACATTCAAAAAAAAATTAACAAAACCGATATTTACAAAAAATCGATATTTAAAAATCGGTGTGTCATCGTCATGTCTATAAAGATATGAACTGTTCATGTTAGGACCACACAAGGAATCAGCAGTTGGAGTTTGGCCATAACACCTTATACAAATTTTCAACAGCAAAGTTGCTAATTTTATTGCGTAACACAGCACTGCAAGTACATGTCCTAATTGGACTACACGTTTCACGTGTGTAATTATCCTATATTAAATGGTCCGAATTAAAAAAGGAAACATATTCCTATTTCTGTTTGCACACATATATCAATCTATTATCCAAAGATAAACGATATCGGTTAACTCCGTAAAATTACACGTGATTACACCAACCACCGGTTTTCGGAAATAAAGTAGCATCTTTTTGTTGTATCCTTATTTATACACTTAGAAAAGAATTTGGTATTGAAATCTACAGGAATACTAACATGAGTTAATTAAGAAAATTTAAAAGTGTGTACATTTATTAAATGTTATTATTAATAGTGAGGCGACAGAAAGTAATCTCTAAACAAAATATTGATGGAGTAATTGTATATTTTGCATTGTTCTTAGAATAAATAGAAACATACCTTGCTCTTATACATTGTTAGCTAGAATAACCTGAAACCGACTGATCAAACGAAACGTTCCAGACTCTAGTAAATAAAATAATGAATTACATTATTATATGAGAAGAGGTGTACTTTCGCTATTAACCTCGCATGATAACACTGATAACGCAAATAAACCGTAATCCAAGATAAATGAATATTGCATTCTGATGGTGATAATACCAAACCGATATCGAGAATTTTTAATACCTCATGGCCAAAATGGATTGAAAGTAATAATTTATTATTATATAAACGGAGAAGCAAAATTTCATAATTTTTAACTGATTCTATTAGAATTACCAGGTACAGCCGTCTCGCCGGAAATACCATAATTAAAATCAGTTAAGACATAAACGCATGATCAAAATCTTAAATAGACATTACCATCTTGATCGAACTATCACTAGTTTTCCCATGAAAGGTTTGGGTTTTATTGGTACGTTTTCGCTAAAATCAAGCTGGCATGTTTTTCTCACAAGTTTTTTTAATTTTTGTTGCTATAATCTGGGGCATCTGTTCGGCATGAATACTTGAAAGGGGATCTACAAAAACAACAGACGTCCTTGAAGATCTGGCCATTCATCATAGCGTTCCACTCCAAGAAATTTAGACAATGCCATGAAGTCTGCGTATGGGGTCGCGTATTTTTTACAGCCTTTTTTACCCATTGATGTTTAAATTTTCGTTCATTGCTTAGATTTGAATCAGGTCAATCTGCACAGGTAATCACACCGTAACTTAGGAATTATCTAGAGAGCGATCCTTAATATCATTGTGTATTCTATGAATAGTATGAATTACGGTCAATACACCTTGAAATTGCTCCCAAGGATATCCTCGTTCAGAGTATCCTGACACTCTCCAAAAGGCACTCGGATATACTCTACCTAACAATTAAGAATCAGAGACTATAAGGGAGGATTTCGGCACTTAAAGTAACTGACATTTGAATTGGTTGTATCTACAATGAGCAAAGGTCCACCGGACCGCTCTGACGAATAATGACGAATAGTAGATCCATTTGGGTCGCAGTGACGTTAAGGCTGGAAAGCCAACTCCTCACTTGTGTAATCTGTCAAGTTTTTGCAGTTAAATATTTTAGAACATAGTTTTTTAATTTCACCAATTGATTGTTTGATTTTGACTTTTTTGTCCAAAGTCACGAGAGTGATGCAAAAAATTGAACTAATATGGCAGATATGATATCATTAAAACGTTTCAGCACTCGTCCCCTACTCAACCATCGGACTTGAGTGAAGAAGTAGTTTCCCATATTGACAGTCAATTTCATCGGCCAAGGTTTTGAATAATCTTCTTTGTAACGCTTGTGCTCTAATCTTGGTCACAATTTTTGCTACCAATTTAATAACGTTGTTTAGTTTTAGAAAATGTCCACTTAATGATTGCTGATGGATAATTCAGTGGTAACAAAGAAATTGCGGAAAAATTTCATCTTTACGACATAACCCCACGAGATCCTTATCACGACCCACCATAGCTGGAGCGCCATGGGTTGTCAAGCCTACCATTTTCGATATTGGAATTTTCTCAGAATAAATAATATTTTTAAAAGAAGAAAACAAGTCTTGCCCAGTAGTCTATCCTTTTAGTGGAATAAACTCCAAAAGATATTTAATCGTAAAATCACTAAAAACCATCCTGACCAACACAGCCATCTGAGAGGTGTCAACGACATCTGTGGATTTATCCAGATGCAGTGAAAAATAAGCAGAGTAATCGAAGTCTTTTCTTAACAGTGAATCCCATATTATATCACACGGTGTACCTCAAGGCTCAGTATTAGGACCCATTTTATTTAATCTATTTATCAACGATTTGTTTAAAATAAATAGTACAGGTAAAGTTATCGGTTTTGCGGATGATACAGCTATTCTCTATGAAAGCAACCAGTGGCATACACTAAAAACCACAATCGAACATGATTTCAAATCATTTATAAATTTCTTTTCGGAAAGAACTTTGACAATTAATTACAACAAAACACACTATATAGCATTTTCTTTAACGACAGGCTCTCACCACAATTTAAAAAACTTGAAATTCATACAAGCAGTGGTCTCAAAGAGATTCAGTCAGCCGATAAAATAAAATACTTAGGCGTGATTTTGGACAAACACTTAAAATGGGATACCCATACAGAGTACCTTGTGAAGAGACTGAGGTGTATTATTCCAAAATTCAGGTACTTCAGAGATATTCTAGATAAGAAATATCTATATAATCTATATTATGCTCTTGTTTATCCTCTATTACTTTACGGAATTTTGGCTTGGGGGGGAGTTATGAATAATAATTACAAAAAGGTTGAGGTAATCCAAAAATTAATTCTAAAATTGATCCTCCATAGGGAGATTACTTATTCAAGTGATTTTCTATATGTGGAGGCTCAGCTATTAGATTGCAGACAAATTTATTTTTATTGTGGTCTAATACATTATTTCAAATATTCAAAATACTTTAATCGTACCATTCATAACTACTCAACAAGATTCAATCAAAATTCAATGTGTATTCCACAAACATCAAAAACCATTACACAACGATCTCTGTTTTTCTTGGGACCAAAATTCTATAACTTCATACCAGAGTCATTAAAAGTAATTAAATCAAATAAATCATTTAAAAAACAACTAAAAAAATGGATTTTACAACAACCAAGGTACTCCATCCACGAAATTGTAGATCTGAAAAATCATTATCAAAATCAATAATATTTTACTTACACTAACATCCATACTTTTACTTCAGTTCTAATTGTCTGGATATTTTTCCTGACATTACCATAATAATTCACCAAATTATACAGTATTAACGGGTTTTTTTTCATACACTGACTGTACTATTAGTTTTTATTTTGTACAAACCCAAACACAAGTGCAAACTTTTTTTGGATGCTTTATGTTTATTGTGCACAATATTTGATATTTACTTGTATTTTGTGACAATAAACATTATTATTATTATTATTATTATTATTATTATTATTATTATTAAAACTATATCATTGCTCATTACTTCTACTCGTCTCATCACTGTATTAGCAGAAAGTTGCATAGATTTTATAGCAGACACTATCTCGTCTTTATTTCCAAAGTTGGCAAATAATGAATCTGCACCTTCTAAAAACGCCTGTTTTATCATTTCCCGGTCTTCATAAGGTTTCTCCTTTTGTATAATTATCTGGGACACCGGGTATGATGCTTCAGTTGCAGCCTTACTTTTGTTGATTTTTTTAAACATTGTCTGTTGTCCAATTAACTGATTTTTTAATTGTTTCAGTTTTTCCGTTCTGGTTGCAGAACGTAATGGGAATGATTGTTCAAAATTCGAATGTACAGTTTTATAGTGCCTCTTGATATTCCCTTTTTTTAGCTAGCGGAAACAGATGTTTTTAATTGCAGGCCAATTCTAACCAAACCGCTGGATTTCGTGCCGTTCAGTTTTAAACTGAGCGCACTGTCGCCGCGTCTTGCGTATTGATTCCGTTAAGTAATCGAGATCGTTCTCGAACAGATCGCTCACCGCAGTCTTTCACGGAACCTTCTACGATTTTTACACCTTTTTAAAATATGTTGTGAGCCACCAGGATTACCTTTGCGAGCTACCGGTAGCTCGCGATCGACAGGTTGGCCACCACTGGGTTAGGGGGTCGTGAGCGCCTTATGATTATAATTCTAGAATTGTTCTTTGGTTTACATGAGTCGCTGTTCCATCCGTAAAATAGGTTTCATTAGGGAGGAGTATAGTTATACTAATACTCTTCTCTACATGAATATGACTTCTCGACGCAGGTTGAAATGTCACTAACTTTTCTTGCACAAAATTATCAAAAAAAAATCACTTAATATGAATTATAGGAGAACGCGACATACTAATACTTTCTTTGCCTGAGCAATAACTTGTCTTCTTAGAGCAGGTACTAGAGTTTAGAAGTCTTTGGAATTTCTGTTAGTGAGTTTAATAGAGGTGTTAAGAATATTACAGTGTAACTCTTTAAATCAAAACTGTTTTGTATTTGTAACAAGAGTATTACCAGTTAATTAAATAAATAATTCTGACACCTGGTTCTAGCAATTTTCTATATTAAAATTATCATGACAGGCAAAAATTATCATAGCGGCTCAAATGTATGATGGCAAAGCGCTATTGAAATGAATTTCAACAGTCGAAATCCAGTTCGAATCAGGCCTCTGAAGCAGTTGTTGCGACCATCCGTTCTAAAGAACAGTGAGTTAAATATTTGAAAATGGGTGAATTTTGGACAATATGTCACAACTGCAAACTTTGAACGATAAATACAGTCGAATATTAAGACAAAGAGAAAAATTACAACGAAAGTTAAAAATACATGGGATTTCATAGATGCTTTAAATCTGAAATGCAGGGCCAAAACCCCGCTTATAGACCCTAATCATTTCTGCTGCAAAATATGCCAGAAATTTGTTGAAATGGAAATACTCTGCAACATGTTGAGGAGACAAAAATGTGCCACAACTTGCGTCGCGAACATTTTATTTAGCAGCATGTGTACATCGGCGCTTTTGTACAGATAAATGTTACAAATTTCAATGTAAATTTGCCAGGGGTATGTTGCCCAATATGTGCCAGACGTTTTATAGTCTGCAATACGGTGCGACCTGCGACACGCCCAAGGTAGGTTTCCAATGAAACATGCTGCGGGGATATGTTGCAGAATATGCGCCAGACGTATGTGCTTGCAATTTGTTATATTAGAAACGTTCCTTAAAACTGACATTCTCCAGGTGCCTCGTACAATTTCGAACTGTAAAACGGTTTAACGTTTGAATGAAAAATGTATTTCCTGTTCAAATTCAAATTAGTGATACTTTTCCGTTTGTTTCTTTGTTATAGTGTGCTACTGGAATACCAAGTAGCAAACAGTTTTGATATTATCATCAATAGTTATTTATACAATGTTGCATTTTTTATTATTACATTCTTCAAATACGTATTAATGACACACTTGCCGTGATTGAGAAATGTTACTGAATTTTTCAACTACACTAACTTACCACTATTCTAGCCTTAAATATGGGAAAACTATATGACTGCTATCGAATTTAGCGGAATAGAGAAAGCTATAAAGAGAGAGACAATTTGTTAGATTCTGACGCTCAAATTGCGGTATAAAACACGTCACAACAGATATAAATTAAGAATTTAAATAAGTCCCATCGCTCTGCTGAAAGACTGATGCATCTAACGCCTAAATAAATTGAATTGTCCTGACTTTTGTTATACAGGGTGTTTCAGTTTATTGTTGCATAACTTTACGATACGATAGAACTTTTAAAAATATTTCGAACAATATTTGATTTATAACAGTGAAAATTGGTATACAAGAGGTTTTTGGTACGACAAAACGAACCATGGGCATAGTTTTACTGTAGCCGCTAGAGGGCGCTCTCTACTGTACCTGTAGTGTATTAAAATGACCGAAAAATTTTTCTTTGTGCAATTTTTTGCTTTTTGAATAAAAAAACTGATTCTTCGCACTTTTCAACATAAAAAAAAATTTGACATTTTTTCGACGACATTAGTTATTTGCCGTCGATGTCAAAAATAACATAACGGAAGATTTAGCGAATCATTATTTTTGTTGCCTTAAACACTCTCTATTATTACCTTCTAATGGCAGACTTCCCGCACCAATGCAATGAACGCACCTGGTTAGGTTACCCTTCAAGTGGATAAGAAGTGTCAAAAGTAGTTCACGTACCTATCTACAGAAAAAAATGTTCAACTTAAAGGCCCCTCTTTTGTACCCACAAGTCAGCAAAGCGAATATTGTGATTGCCACCCCACTTTTCATCTGTATGTCTAATCTGTTGTTCCAATGGATGTTTTTGACAATCTAGTATTAATAATAACAAATACTCATTTAGCACAAAACGTAATTATAGACGTAATATAGATATTCCATTTTTGCTCCTGTTCCTTTATTGCGGACATGGTCGCAATCGTCTGTTGTTTTTGATTTAAGTTTCCGCACTACTACTTGTCTTTAAATCCCCTATCCAGAAGTGATGGCCACATGTTTTCACTTCGGTGTTTTCGATGCACATTCATTTGGGCCTGACGACGTCAATAAGCAGAAACGTACGTCGCTCGAGTTACCAATCCTTCTATTTCTGCTCCTGTTGCTTTTAGATGGACATGCCCACGATTGTCCTTTGTTTTTCATATATATTCCTGTCATACTAGATAAGTAACTTTTGAACTGATAACACTTATTTAAAATACCGCAATTTCCAGTGTAACAATATAATATTTGTTCGTGTTCTAAATTTCTGTATTTTTCAGTTACACAATTGAATAGCCACGATAATCAAATTGAGAGAAGTATAAATAAACATGACTTTATTCTGTGTGTACTTATACTCGTATCAATTGCGGTTAACAGATAAAAAAATAACTTGGTTTATGAAAACACTCAGTTTGCAGAGTGATGCTTTGACATGCCTCGCGATCCTTGATGACATAATTCTGCTTATCAGTTCATATGTCATGATGCCATTTTTAACTAGTTTATATTTAATAAATAATATCTGGGAAAATGACTGGGCCTTGCAATTTATAATAATAAGTGGTTTCTATTGTCAAGATAAGCAAACAAAAAATTTATATA
This sequence comes from Acanthoscelides obtectus, assembly GCA_963669975.1. NCBI lineage: Eukaryota > Metazoa > Arthropoda > Insecta > Coleoptera > Chrysomelidae > Acanthoscelides > Acanthoscelides obtectus. The sequence goes on along the minus strand of CAVLJG010000003.1, from coordinate 34,881,240 downwards.
TCCAAAACCTACAATAAATTCTAGCTGCTTTCCTGACAAACGGCAGAATTCGGATCTTATACTGCGTATAGATGTGCTCTTCCACCCAAGAGTATAATTATCAGCTTATGGAAACATCAGTTTGTAGTGTATAAGTACATGTCCTGAAAACATCGTTTTCGTATGTTTCTCGTGTTCCTAATTTTTCTATGAAGCAGAACAATTTAGGAAAGGGTCAAAAGTCTCCACGTACGTATGGCCCTAGTACCAACGGTTTCCGAATTATACGGGCCGCAACAAATATATTACGAAAGACTCCAGAATGGTTTTGTGGTATTGGTTAGAAACTTAGTAGCTATGAAATTATTCCAAATTCCATGGAAAAGAATTTCGGGTCAGTTTGGAAAACATTTTAGTATATCATCTTCTATAATTCTATACTATTTTGTTCAAGTCTCCAATGCGGACAAGGGTCGAGTATCAATGATTTCCGAGTTACACAAAGTAATGCTAAATATGCAAAATTAATGTCCAACCGGATTCCAGAGGGGAGCACACCCCCCCCTGGCCACCCCTGGGGGCACCCATGTGCGCAAGTCATCAATGGAAAATAGTTTCGGGTCAAATTGGCTCTTCTTTCATATCGTTGCTATAAAGGTATTCCTCGGCAAAACACCAAAGTATCAACAATTTCCGAGTTAACATGTTGCACAAGTGTAGCAAATGCAAAAGAAAGAATCTAGTGGATGTTTAGCCGCATTTTTCGATTTTCTTAAAACACCTAAAGCCTGACGATACTACTACACTAGACATTATTCATTCTGGGCTTCATTATAGTTGAAGTATAAAAAGATACACACTGTAATAATATGTTAAAGATAGCACTCGTTACATTCACAACACCATCATAAGTACAAGAAAGAACACATTCTCAGCATACCTAGAATTTATTTCCCATGACGCATCACTGATGATGTCTAGAAGTTTACTTTCGTTTCGTTTTGCTTTGCATTTTATTTAGAGAACGTCCAATTTGCATTCGTTAAGTAAGGATACGGCGCGTATAGAATTTTAATGTTAATGTAAACTACTGGGGAACGACATACTTGATAGCAAAGTTTAAAGATTAACAATAGGTGGGTCACTAGATGTAATACCATTCATTAATGTAACACCTGAAACTTATAGTTTTATGGTGATAGGACTCCATGATTGACTGGCCAAATGAAACCAACCACATGTTTCAAGTAATTGTTACTGACATGTCGTGCCTAAGGCTATTTTTTTCTGAAAGTATTGCCATAGTGTGTGGTTTGAGACCACTATGCTGTTTTCAAGACATACTTCATGCAAGTCCGAATGAAAATTACCATTTCAACTTTTGCTTGACAGTTCCGTTATAACATCAACTTGATAGGACTGTCAACAAAAAACTCACCCTGCTGTTTCATCTAAAATCTATGATGAATATAGGATGCAAATTTTATCTGCCTATGGCTTACGAAAAAGGCATCATATCGCGAATGGCACTTGTGCAAATTCAAAAATAATCTAAGCCGTAACACTCCCACGCTTTGAACGGTTTGCTGTCTGTCTTCTGAAATAGATTGGATTCGATTCCCTGACCTGGCTGAGGTTGGTCAAAGCTAAAACCATTCAGCACAGTGACCCCTGAGACCCATTAAAATTATCAATAGGAGCAGTTTTACGTAGATTGTCTGACTGCTAAGCATCACAGCTGAAACATGTCGATTGCTTCTGCTATTTTACATTTGAATAAACAAGAACAAGAAGCCAAAAGCCGAGCACTCGAGTACCGTCAATGCTACATGAGGGGTGAGATTTAATTGACGCATGTTTGTAACTGACTGGTTCTGAAACAAGTGGAAAAAAGGAATTTTAACAATCGCATGTTTAGCGATTATTTTGATATCCACCATTCATATGAAACATACGTTTGAGAATATGTAAATCTACAAAGGATGTTAGGAATAGCCCTCTTTGCTGCCTCGCAGGTCTATAGAAGTAATTTTTGAATAATTAGAAAAGGTATAAATACAGATATTTATTTGTATATATGTACAAAGTTATAGTTTTAAATTGATTAGAAACATTTTCAAAATAAAAGAAATACATTCTGAAAACAAAATCCACCCATTTGACTGATTTGATTCAGCGTCGTCAGCATCATAAATATGTATTTAAAATGGCCGTTATCGGCCAATCGTAGGGAATAACACATGCTTCCTCATTACATCTTACTATTACACCTTCCGATTTGATTTGTGCTTATATTAGGAAGATAGAAATTGATAAAATAACGCATCGATAGCGACGTATTACAATACGAAAAAAATTAAGATAACTGTGCGATTTTAAGCGACTTGTAGCCGAATATGAAACTTTTTTACAGATCCAACACTCGAAGGGATATTTTCTTAAATCTTTGTATAAAATGAACCATAGTTCATGAGTTTCCTTATTTCCAGCGTGCCAAACCACGCTTATTGCTATTCTATATGTACATTGTTTTCATCATCGTATGCACTGTATACGTATAGTGTATGCATTGTATATGCATCGAAGCGTAAACAATGTATACGCGTAAACGCCCATCGCTGTTGTACTACTATTAGTATTCCGTATACCTTGCTCGATAGCGATTATTCGTTTGCGTGGACGACGGTTGCCGTTATCAGCATTTATGCTTGAAAGTAAAATTTGAAATAAACTGGTTAGCACGATCTAGTCATCACATGTTTCTGCCGTATTTTGTACCTGGCTCTGAAAAGGTATAAAATAGAAAACACCGAGGGAAAAATCATTGCTCAATTTCCAGATTGTTAAGTCTAGTCACAAGCTGCTGAAGGCGATTATACAGGGTGACTTTGAAGTTGAGTCATTAATTTTCAGATAATGATTGTAGAAGGAATATAAACCAAAATATGTGTGTAAAAATAAAAAAAAAATTAAAAAAAATTTCTTACCTTGTTTTATAAAGTATCCTCCCGACAAGTATTTCAGTGCGGACCTGTATTTGATCGTGAGGTCCCCTGTGAGGTCTTAAGTCACCTGATTCACGAGCCCGTTGTACTACATTAACAAGGGCACGAGGTGTTGGTTGCACTCGATTGGGAAACCGATCCGCATAAACATGTGCCATTTTTTATTTCGTTTGAGCCACGCAACAGATACAACTATTCACTGACACGGACTGTATACAAATGAATGAAATAATTCGTTCCAAATTCTTTCGCTTTTTTGTTTCCGATGCGATGAACCGATACGACGGATTATATCCGTTGTCGCCAAACACGAGCACATTGAGACAGGGCGGTACTCAAACTTCCAAAGGGCTATAACTTTGTTACTTTAATTTTACCAGAAAAATGGTAAAGGAAAAAAACATTTCTTTTGATCAGATCTACTCACTGTTAAAATAAATGACTCAACTTCGAAGTCACCCTGTATAGCTGCTAGATATAATCTCCCAAACACGAACAAAGTTTCTGGTCTCGTCATGATTATTGCCATGTTTAAGAGGTGTAAAGTGGAACTTACTCCCATTCTCTCAGATCTCTTGGTGTTGGTTTTTTTCCAGAGAACAGAGAAGTTTAGAGTTGCCGAATTGGGGGATATTCCCTAAATTTGGTGGGTATTTACGCCCATTGGGTAATTTTTGGGGGGATAATATGTTCTAGGGGATTTTTTAGGGGCACTCTGTGATTTACCAGACAATATAACAATGGCACTTGATGACCAAAAAGCAGTAGCTCTCATACTTCTTGACTTTACTAAAGCATTTCACACCATTAATCACTCACTTCTTATGCCTTAATGCAGTTATTATGGATTTTCTGAAAAACCTCTTTCGCTTATTCAAACCTACCTTGAAAATCGGTATCAAAAAGTTCGTCTAAATTATCAGTACTCTACCGAACAAAAAAATTGGTACCACAGCGATCAATCTTTGGACCCCTATTATTTTCATTATATATCTCAGATTCAGAAACAGAGGTAAAATCATGCAGCATACAATTTTTTGCTGATGATACCCAAATTTTCTGTTCATTTAGGAGTAATGACTTGGAAACAGCAAATAATAAAATTAATCAAGATCTTGCCCAAATTGAAAAGTTTAGTAGTAGTCATAATCTTCGTTTGAACTCTTTAAAGACAAATATGTTGTATTATAATGGATGATGACTTAAAATTTGCTGTACACGTAAACTATATAATTTCTCAGTGCTACGCTATTCTCAGTGTTTTATTTGCCAATAAGGCTATATTACATAAATCTGCGAGAAAGCAATTGTGTGAGTCTTTCTTGTTTTCAAAGATATCGTACTGCTTAGTGGTTCACTATCCCTATTTAGATATTATAACAAAAAATCGTATTAAAAGTATTATGAATATCTACATGTTGCAACCTTGTAAATGGTCTCCGAAAGTATGATCATATATCGAATGCCATTAATAAACTCAAATGGATGAAAATTGATAAAATGTACCAGCTCTTAAATCTAACTCATAGGGTTCTTTATTCAAAAACGCCGTCATATTTAGTAAACAAATTCATACGTAGAGGGAATATGGATGGCATTAATATTAGAGATAGAGAGACTTTTTCAATTCCACGCCACAGCACATCTCTATTTCAAAATACATATATCTACAATTCGATCAAATCATATAATTCTTTAGACCGCAGTTTAAAAGAAACCAATCCATTCCCAAATTCAAGAAAAAAGTGAAAGAAGTTCTACTTGATCAGCAGCGAAATCTGTTGTAACCCATAAGTGTCCTCATATTTTCCTTATGCCTTTACTTAGATTATACTTTATTCTGTCGTTACTGTATACAGGTATTAATTTTCAATAAATGCTCAGTTTTTTAAAACATCTCGTATTGTTAAGGGGGTTAGAAGATAGAATAGATATTATCTAAATCTCGCCTCCTGTAATAATATTACAAATAAAAGACGTTATTTATTATTAATCATATAGGTTGGTAGACATGCCTCTATAGTCATAGAACACATAAAAACAATAAGTTGTGAACTGGCCAGTTGATTTAGCTATCTTTGTCTGACACGCGGTTTTTGGAGAAAGAAATAGACCAACAGACCGCAATTTTGCATGGCCTTGCTTGTCTTGTAGTCCACGGGTCTGCAATTTCCCAATTTCCAAACCACGGCGTGATAGCTAATCATTTATCGTTTTGCCTTCAACCGCAATCGTAGCTGTCCAACCTCTACAACCCCCACCCCCCCACCCGCTCTCCCCCAGACTACTGAAATATGAAATGGGTTTTTTAAGTTGCGAATCTCGGGGATTTTCGTGCTTGTTCTGGCGGAATTCTGTTTGGTCCATCTGGCAACGTTGAAGAAGTTTGGTCATGTTCAACCCACTCCAAACAACTCTACTATCTTGCCCAAATTGAAAAGTTTAGTAGTAGTCATAATCTTCGTTTGAACCCTTTAAAGACAAATATGTTGTATTATAATGGATGATGACTTAAAATTTGCTGTACACGTAAACTATATAATTTCTCAGTGCTACGCTATTCTCAGTGTTTTATTTGCCAATAAGGCTATATTACATAAATCTGCGAGAAAGCAATTGTGTGAGTCTTTCTTGTTTTCAAAGATATCTTACTGCTTAGTGGTTTACTATCCCTATTTAGATATTATAACAAAAAATCGTATTCAAAGTATCATGAATAACTACATGTTGCAACCTTGTAAATGGTCTCGGAAAGTATGATCATATATCGAATGCCATTAATAAACTCAAATGGATGAAAATTGATAAAATGTACCAGCTATTAAATCTAACTCATAGGGTTCTTTATTCAAAAACGCCGTCATATTTAGTAAATAAATTCATATGTACTATAGATGGAATATGCATGGCATTAATATTAGAGATAGAGATACTTTTTCAATTCCACGCCATAACACATCTCTATTTCAAAATACATATATTTACAATTCGATCAAATCATATAATTCTTTAGACCGCAGTTTAAAAGAAACCAATCCATTCCCAAATTCAAGAAAAAAGTGAAAGAAGTTCTACTTGATCAGCAGCGAAATCTGTTGTAATCCATATGTGGCCTCATATTTTCCTTATGCCTTTACTTAGATTATACTTTATTCTGTCGTTACTGTATACAGGTATTAATTTTCAATAAATGCTCAGTTTTTTAAAACAGCTCGTATTGTTAAATGGGTTAGAAGATAGAATAGATATTATCTAAATCTCGCCTCCTGTAATAATATTACAAATAAAAGACGTTATTTATTATTAATTATAGGTTGGTAGACATGCCTCTATAGTCATAGAACACATAAAAACAATAAGTTGTGAACTGGCCAGTTGATTAGCTATCTTTGTCTGACACGCGGTTTTTGGAGAAAGAAATAGACCAACAGACTGCAATTTTGCATGGCCTTGCTTGTCTTGTAGATCCACGGGTCTGCAATTTCCCAATTTCCAAACCACGACGTGATAGCTAATCGTGTATCGTTTTGCCTTCAACCGCAATCGTAGCTGTACTAAAAATCAAAATCAACTAAGGACATCTCCAGCTCATATCAAAAAGTAGAATATGTTCATCTTGATTTAAGATCGATGGCAGAGCTTCTGGCAGTTAAAATTACGATTTCGTACAAACGCGTCTTTTGAATTGCTTCTGCTAGGAGGCTGGGTAAGGAGTTTTTAGCACCTCATCTCCTTACTGTATAGGTGTATAATGCTCAGATAAATCTTACTTTTTAATAATGCTCCTAGGTGGACTTGATCGAACTCCACCTAGACGAGAGAGAACTGATACCATCGCTGACTTGTTTCCATAAAATGAAGAATGTTTAACAATAACCCAGATAGAGCTTTCCGCATCTTAGGATAAAGTTCATATGAACAACATCGCTATAAGCTCACTAGTCGAAAAACTCCAGCTCCAGCTTTGCTTTTGGTGCTTAGATAGATCCAACCGTTGGCGTAGCTAAAAACGACGCCAAAATCTTACGCGTTTTAAATGCCCACAAGAGGTATTTACATGGGCATTAATTTAACATTACTTTTGCATAAACTTGTCAACAACAACTTAGAAAAATCCCAGTAGGCTTGTAGTCTAGAAGTTAGAGGATTATAACAATTTATTCTATTTCAATGGTGTTAGGTCACCTCTACTTACTCCTCGTCCATACGTCCATACATAATAGATACAAAAAAAACACATTTTCTTCATAAACCACAATAGATAAGGCAATGAAATTATAATTGTGTCAAATCTGTTTATCTCTCGAACGAAACCGCTCAATGTAGGTCATACGGGCAGAAGCCAGCAGAGCAGAGATGGAGGAAAATCAATAACGCATCAGCGGGCGTTCTCGCTTTTCTCTTCTCTCTATTTGGTGCGGTTATGACTCTTGTAGATCTACGACGCATTTAACTATCTGGACGCTTCGGTCTGGTTAACCGTTATTTATTGGTTGTCAAATTGATATTATTTTAATTGAATTTAGAGTATGCAGGCTGTAGGCCTCAACATCAGTATCGGAGCAGCTGTTACGAATGATGATTTCAAACCATTTGATATCCACTTAGTTTAAAAAGCATCTTTTCATCTGTAATTACAAAATCTTTGCAGGTTATAAAAGTTTCTTTGTTACTTCTCCGTACATTAAGGAACACAAAAAATTTCCCCTTTATATAAACAATGGAGGGGTTAGATCTTCAGATTCAGATAATAACAAAAACTCAAGAAAATGCACACAATTCACTACTTCCTATTTCTATCATGCATTAACAGAATTCAATTTTCAAATTACGCACACATACAGAACAGATTCAGAAACTCAAGAATATTTTAAAACTGCACAAAGAATTGTTATGACTACACTCTAGGGAAGACATGAACTTCAAATCAATTTTGAGCTATTAAATATTGTAGCTTATGAAAGACTCAATCATTTTAAGTTTCACATGAAGCTAGAAAAGAGCACAGGGCCATTTTACGTGAAAAAATGTTTACAATGAAAGTACGGTACTGTATTTCAGTGCCTACAAAGTCATAGATCCGATAAATATCGATTATTAACTTATCCATCGTAGGAACCTGTAGAGTTCAAAAAACTTTTCAATGCCATGTGTTGTCTAACGATTCGTTTTCGCAGACATCAGATACGAGTAATAAAAAGTAAATTATGCGAAAAAAATAGCAACTCAGCAGGTATTTGCATTCCTTAGCAGAACTGTCCAAATGATTTCTATTATTCAAACTTTGATTCTACCATGTGAACCAGGTCATATTTGATGTAAACATTAAAGGAAAGGAACAAGAAGAGGTATATATTTGAACATTCGAGTATGTAATAGGTACATAAAATCTGTTACAAATCAAGACATTAGATAAGCGCAGCTTCTACTATCCGTGACCTTTAGGAGATTTGAATCGCAAACTGAACAACCAGGTTGTAAAATTCGTTGGGGTAGTTGTATCAAATAACGCCCAGAACAAAACCTGATTAGCAACATCCTGGGTTAATTCCAGAGTCGGGCCAGAGCATTCGTGAAGTTCGGGTATGTAGGGTGAAGGTCACGCTCATCCCAAATTTTCTACAGTATAGTATAAAGTTTTCTCAATAATCAGAGAATTAACCTTGAAGTGAATGAAGTTGTGGTCCTTAGGGATGCAGGTTCGCACATAGGAGCAACGAAGAGAACAAATATCGGCTGAATCCTAGGCCCAATAATCCACAAGTCTCCAAGACTACTATTTATCATGTTATTGTAGCCTGGGTGGTTATCTGTTTATTTACCTAAGCATTTGGCGCTGTACTTATCGCTTCTTTTCTTATTAGTATCGTTAGTACGATTGGTACCCAGAACCAATACTCTCCAGCTACTTATGTCACGGTCTGATGGAAGGACTCATAAAATGTGTTTTCATTCATTGCATTACTGTTTGTGACATCTAAATATTGATCTACCTCACCGAGAGTTCACAAGTGATAACCACTGTCCTTTATGAAAAAAAGTTCTAAGCTACTGCGTATTTAAGTATACGGTATATAAACCTGAAATAATACTATAACCGTAATCCTTAAACTGATGGATTCGCTTACAAATTTATGTTTTTTGTACCATTTGTATGTAACCTCTGATTAAGCATTGTAACAAAAATCGAGTTAAGCAACTATTTCAAGTTGTTATTCCATAGTTTGATTAAGCGTCAAACGACTAAGGGCCTAGAACATTGATCCCTGTGGTGTAACCGAAACTAGTTGATTTGGTAGAAATAGATATTGTCGAAAGAGTCGCAATAACGTTAATGCATACGAGAAGAGCAGATGAGACAATTAACTAGAGGACAATACGATGATGTACCGGTATTTCATGACAGTATATGACCACGCGTTGCTCAGAATTTATTGTCAAATGGTATTTATTGTTCACCAAACGATAAGAGGCCCAGCACTGATCCTTGTGGATCCCACAAATAAATGTTTATGAATATACGAACAGCTCGGATACTTGCATTCATTTGCCATATAGGTATGTAAAAATGGAAAGATCGATTTATAAAAAAGTGGAACGACTCTATGCAAACGACTGTATGAGGATAGTCTGAAGTAATTCATTGGCGCCAACCACCTGCTAGCTAAATTCCTTATAATAGCATGGAATAGGTAGAAACGCAGTTGAAACACTGACCTTTCGTTGCGCCTCAGCAGCAAATCCACTTTTGGTAGCCCTGTTGGTAGCCATTCTGTTCGCTGGGTGTGTTTTAGAGGATGAAAACGAGTATATAGGAACCACTAACCCTTATTGTTCGTTCGAGAAGCGTACGGAGTAACCGACTAAGGAGAAAACCGGCCAGGCTGAACGAAGAGACGGACACCGTTTGTTATCGTGCGCGGTTGAAGGAGAGTGGAGACAGAGCCGGCATAGGACAGGTCGCCCGGACTATGTCAAGGTGCGGAGTATTGCCCACCAGTGTGGGGGTGAAATTTGGGTACCGGATTCTCTTTGCAAAGTAATAGGTGAAGATCTCGGAACGTATTATATTTTCACTTAAACCACCACGAGAAACTAAGGCCTAAACACCCGTGGGTAACACTCGGGACTCGAACCCACGCAGCTCACGGCGACTAATTGGTAGTTACTTAAAAGACGTTAAATCTAATCGGTCTAATCTTGAAGAAACTAGATTAGATTAAATTTGAGATATATTCCTTTACGAAACTACTTGCCTGTACGTAATGGTTGAAGTTAGGAACTACTAAAAAAACATTAATGAAATTTACATCCAAGACGACCTTTAGCATCCTAAGCAAACGCTTTAACCATCCAGACACGGTAGACTTTTGGCGAGGTAGCCAGTGATGGGCGCATTGTATACACCACATACGTATATAATAGACCATTGCATAGGCGTATACAATGGTGAATATATACGTCTCGATATTCACGTATCCAATGTATAAAATGTATACAATAGCAAATCATAGTTCAACTACTTGCATACAGTGCTGGCCAAAGTCCCTTTCCCTTTTAGATTTCCATGTGTACAACGAAGAGAGAGAGAAGGACTAGCGGGGACCACTTGTGTAGAAAGAGTGCGCCGCACACCAGAACACAACTGTAACTTGCTGCAACGCCTTGTTTTCTACGCTGAAATACACATTTCTGTCGAATCTGTTTGGGATCAATTCCATATCAACTCTAATGGTTCTCCGATTTTAGGTGGAACTGAAAGTTCAGGATAGATACAAATTCTGCAACATTGCATTATTGGTTTGACTGTGGAAGCAGTTTATAAGTAATGATAACATATATAATATTTATTTATATACGTATTCAAAGATATAGTTTTAAATAAATTAAGAACAACTAATCATTGATTTCTTTGTTCTTGGAGCGTCGGCTTACTGTTTATCAACTTTCTGACGCTTGCGAATAAACCTAGCCTCACTTATGCTATTCTATACATTGTCTTCATCATTGTAAACATTGTATTCATTGTATACGCAATGTATACATTGTATTCATTCTATACGCATTGTATACATCGAGACGTAGACAATTAATGTATACGCGTAAACGCCCATCACTGGGTAGCAGTGACAGATTTTGCGTTGGACGCTGAATTTTCATCCACGGTTACGCAGGACATCTTCAAAGTACGAAAGGGGTAAACTAGAGACAAACCACTTGATTGATTGCCTTAATTTTACATGATTTTTCGTAATGACCAGAGCTATGCCTTTGAATAAGCAAATTGTTTCGTAACCCCCCTCAAGTTCCAAAGATTTTCTTCAACCTGATAAATCAGCGGTATGCTGAAAGAAACTTTTCGCAATTACAGGTTGAAAAGATTGAAACTGAAACAAGGAAATTTTGAAAAGTAGTCAGAAGTTGCCGATGTGCCCGAGCAAGTAGCTAAAGGGCATTTCTATACAACAAAAAACCGCTTTATATTTAGAGTTTTTACATTCACATTATTCAATTGCATATTCACCCTGTATAATTTGATTCCTTCTCCTTTATTCATATCTATTCAACAACGCTTAAGTATCATACCGCAGTTTGCGCTACTGGTCCTGACTGCATTGTTATACAGTACAGTATTTGCAGTTTGCAGATGCTGGTATTTGCCCATACTTGCAACGGTGTCACATGCTAATTGCAGCAACATATGTTTCTTCAAATTGTTAAGCCACTGCACTTCCAAAGCCAAAACAAAGGAAGCTTATATTAATCTTCAGTAATTATATTTAATGCTTAAGTGTTTCTACAGCGCCTTATAATAATTTATGGCCAATAATTAGAAGAACATTGGCTCTTAGAATAATATAATATTTCCACTTCACTTCACTACATAAATTATAACCAATAAATAATTAGAAGCACATTGGCCAGTGTTAGTAGCATCATAATTAATAATTACGATAACCACTTGATAGATATTACAAAAGTTACCAAAATGTTCACTTCTTACTTTAAGTAAAAATTCAAACAATATTGCCGGAAAGATTCTCAAACCTCATACTCTTTTTATGTGCCTTGCGTCGACGACTTTACAATAAATAATTTCTGGGCGTAATAAAAACGTTTTCTTATTGATTTACGAAAACATTATTTTATCCAAATATTCAGCATTCAATCAAAAACACCCTGTATAAGACCAGCCAGCTGGAACATAAGCACTGATTCATTGCACTATCAATTTGTCAACAAATTTGAAATATTAAACCAAACTATATAAATCTCAAACTAATCATACATATATTTCACTTCTTATGATGCATTTGGATGGACATCAGTTAATTATTACACCATATCACACACTGATTTTCAAATAAGTATTACATCTGGTGTTATGTACCATAAAAAGCAACCATCTTACGTATCATAATGAAGGCGAAAGTCCTTATATGGATTCGAACGCTTAAAATACACATACGATTGGCCTTAATACAAATATTTGCTGATTGTGCTGTATTTGCGCAAAAAGTTTACTTGAGAACAGGGGCGGCGCTTCTATCTTGTAATGGAAGCTGCGAACTTGAGCGGCCTTTGAACTGGCTAGTAGATGCGCAATGCAGCTGAGGTAGCGCTTAAGTCGTGCACAGGATTGACTATCATATACATAGATCGTACAGATTGACTAGTTAGTCTTACCTTCCACCTCAATGACCCAATAAAGGTCCGAATAAACGTCCGATAGATTTTCGTATCGGACTTTAGCAAGGTATTTAATTAGAACGCTTTTATGTATTCCTTGAAGTTGTCAGTTGAAAATACTCCCTATCTTCCTTAGGGCAACCACAGTAGTGTACATTTAGGCTTCGACTTCGTGTTTGAATAAAAAGTTGATTTTTGTCGTCAAGAGTAAATGGATTAAGTATTATTTGTAAGGTAGAAACTACAACTCTGAAGGCACCCAAGAAATTAAAAATATCAGACAGGTAATTTTAACCATTAATTATATCAGACATAACAGGTGCGATCATCACCTGTCTTCATTCGTACTGGCTACCTAATAAAAGTCTTTCTAGTAAGCCAAAATTCTCTTATCATTAATTGATGTATTTCCTTAATGTTTGTGCAGTTCTGCCAATTAATTATTGTATTGTATTGTAATTACTATTACGTGTAATTTAATTGTTACCTTATATATCTAAACTTTATTTTACCTATTTCTTTTACACCGCGGCTGCTATGAGGATCACAAAGACATTTTGTTGATACGATTTTTCAACTGCCAGAGGTTAGTAGAACTAGGAAAAGTCTCCTCTTGTAGATTTTTTCACAATCTCGACACCCACGGGACAAAGGAGCTTTCGCATCGGCCAGTCCTGGATGTACGAGGTTCAACACAGTTCTGTCTGGCAGACACATCGCGACGCGCCATCATGGGAAAGAGCTCTGAGAAGCAAAGCCCGTTGGTGTAGCGGTAGAAGGTAACTAGATCGCCGACGTTCCGCTGGTGCGAAAGGGTCCCGATGCTGTCTGTTAGAGAAGAGTCATTGATTAGTGGGACAGCCCTCCTCTAGACAGCATTGAGCATGAATAATGTAGTCGGGGCGGTAGCACCCCAAACGTGTGAGCAATACTCTAGGCTAGATCTTACCTAGGACTTGAATAGAGTGAGAAGATCATGCGGAGAAAAGTACTTCTTAGCCCTAAACAAATAGCCTAAATTTTTCCCAGCAGCCTCCGCTGATGAGATGTGTTCGTGCCAGATCGGTGATCTGGACTCCGACCAGCCTAAATGAACGGCTCTTTGGTAGAACTCGGTCATCCATCGAAACCGCATGAGCGCTAGGACGCGTTTTGTTCGTCAAGGTACAGTAACGAGTTTTTTCGAGTTACTAAGACAATTAAAACGTTATTAGTGTCTACTCTTTCATCGTAATAACGTAGAATACAAATATTGAAACGAATTAAAATACCTGTATGTTGCAAACGAAAATACGCGAATAATCAAGTTGTAGGAAATACGAACAATAAATAGATGCGGACTTGGTAACCATCTTTTTAGCGTGGTACCCAATCTAGCTCGTTATGCCAGGCTCTCTCCCTTGCGTCTCTCTAGCCACCTGTCATAACATAAATGAAGCAAATGTGACGCATCGAAATATCCTGACCGTAATTTTTAATATACTAAGTAACATATAAATCCGAACACCCAGTTTAAATGGTTTTATTTTAATAAAAGTTGGTGAATGTATTTATCTTACTGTAAATAACAAGTGAAAAAATGTTCAGCCTTATCAGTTGGACATTCCGGTTTTTATACTGCTTTTTTTTAATTCACTAACGCTCTAAAAATGAATATTTCAGCTGCAGTAAAGAATCAACGTTGGCGGATTTTGGTTCTTGACATCCTTTACGATCGGTTACGATGCCTAGAGTACGGAGACCTGTACGATTTCGTCAACTTAGTGAGTTTGATAGGGGCCGTATAGTGGGCTTCGGGAAGCTGGACTTTCTTTTCGGGCAATTGCAGTTAGAGTGCAAAGAAGTGTAGACACTGTGGTTAGGTGTTGTCAGACATGGCTTCGAGAAGGCCGTACGCAAAGAGCAAGGGGCACTGGACGCCGCCGTAGAACAACAGACCGTGAAGATCGCCGCCTAAGATTATTGGCCTTAAGGGACCGTTTCTCCACTACCACGTCCATTGCAAATGAATGGTTTGCAGAAAACGGAAGACCTATTGGCATGCGAAGTGTTTACCGACGAATGAGAAGTTTTGGCTTGTTTTCATACCGGCCACACTGGGTCCTAACTTTAACTCGAGAACACCGACGTAATCGCCTTGAGTGGTGCAGACAACGGTCACTCTGGGATCAGGAATGGAACAGTATTGTCTTTAGTGACGAGTCTCGATTTTGTTTAGGCATGCACGATGGTCGTGACATGGTTAGAAGGCGACGTGATGAAAGGAGAAATTCACAGTTTTTTGTTGAATGACATGTTCATCACACTGTTGGAGTTATTGTTTGGGGTGCTATAGCTCATGGTTCCAGGTCACCTTTAATCTTCATCAGAGGTAACATGAACGCGCAGCGTTATATCCACGAAGTTCTAGAACCCCATCTTTTACCCTATCTTGACACCCTGGCAGATCCAACTTTCCAACAAGATAATGCCCGACCACATGTTGCAAGAGTCACAATAGACTTCTTTCAACATAATGATGTCACATTGTTGCCATGGCCACCAAGATCTCCCGACTTATTCCCAATTGAGCACGTGTGGGATATGATGGGTAGGAGATTGCTCAATTTGCAAAGTCCTCCTCAGACTCTAGAAGCACTTCGAGAGGAGTTGATGGTTGCCTTGAATGAGATACCACAGGAGGACATTGACCACCTGATCAGAAGCATGCCTAGGCGCGTTGGAGAATGCGTAGCACATCAATTACGAGCATCAGGCAGGCTAAACCATTTGCGCGGCTCTTAGGCTCGACGGCACTGTCTCGTTAAAGGTGTCCTCGAGCCGTCACGGTCACACAACCCTTTTTATGCTCTGCCTTTTCCTAGAGATGGCACAGATGCCACATGCAAACAACGCGAAACCAATAAGCATGAATACCCTGTCGCTGTCGAAGGGATCGATGTCAGAGTGGAAAACATACTTAATTTACGATTTTGAAGAAAAGCCGTATTGTGCATACATATATCCCTTCAGTCTGTGCCTGATTCTGCCTGCACTACTGCGACGTGAAAATAGGCATGTCCTGTCAATCATGTACAAAGGGTTTCCAACCGTCAAATTTAGTTGATTAAGTTATTATTCAACTGTTCAATTTGAGCTCATTGTCAGAACACCCTTATACGAGGGGCACGCTGTATATTTTGAGATGCGCATTAATTATACTAGTTAAAACCGACAACAGTGCACTATTAGAAAATGCAGTCCTTATTAGTAAGGTCATTTGCAAGCATCTTACAGTGCAGGTGGTTCTAACAAATTTAAGACGAAACATGGAGTTATCTCGAGATAGTTATCGCGCTATGATTTACTATAACTTCAAAGTCGGTTTAACTGAACATCAGTGTATCGAACGGTTACAACAAGCATTTGGTAATGAAGCCCCGTCCCGGGCAAGTGTGTTTCGATGGTATGCCGAGTTTAAAAGAAGATGAAGAACGTAGTGGTAGGCCATGTTCTAGTGTGCTAAAGCTCAATGGCTAATTGAAGAAGATTCTCGCTGAACATATGACACTATAGGGGCAAATTTAGGGGCAGGATCCACAACAGTGCACACCATTTTGCATGATCATCTTCATTTTAAAAAATAAGTGTTTGCGCACAATCCTGCATCACGACAATGCCTCTAGCTACAATGCCCATCTAACTGTAGACTTTTTACGCCAGCGCCACATCAAAATGCTGGAGCATCCGCCTTATTCGCCAGATTTGGCGTTGTGTGACTTTTGACTCTTCAACAATTTGAAGAAAAAAATTGCGTGGTCGAAAATTTTCGTCCATTAATCAGTTTGTTGCGACGGATCACGTTCACGAAACAACACACGTACTTTTTAAACAACTGAGGCGACTAGGCACCCCAAAATGCCAATTTAATTTTTGTAGGATCCTTTTCGACACAATAAGTATTGCACAACAATAAAACTCACACAGGCCAATAGACGAGTGAGTTCTATCCCACATCTGATGTTACAAAGAAAGTGCGCGTATAATTCAAGTTGTAGGAAATACCAACAAAACAGAGATGGTAATCATCCTTTCAGCATTAGGGCGCGGTAGCCTATGTACCCCATTATGCCAGGCTCTATCCCTTCCGTCTGTCTAGCCACCTGAGAAGACAAAGCAGATGCGCCTTTGATGCATCGAAGTATTTCAAATTGCTTTATCTGGCTTTTTGCAAAATTTCCGAGTTCATGTGTGCCTATGAACCAGCCGTCACTGCACTAATGACTAATTTTAATTTTATTAACGTATTTCCTTTACTTTGAAGCCGACAATATTAGGAAACTTAATGATTTATTGAAAAGCAATTAACGAGATTAGATAGGTTCGTGATTGAATCACAAATAGATAAGCCGTATTTGCTTCGTCTCTAGTCTTGCTCACTTTTGTCAATAAACTTGTGTTTTTAGAAATATTGAAAATCGTCTTCTGTGAATTAGATATGTAATCCATATTATCGACAATATTGTTTGATACGATGAGGTTTAAATCTGGCTGACCTCGTAATGTGTACAAGAGAGAAGCGCGAGAAGCGAGCAATACGTGTGTTAGAAAGAGATAGAAACATCTCGCAGCCTAGCAACCCGAGTAACGAGACCACGGACGCCATCGGCGCACTCTTTCTTTCATTACGACGTCAGTGGCATTTGGTTTTCAGTGTATATATGACACAGATATACAAAAATGCAGCTTTCTAAAATAATTCTGTTGACTACCACCAAAACTCGTGCAAAGGCAAAACACCTAACTGATATTCCAGGTGCCTTGACAGATACTTCTGGGTGTTCCTGTGCTGGTTTTCTTGGCATTTAACCTGGCAATTATTGCTGTTTTTTCAACTCTATTCACCCAAATGGGTAACCGACACTCAGTGGTTAGAACAGCGAAAAGCTGGCAAAAATACAGTTGCTATGGCATTTTTGCAAGTTTCAACACAACAGGGATAACTGATTCCAAATCTGAAGTTACGAGGACATGTCAAGGTCATATCAAGGAAATTTTTTTAAGAAACAGCAGTTGAGCCCCTGTGCGTATCGTTGAGGTTTTTCTGATTACTAAGTCCGACTCAGAGGTCAATTAGTCAAGGACAAATTCACTACAAGTCTAGCACTCAAGTCCAGGCGCATGTCATATATGTTGCTCGCCAGCAGAAGATCAGGGCGCACAGAACCTTCTTACAAAGCCCCACTAAAGAGAACAGACAAGCCGACGTTGAGTCCGGCAACAAATATAAAGAAGCGGTTCGCAATGCCAAAAACCAGCACGATATAAAAGTTAGGCACAGGGTAATGTCGCAGTGCAATGGCAGTCGGTCTTTCTGGACGCTGGCCAAGCAGATTGAAAAGAACTTCTCACACAGTAGCCTTCCACCACTTACGTGTCAGGATGGAACTATTGTATTCAACTCAAAAGCCAAGGCGGAAGTGCTAGCCAAGATCTTTGCTGCCAACTCCACCATGGACGTCCCCTCCAACGCCCAAGTGCCGTCAATTCAAAGGGTTCCCTACACTATGCGGGAGGAAACATTCAGGCATAAGATCATAAGACTAGTGCTCTTGTCGCTCGACATCAACAAAGCTTCTGGTGCGGACTTGATTCGTGCCATTGTACTGAAGAGGTGTGCACCGGAGCTTGCTCCAGTTCTTTCGCGTCTCTTCCAGATATCTTATGAATCCGGCACCTTCCCAGAAAACTGGAAATTTGCTCATGTCCAACCCATCCCAAAAAATGAATCTAAGACCGACCCTTACAACTACAGGCCTATTGCTCTGCTTTCTGTTATAAGTAAGGTGATCTAGAGGTGCATAAATCGCGAGCTTCTGGACTACCTCGAACGTCACAGCTGGATTAGCGACAGGCAGTATTGTTTCCGGCACCAACGATCCACAGGGGACCTCCTAGCTTACGACACTAAATTGTGGAGTAAACTCATCCAGTCTTATGGTGAGGCTCATGTCGTTGCTCTTGACATCACGAAAGCGTACGATCAGCTGTGGCACGCTGCCCTCTTAAGCAAACTCCCCTCCTATGGCCTCCCAGAAAAGCTTTGCAGATGGGTGGCTGACTTAATCACTGGCCGCCGGATGTCCGTCGTAATTGACGGGTTCTCCTCTTCATCCCACAACGTCGGCGCGGGTGTTTCCCAGGGATCGGTCTTGGCTCCGACACTGTTTCTCTTACATATCAACGTCTCGTCACTAGCTGCAGCCGCTGGGAAAAAGCTAGGCTATTTGTTTAGGGCTAAGAAGTACTTTTCTCCGCATGACCTTCTCACTCTATACGAGGCCCAGATAAGGCCTAGCCTCGAGTATTTCTCACACATTTGGGGTGCTGTCGCCCCGACTACATTATCCATGCTCGATGCTGTCCAGGGGAGGGCGGTCCGACTGATCGATGACTCTTCGCTAACAGACAGTCTCGGGACTCTTTCGCACCGGCGGGCTGTCGGCGATCTAGCTCTTTTCTACCGTTACACCAACGAGCTTTGCTCTTCATAGCTCTCTTCCATGATGCCTCCGCACGATGTGCCTGCCAGACAGACCCGCCTGACTTTGGCGTCCCATCCTAACCGTGTCGAACTACATCCAGAACTGGCCGATAAGACCGCTCCTTTGACCCGAGGGTGTCGAGATTGTGGAACAATCTACACGAGGAAGCTTTTCCCAGTTCTATTAACCTTAGGCAGTTCAAAAATCATATTAATAAAGTTTCTTTGGGATCATCATAAGCAGCCGCGGTGTTCCGGCATTTAGGCTTCTGCCTGCGCGGCTGCTTCGATATAAAATAAAGTTATGTTTTCGTAGTTGATGAGTCCAAATCACTTGGTTACTAGAAAGGCGTTTGAATGGTATTTTATAATTTCAGGCCACTCAAAGGATAAATGCAAAGAGGTTGGTTAACAGTTCCCGACCACCTGCCATAACATGGCTAGTTTGTAAAAGTTATCAAAAACTGACACTAGATATTTCCAAGGTGCACATCATTTATTCAATTGGGGCAAAAGGTAGAACCCTATTAAAAAACTTTCTGAATAGTGCTAATATGAAGTTGTGAAGCTAAAAATAGTAATCCGTTCAATTTATGGTACATTACACCAGATGAAAGTTGATACTCTCTTTATTATGATCCATATTCAAATATTTCTAACACACAACACAGCGGATGACGCACAAACCCTCCAATTTTGCAGTTAAAAGGTAGTGGCGAATGATACACCACAATCTTCACGTTTAATAGTCTGGCATGGTAAAGGTAGTATAAGCACAGTTCTGATTTCATGACCGACTTATTGTTTAAGGTGTTAACTTTAAAATAGGCAATCATTTTCATTCACTTTTGATACTTGCGGCAGGGTAATATTTATATCGTATGAATTGCACAACAGTTGTGTCGTGGTTGCAATAGCTTTATATGAACAGTAAATTGAACCTTGGTTAACATCTCCTGCAAGGACGAGAATACCTTAATTAATATTTTACATAGTAATAAATCTGAGGAATGTCCGTGCCCAATCGTCACCAATAAAGTTTGTACCTACTTCACGTTTTAAGTGATTTATGAGGAAAATTTTCCATTATCGCCTGCCATTGTACTTTGTGACTTCGCATTCTAATTTATCCGCAACAAAATCTTGAAGCGTCTTAAGTCGGATTTGGGATATGAGGATGCCGACATTCAGGAGGGCTTTGAATATTTTTGCATGCATTCAAAATGCAACATAGAAAGATTTTGATTTTCGTTTCAAATTGTTGAATTGTGAATTCGAATATAACCATAAAAAAATCGTAAAACGTCATGCTGCTGAATTTCAGGTAAGACATGAGACGCTTATTGAGCGCTCCATGGGGTCTTGTGCTAAATTGAAGTCGGATTCGAAATATAGAATCTTCATTCAGACCTCAGAAGTTTTTTTTTATTTTCATAGAAGACAAGTTATCGGATTTTGTAAAGCAAATCCATTTTTGTCTCAAACGAATTAATGTTGTATGCCGATTACAAATATGACCGTTAAAAAATCGTGCTGCTAAATTTGAGATAGAGTCGCTTCACAGGCGATACTCTGGTATATCCATAGATACATCAAATTATCTTCGGATTCGAAATCTATACAGGGTTTGTCCGGAAAGTAATAGGTCTGAGTCGATTTAAATAAATTTATTGAGCCAATCGTTACAATTCTTTAAAAACTTTCAAAATAGGCTCCTTCTGCGTCAATGCAGCGCTGCCAGCGCGATTTCCAAGCATTGAAGGCGTCACGGAAGGCATTCTCCGGAATAGCATTGAGAGCCGCGGTGCATGCTGCTTGGATCCCCTCTGTCGTCTCAAAATGCTTGCCTTTCATCGGCCTTTTCAGGCGAGGAAACAAAAAAAAGTCCGGTAGGGCCACATCTGGGCTGTAGGGCGGCTGCGGAAGCGTTGGGATGCCGGCCTTGGTCAGGTAGCTGTTCACAAGAAAGGCGGTGTGAGCCAGGGCGTTCTCGTGGTGCAACTTCCAGTCGGCTACGATGTCTTGTCGGACCCGACTGACCCATCGTTTGAGTCTCCTGGGCACTTCCACGTAAAACTTGACGGCGTTGACGGTTTGTCCAGGAGGAACAAATTCATGGTGGACGATGCCTTTGATGTCAAAAAAGACAATGAGCATCGTGTTCACTTTGGATTTGCTCATTCTTCCATTTTTAGGCGAGGAGACGCCGTCGTGCGCCACTCGGAAGATTGCCTCTTTGTCTCGGGATCATACTCAAAGATCCACGACTCGTCACCTGTGATTACGTTATTCAAAAATTGGGGGTCACTTTCACACATGTTCAAATTTTCTTGGCACACTTCCACTCGCCGCAATTTCTGGTCGTCAGTGAGCACTTTTGGGACCATCTTCGCGCACACCTTGCGCATGTTCAAATGCTGTGTCACAATGTCATGAACCACAGATTTTGGTAAATTTAACATCTGGGCATTTAAACAAATACTTAGTCGACGGTCTGAGTTCAAAACTTTGCGCACACGAGTCACATTATCGGTGTTTGTCGAAGTCGAAGGTCTTCCAGCTCGGTCTTCATCAGCAACCTCTTCCCGGCTCTCCAAAAAGGCCTGGTATCACCGAAACACACCACTTCTTGCTAAAGCAACACCTGGGTAAGCCTGCTTGATCATATCATTCGTCTCTGTCGCAGATTTACCGAGTTTCACACAGAATTTAATCGCGTACCTCTACTCTAACGAACGCTGCATTTTCGGCTTTCGCCACTCACAGAAACGCATCGCGCGAAAATGCCTGTCCTGACTCTCCAAGTGCTCGGAGACAACTGACCATTCGTTAGCTAGGAACGCCCTCTACCGAATCCAGTCGATGCGCGCACGCTCCGAAGTAGGGGAGACCGAGGAGGGTTGAAACATAGGTAAGTTGAAACAACAGAATTTTTGTGGAAACCAAAGACGTTATGGAGCTGGCAACAACGCTTATTTGCCTCTTGCTGCCACCGGCACACAAGTGAAGGTCTCGTTACCGCTCTCCAGTCCACGCTTACATCGTTATCAAATGTGATGTGAAAAATTTAACAAAAGTAAGTTTTTGTCATATTTTAACTTTATCAATATTTTGATTTATATACTGTTTTATTACAATGTGTTGTATGTTTTCTGAAAGCTTAATCATTCAAAATTCAGTCTGTAGCAATGTATTTGTAACACTGTATTTCACAACGAGGTAACACCGGCTCAACCATAATGGCGGCAGATTTTTGTACTCCAGGAGAGTTGAAACAGCCTGTTTCAACTTACCTCGTTTGCGTTCAATTTTGCAATTGACTTTTTATATACGTTTTTGAATTTTATCAGTATGCCTGAAGTCTGTCTTATGCTCTTTTTGTTTTAGGATGCCGAACGAATACAAGCGAAAGACGAATCGGGGTATGGCAAGCAAAGAAATCTACGAACTGGCTTCCGAAGAAGTGATGCTACGTAATAAATCTCTTCGTGATGCTGCCACAAGTTATGATATAAACAATACGTCGCTTTACAGATACATTATGAAAAAACAAGCGTATGAGAGCAATAAGACCATCCAACCACCCTCAATTGGATATCATCGCCCCACAGTGTTTACCAAAGAGGAAGAAAAATCATTGTGTGAATACGTTTTGACCTACTCTGATGCCAGTTTTGGGTTGAGTACAAAAGAAGCAAGAAAACTTGCGTATAAGCTTGCTGTGGCATATGACAAAAAGTGCCCTTCTTCTTGGATGCAAACCAAAATGGCTGGTGAAGTTTGGCTCAGATTGTTCATGAAACGCCACGAAGTTTTGTCTTTGAGACTTCCACAAGCGACAAGTATTGCTCGAGCGACCAGTTTCAATAGAACCAACGTGGAACTATTTTTTAAAAAGTATTGTTCGATATTTGACAAATATCATATGAAAGCAAAAGACATCTGGAATGTTGATGAAACAGGCATAACTACTGTCCGAAAGTCTGATTGTGTTATTGCACGACGAGGTCAAAAGCAAGTCAGCGCCATGACGTCTGCAGAAAGTGGTAGTTTAGTCACTGTAGCATTGGCAATGCTATAGGTAATTGCATTCCACCAATGTTCATATTTCCCCGTAAGCGTTTTAACGACCACTTTATTCGTGATGGTCCAAGTGGGTCCATTGGAACAGCCAATGGTTCTGGATGGATGCAAGAAGATGATTTTTATTGCTTTATAGAGCACTTCAAGAATCACGTCCGATCTTCCAAAGAAAATCCGGTTTTGTTATTACTAGATAATCATGCTTCGCATACCGCTGTCAAAAACATCAACTTTTGTAAGGAAAATGGAATCGTTCTGTTGACGTTTCCACCACACTGCACGCACACACCACGCATGGACCGAGCTATCTTTGGCCCTGTAAAAAAAGCAATCAATACAACATGCGATAACTGGATGCGTTCACACCCATGAAAAGTAATGACAATATATGACATTCCAGAAATTGTCAAAACTGCCTTTGATATAGCAGTCACCATAAAAAATGTAACTGCAGGATTCCGGACGACCGGGATATGGCCATTGAACACTGAAATATTTCGTGAAGAGGAGTTTTTGCCCAGTCAGGTGACCGATCGAGCACTGCCACCAACAGTACTTGTACACGAAGATTCCGTTGTTCAAACTGATGATCCTGAAGTTCCAAGGACCAGCAGATAAGCCGAACGAACTCCAAGCCCACCGATCAATGATTCACTCTATTATAATCCCACTGTTTCTAATACTAATGCAAATGCAGAAGTATCATGCACTCCCACAATTTTGTCTTCAAATCAAGACGATGCTCCTACCCCTGATTCACTTTATCCTGTGCCATCAACTTCGAAGGTATCTATTACGTCGGCAGCCATTAGTGAGGTTTCTTCAACTTTAAATACATCTACTGTAACTACTGCAGTCAGTGTCTGTTCTCCGGAAGCAATAAGACCTCTACCGAAGGCAGAGACTAGGAAGAATACGCAAAAAAGGAGAAAGATAAAGTCAGCTATATTAACCGACACTCCTGTAAAAATTGAGCTAGAAGCCATTGAAGCTAGGAGAAACACCAAAAAAGCAAAAAGACCTGCGTTAAACCTAGAAAATAAAACTAAGAAATCCGTTAGCAAAACAAGGAGGAATTGTAAGAATAAGGGAAAAATAAGTGAGAAAGAAAGTAGTGACAGTGACGATGATGACTGCTTCTGCGTAGTTTGTATGGAGCCGTTTTCCCGAAGTGTCCCAAAGGAAGAATGGATTCAGTGTATAGAATTCAAGTCATGGGCTCATTTGGCCTGTACAAAAGGCGACTTGTTCTACGTGTGCCATAATTGCTTCTCTGGATAGGATTTTCTTTGTTCTTTGTTGCGCTTATTATTCTTTTTTATTTTATTTTATATTTTATGTTGTTTTTTATTTTAAGATCTCAATGTTGTCATCACTGACAAATAAGGTACATTTTAGTTCAGTAACTTCAATATATTACTAATTCATAAGCTGCTTTCTTAAAAAAAGAAACCTTCCAAATACTTGTGTTCCAACTCTCCTAGGTCAGCGTTTCAATTTACCTCAGCAAGAGGAGAATTGCAACAAAATTAATGGTCGACTTATAATCGATTTTTTTTAAAATGAAGTAGACCGTGGCGTATTTTATTTTGATTATTCATTAGCCAAGTAAGCAAGGTTTCATATGGTATATTAAACTTTGTAGGCTACCACTTATTTATGAAGTTATGTGCCATTATGTGAAAATTGTTTCAACTCTCCTCGGTCTCCCCTACAGTCATGGCGGAAGAAAATGAGTCCTATTACTTTCCGGACAAACCGTGTACATCCAGTTCACACAGGAAATAAATTTTCTTCAAGATTTCTTTCGTAGGAATCCGAAAAAGATTTTTGGAAAAAAATTATATTTTCATCTCGCCTTGTTAAGGCGAATGAAGCGTGCAGAGCCATCTTAAGCTATGTGGGGGCTACTGGTAATACAGGTAGCTCAGGTCCTTACAGCGAAAGCCGGAGCCCTACACTGCCGTTAGAAAAAAGTGAAGAACGCGAGGGGCAGTTTTTTCCTTTTCGAGGCCGTCCGTTCAAAGTCCCAGATACAACCGCTTAGGCTTATGGTAACTTGCTCCTCGAAATTGAATGAACCTAATCCGGTAGTCTGGTGCACTGTACCAGTTGGTACACTTACCCTGTCGATACTGTTCCAAACTCCCTCTCTTCTAATTTTGGTTTCCTCTTGTTATCCATCGTCTCGCACTCACAAAGGACTTGTAAGACTGATTCTGCTCTTCTTCCGCATTATCTTCAGTCGAGGTCTCCATCATACAGCCCAACTTTGTGTATGTATAGGTATTCTTTGAGGCCACGAGTCCTGTTAGAAGGCCTGTAACTATATGGAATTAGTATCTGCTTATTGGGAGTAGTCCCGTAGCCGTGCTTGGACATGGGTCCGAAATAAACAAGTCCCGATATTCCTTGTGCTGGTTTCTTACCTATTCTTTTCCTATTCCTATTTTCCTATTGAGCTCATCCACCCTTTCAGTGCCTACGTTTTCTAAATGAAGAGCGTTCAGTTCTTGTTGGCATTCCAAAATCAGTTCTGATGACACCAAAAGACTTCTTAACGCTTTGAGTGACGCCTGAGTATTTATGGCGATCCTTTCATTTTTGTACGCACGCTCATTATTTATTCTTGCACAATGCAAGATGGCATACACTTCTGCCTGAAATGCAGATGTGTGCCTTCCAAGTGGTATACTGTACGGAGGGTTCCCATAATACCTGCACCTGTTCAATGCTCGGTTTTTGACCAGTCTGTGTACCAAGTAATTTTCCCTTGCAGGTTATGCATTTAGTGTTCCGTTTGACCTATTTTGGTCTGGAAGTTATTTTTGAATTCAAATCTGAGGATTATGGTCGTTCAGAGATGCATATTCTATCATGGATCACCATTAGGAACGTCCAGTACATCGTGGAAGGGCTCAGTCCTCATGCTTTACCTTGAGAGAGTCTGGGTAACATAAGAGTCGACCCGCTCTCCTTTTATCACTCAGACACTTTTTTGAAATTTTGTTAATTTGGAGAACACATCAATCCAGACTCCTGGGCACGGGTACCATGAGTCCCTAGGATAAAGACGGAAAGGTAAACTTGATACACTCAGGTAATTTGGGGCAATGAATACACGAGTGACGAATATCACGGAAACGTTTTTATAAACATCAAAAATTATAGAACCTATAGGCTAGTCCATCCCGATGAAACGCAACGGGATAAATCTTTTTAGGCAAATCTGAGAACATGGGAGAGTAGGGGCCCCGGGCGTGTTGTGTCCGAGGGGCCTAGATTGCTAACAAGGTAAATGTAACACCTGAAATATATCCTGTGGTTTCAAGTTGATATTCCCCAATATTTAACTGACCAAATCAAATGACAAATGTTTATAATTCCTCTTTATTGTACGGCGACATTTCGGTCTCAACGGTTTTTCTTATACTTGAGCCGCCACGCAGGCCTGAAGCCTAAATACCCGGGGTACCGTGGGGCTAGATATAATATCTACAGTACGAGTATATACATAATATATGTATTGTCAAAAATTGTATTTGTAGGTCACCGTTGGGGCCCAAACGTCGCACAGTAAAGAGGAATTTTAAACTTATTTGGTTTGATTCGGATAGACTTAGGAACCATGTTTTGCTGTGTAACATTTTTTGATAAGAACAGTTTACATTGTTTTTGTGGGGACGGGCGATTCTCATCAACAAGCTAAGATTTGTTTGTTCGAAAGCATAATATTGGAGATACCTTATCTCCTGAAAAAGTGCTCGACATATAAGCAGAGCTAAATTGACTTTAATGTTCCTAATAATTGAGAAGATACCTAAGAGTGACCATCGGTGACTAATGTAGAATTGAGGTTGACCTGTAAGGCTGAAAAAAAACCGGTGTCGATCGCTTCTATAAGCAATTGAGTAAGATATGCGGCAGCCAGCTAGTGAAGTCAGCAAAGCTGTAGGAGAGGCTGTTCTAGTGATACAGGGTGCGGCAGAGAGGACGTCTACGATAGAGGTGGGGAGGGTGCCGTTTGACTCGTGAGATCCTAGCATTATTTTACCAGTTGTCGTTATGGAGCCTTGGACGGTGGAGCACCGCGTTTTCGCCTATGATTGTTTCGAAATAATGAGTCAGTCATCGTCGTACAGCGTGAGTTTCGTCGTCACTTCAACATTCATCGGAATACAGCTGTTCCCTCTCGAAACACCATCCTTCGTTGGGTTAAATCACTTCGCAGGCGTGGTGAACTGATCAACAGAAGACCAAGAGGAGCGCCGCGAACAGTTCGAACTCCTGAAAATATTGAACGCGTTCGACAGGTCTTTCGCAGTCCGACTCGATCTGCCCGGAAACATGCTGCTGCACTTCGCTTAGTGATCGTTCGGTAAGGCGAATTTTGCATATGGATCTCCGCTTTCACCCCTACAAATTGGCCATTGTGCAACAGTTACAGCCCGGAGATTATGCACAACGAATGAACTTCGCACGTGAGATGGAAGCACTGATCGATCAAAATGAGAACCTCATTTTGTTTATGAGTGACGAAGCCCACTTTCACCTAAACAGCATGGTTAACCAGCAGAATTGTCGTTATTGGGCTAATGAAAATCCTCAACAGTTACACGAAAGACCGCTGCACAGCCCAACAGTAACGGTTTGGTGCGCTGTATCGCAAACTTGCATCATTGGCCCTTACTTCTTCGAAGACGGTAATGGTCGTGATGTTAACGTGAACTCAGAGCGGTACGTCG
This sequence comes from Acanthoscelides obtectus, assembly GCA_963669975.1. Taxonomy (NCBI): domain Eukaryota; kingdom Metazoa; phylum Arthropoda; class Insecta; order Coleoptera; family Chrysomelidae; genus Acanthoscelides; species Acanthoscelides obtectus. The sequence continues at coordinate 34,853,215 of CAVLJG010000003.1, read as the reverse complement.
ACATGATCACCAACTTCTTTCTCCCTGAATTACGACGGCGACGTGTTCCAATCCGACGTGTGTGGTTCCAGCAGGATGGGGCGACCGCCCACACAGCCCGAGCATCCATGAACGTTATTCGGCCTCTCTTCCCTGGTCGCCTTATTTCCAGGTTTGGCGATGTTCATTAGCCTCCTCGGTCCCCATATTTATCCATATGCGATTTTTTGAAGAGCGAAATTCGCGTGGAAGTCGCCCAAGTTGAGAGAGCGATGTTGGAGAGAGTCTACGCGAACTTCCAAGCACGCCTCCAGCACTGCATCAACGATTTCGGCCACCACATGCCTGATGTGATTTTCCACTCTTGACTGTCTCAAATGCTATTTCCTTGTGAACCCGATTCCATCAATAAATTTGTTTTCGAGTAAAAATTAACTATTTTATGATTTTTTTAAAACCGTCCATCCTCCCTGCCGCACCCTATATAAATTCAGTATTGGAATCACGTCCATGAATATGTCACCTGCGTGGATGAGATCCACTGGAATTACATCCATGGAGGTGACACTTTCAAAACAAACTAAGATTTTGAAATAAAGTATCACTCCACAGAATATCCAGGCAGGTCTCAAGAATATGATCAGAAATACATATCATTTCAAATCATTTACTGGACGTAATTGCGTGACACTATCTTGTATGCTAAAGATAAAGGTGGCAGCGTTAGGTTGTTGATGTCAAAAAATTAAACTTTTAGCTTTACTGCTCATGTTTAGTATAGCCGATCAGAATTCATAAAATCTGTTTTTATAAATTACAGTAGCATCCATTTTGTTTTACAGGAAGTGACTGTTTCATCGTGCACAATCCTGAAAAAGGTCAATGCAAGGATGTTGTTAGTTTCTCTAGCAATTATCGTTTACTTCCACAGCAGATGGAGATGACATTTAGACATTAGATTTCTATTGGCAACATGTGTTTGGATTTTGGTGCTGTAAAAACTACTGAAATACTTAAAAAGTACTCTCTAGTCTGAACAGGTATACACATGAATTGAATGCACAGATGCAGTATTTTTTTCACGAGAAGAACCTCGGAATGCGCTCAGTCCTGGAACCCCTCGTCAGGGGTCCCCACATAGCTTAAGACGGGCCTGTATATTCAGGAATAGTGGACAATCGTAGAAGCAAAGCGAAAAAGTCCAAACGACACTGCGACCAGCTGAACCAAACAAGAAGAACGTGCCCGGTGCTCGGCACATTTTGTGCATGCCTCCGGAGGTCTCCACGGCGACGTTCTTCCGTTAACCGGTTCTTCGTTCTTTCAAGAACATCGTCGATGCCGTCATCCGACGTAATTCAAACCGCAGTTCAAACGAAGGTGTGACTGGCGCGATGCGTAAAGACCAACGATAAGACTGGCGCTGAATTCCTCACAGGGGCGTGGGACTAGGGAAAATTAATAGGTAAGGTGGAGGTGGATTGAGAATGTTTTCTATGGAGGAGCACAATCAACCTCGACTGTGAAATTTTGCAGCCTACTTTGCTGGTGGTGGCGATTGATAAGAAAGGGGAGAAGGAAACAACATGATTTTCAAGGCACAAATTTCTTTTGGGGATACTCCATACTTGCCGTTAGAGATGAACAGACGACGAGACAGGAATAAAAAATCGTCCAATTTCAAAGCAACTTGAAAAATCGGATTGTTGCCGGGACTGCTGGGGAACATAGAAAGGCATGTTTTTGAATGCTTCCCTGGTAGTGGGTACATAAAACATGTCGTCATTCAAATGGAGCAATTACCATGCATTCAATTTTTAGTTTACTAAAAAATCGATGCAAACTTAAAAACAACAAGAACGTTGCGCTTGTAGCATCGCCCGTTAACGCCGGTTTATTTTGGTAAATGGCTCATTTAGTACAAATTAAGATGCACGCTCACTGAAGGGGACGGTATCGAAGAGAAGAGAAGCGAAAGTCTTCCGCTGGTTCCGTTGCACGTGATCAAATTGCATCCCGCGCACTGAAGGAACGCGACGAAGGAAATATGTCACGTTTGATACGTGCAGCAACAAGTGTTTCCAAATACCACTGACGTCGTAATGTGTACGAGAGAAGCGCGCAATACGTGTGATAGAAAGATAGAAGCACATCGTTGCCTAGCAGCCCGAGTGACAAGGCCCTGGACGCCATCGGCGCATTTTTTCTAACATGCATACTGGACGCTTCTCTCACGTATGTTACATATACCGTCAGACAAATTTGAACCTCACGTAACGAATTCCTACCAGATAGAAGGAGTCGGGCATTTGTTTGTCTCCTAATTCTCATAGTCTGTAGTGAGGATCAAATTCCATACTACAAGTGCACTAGAAACAATTTAACTTTTTGACATCTGTCATTAAATCATATTTTAGTGTTATTTTTTTGAAAGTGAGAGTGTTTGCCGATAATTGTTGTGTTAGACATGGTACTTCTTGTATACGCTACGCATCTAGCATCCATATAACTTTATAACGCTTTAAGCGTCCGTGTCAAAGTCACTCCATTGGCCCGCGCTGCTCCGTTTGAAGCCTGTGTGGATGGTTTTGTTTTAAAATGACAGGGAACGTCGGCATTTACAGCGTACTCAACGCTAGGCTAATGCGGGAATGATTGTCGTTCGTATAATTTGCAATACAGGAATTCCATTTGCATGATAGGCCGACGATAACGCAACAGTTTCAGCGTTCTTATATACGTGACAAGTGAACTACCAGCAAAGCCCACTCATTGTTACACCACATTTCCATAAGACACCCTTTTGTCTATATCCCATTCGTAGTTCATTTACGCCCAGACAAAACACAACATGCCCAAAAGCAAGATTGTGCAGAGTCGTATTTTCCTCAATGGTCTTGGAATAAAATCTAACAAAATAAATGAAAGCGGTTGTTGAATTTCTGTCTTTCTTGAGGACATTCTGGAAATTTATTCTATTTTTCTAGTGAGGTATGCAGCATTATCAAGTACAATGACGGCATTGTCTTCAAGCTTTGGGAGCGTTTCTTTAAATCATCGTTCAGATGAACTCTCGTCCATTACTACAAGGGAATCCGTCGTTTTCTTTGACTCAAATGCCCATAGGGGCACTAGTGCACAAAGCCATCTTCACTGAAAATGTGACAGATAACAAATCGTTTTCCTTTTCCTGTGAATAATTATTTCTTATAATATCCAAGAAAACTAATAATAATACGAGCCCCTTCCCACTTCAGTTGGCCCACTTCAAGATTTGTACCAAAATATGCCTTTATAAACTAAACATGACGAAACTATTTACTTCTAAAACAATTTATTTTCTCAACAACATTTTAGATACACTCTAGTCGTAAAAAATACATATTTGAAATCACTTAGACCTATAACTAATAGAACATCTGAACAAATAAACAATGTGCGAATAAATGCGCGAAGTTAACAAAGCAACAATTGAAAGATTACCATTGGGTAACATCACCTTTATTTTTATTACGGCTGAAATTCTTGGGGGCATAGTGTTAACCAAGTTTTGGCAAAAATTTGGTGTAAAACAATCCCATATTTCTTGAAGCTTTTGTCTCAGTTCGGTGATGTTGTCGTAGAACCTTTTTCATCTCGTGCCACAAAGTTTCAATGTGACAGATCTGGACTGCTAGAAACCCATTTCAAAAGTGGTACATTATTTTCTTCCATCCATTTTATGGCCTTTTATGAGGTATGGCACGCTGCACCATCTTGCTGAAACACAAAATCTTGGCCGGATGTCAAACATTCTTCCATCACTGGTAAAAGCGATTCTTCTAAAATTGCCAAATATTTGTTTGTATCCACATTTCCACCAATAAAATGAAGATTTCCTACTCCTTTTGATGACATACTGCCCCAAACCATAATGGAAGCTGGAAATTTCACTTTTCTCTTCAGACAGTCAACATGGAATGCTTCATTTTTTTTGCGAATAACTCTACTGCGACTGTCACCAACACAAACTTCGAATCGGGCCTCATCACTCCATTGTATTGCACACCATTATTGAGGTGTCCATTGTCTATGTTCTTTAGCCCATCTAAGCCGATTTTTCTTTTGCAGTGGAGTTAATAGTGGCTTTTCTTTGGCCTATAAACAAGTTGTGCAACTTTAGGGTTTTTACTTCACTTTTTTTTATAAGAAAACTTACCTTGCAAGTGCTAAATCCCAGTTTGTGGGCCTCTCTATAAGTTGTGGACCTCGAAATTCTCCTTCCAACAGCGTCACTCCACAGAGCACTTAATTGTAAATAATTGGCACGCCTGTTTTTCACGATTATTCTTCTTAATGCTCTTCGGTCGGCATATGTGATATTACTTTTTTCACATATCGTGGCTTAATATTAACCGACTCAGTTACGTTATATCTTCTAACAATATTTCTCACACTGTACCGCGATAAGTCTAACAAAGTTGCAATTTCTGAGCTTGATTTCCCAGAATTAAACAATTTAATTATCAGTAACCGAATTTTTTCACTAATAACCTTTCCTCTACCCATTTTGAAAACTTTAACTACCCAAAACTATTTTAAACGTATTCTGACAGCTGTGATTAATAAAAACAATTGTCATGGCTTTTATTTTTCACAGCCACCTATGCGTTATAGACTTATTTTGCATTGAAATGAAAATAGGTTGATATGCTGTAATTGCAACATGTGTTATTTTTATGCTGCAAATTTGATTAGGGAGTGATAAAGTTGGTGTTTTCTACTATATATTATCAAAATATTCATTGTTAATATTTTAAACCTATAACACCCTGCTACATTTTTATTATTTGTATTTGATAAGAAAAACACTAAGATTTTAATAGTTGGGCCAACTGAAGTGGGAAGGGGCTCGTACAAGATACTCTTATCTAATAGGTGTTGGTTCCAAATACACCAGATATAGCAACTTTAGTGTAGATAAGTCTTTAGCGTGGGCTCATAGATTCAGTCTACTTGACTCCATTTTTACAACACAAATGACAAATCGGTTAGATATATGTAGGTAACCTGACGGATTCTTGAGGCCAGTGGTTAGTCCATCCAAGAAGGCTTATTGTCTTGCGTCTTGCTGATGTAATTATAGTCAGCCCATACTTTAGGTTTTGTATACTAAGTGACATATAAATCCGAACACCCAGTTTAAATCGTTTTATTTTAATAAAATTTTGTATAAGTACTTAATGAAGCATAATAAGTAAATGATAAAAATGTCAAAATGATTGCACTGCTTTAAAGCCCTTTGACCTTTAATAATGTGTGGATGCACCCTGATGAGCTACGCATTCTCCAACACGCCTAGGCATGCTTCTGATCAGGTGGTCAATGTCCTCCTGTGGTATCTCATTCCAGGCAACCACCAACTCCTCTCGAAGTGCTTGTAGAGTCTGAGGAGGACGTTGCAAATTGAGCAATCTCCTACCCATGATATCCCACACGTGCTCAATTGGGGATAAGTCGGGAGATCTTGGTGGCCATGGTAACAATGTGTCATCATTATGTTGAAAGAAGTCTAGTGTGACTCTTGCAACATGTGGTCGAGCATTATCTTGTTGGAAAGTTGGATCTGCCAGGGTAAAAGATGGGGTTCTAGAACTTCGTGGATATAACGCTGCGCGTTCATGTTACCTCTGATGAAGATTAAAGGTGACCTGGAACCATAAGCTATAGCACCCCAAACCATAACTCCAACAGTGTGATGAACATGTCTTTCAACAAAAAACTGTGGATTCCTCCTTTCACCACGTCGCCTTCTAACCCTGGCACGACCATCGTGCATGCCTAAACAAAATCGAGACTCGTCACTAAAGACAATACTGTTCCATTCCTGATCCTAGAGTGACCGTTGTCTGCACCACTCAAGGCGATTACGTCGCTGTTCTCGAGTTAAAGGGAGGACCCAGTGTGGCCGGTATGAAAACAAGCCAAAACTTCTCATTCGTCGGTAAACACTTCGCATGCCAATAGGTCTTCCGTGTTCTGCAAACCATTCATTTGCAATGGACCTGGTAGTGGAGAAACGGTCCCTTAAGGCCAATAATCTTAGGCGGCGATCTTCACGGTCTGTTGTTCTACGGCGGCGTCCAGTGTCCCTTGCTCTTTGCGTACGGCCTTCTCGAAGTCATGCCTGACAACACCTAACCACAGTGTCTACCCTTCTTTGCACTCTAACTGCAATTGCCCGAAAAGAAAGTCCAGCTTCCCAAAGTCGCACTATACGGCCCCTATCAAACTCACTAAGTTGACGAAATCGTACAGGTCTCCGTACTCTAGGCATCGTAACCGATCGTAAAGGATGTCAAGAACCAAAATCGGCCAACGTTGATTCTTTACTGCGGCTGAAATATTCATTTTTAGAGCGTTAGTGAATTAAAAAAAAGCAGTATAAAAACCGGAATGTCCAACTTATAAGGCTGAAAAATTTTTCACTTGTTATTTACAGTAAGATAAATACATTCACCAACTTTTATTAAAATAAAACCATTTAAACTGGGTGTTCGGATTTATATGTCACTTAGTATAGTTGTTAAAACCACGTTGGTGATGTAGTGGAACATAAAATAGTAGTGTTGGTCCCATAAAGCTCCGAGTGTTACAACAAGGCGTAAACGTGACGCTGAAACAATTGGCGGATTATATCAGGAATGAAATGAAACAAATAATTTGCAAATGTTGCTTTATCGCTGTACAAAAAAAATCATATACAGAATAAAAATGGCTTTCAGAAGAAAATTTACAGAACTGTCGGAGTATATTATGGGTTCCTAAGTGAAAACCCTAATCTGTGTGTTGTTATCACAGAATACTTGTAGGACACTGTCAGAATTAAAATCAATAGCTATAAAACCATCGAAATGTCTTATAAAAATTCGTATCAAAATCAAATCAACCCTCAAAAAATTACACTCCGACACATATCTTCTTAGAACACAACAAGCTCAAAGATATATTTATACATATTGCTCTACTGCCAAGTTTGAGCAAAACAATTACACCAAATTACAACTATCACTTTGAAGATTTTATCTATAGAATTTGATATTACAACATATCACGTCTCAATCATATTTCAGAATGATTCTAGTATTTTATTGAAATCTGCATATAGCAATTTTAGTGATAGTAGATTTGGTCATCTGAGCCTGGATCCATGGTATCAAACAGTTGCTTAAGTTATACAGGGTGATTCAATCGTCGTGACCAAAAATGAAACATCATACACAGGACCGCATTTTAAGGTTGGTCTTCTATGTAACATTTTTTCCTCGAGGGCTTCATTAAAAAGACACGGGGGTGTTGAATTTTAAAAATAAAAAACATTTTTTTAATATCTTCAAAACCGTCAACTGGAACTAAAATTTGGTTTGTATTGTCCACATTGAAAAGACTTTACTTAAAATTAACGTGCGCTAGTGCTAGCTAATCGCCTGTATCTCCGCCACTGGGCACGTTAATTTTAAGTAAAGACTTTTGAATGTGGACAATACTTAGGTAAATCCACATACCAAACTTCGGCTCATTCAAGTTGACCGTTTTGACGATATTAAAAAAATTGTTTTTCATTTTAAAACTTTTTAATGAAGCCCTCGAGGAAAACATGTTACATAGAAAACCTCACTTAAAATGCGGTCCTGTGTATGATGTTTCATTTTTCGTCACGACTTGTGTAAAAAATGCAGAGGTCTCACCCCACATTCGAAAAAGAAACATTCTTAGTCAACTTAATTGGCTATGATACTGTTTCAAGTGACAAAAAAGTCTATAGGAAATTAAGGCTCCGTTGCATTATAAAGTTGCAACTATATATTTTTTCAAATTGAATGTAAAAAAATTAACAGAACTGATATATATTTCAATTGGACATAAAATGGGCCATATTTTATTTACCAAACGGCGCATTTTCGCGATGTTTTGTTCATGACTATACAAAATGGATTTGCTATACACGTTGTACTTTAAAAACTAAAACCGTTGGTCTCATTTTTATGTATAGCATCATTACAGTAAGAGCAATATTTATAGAGTTTTCAATGAGCAACTTTGTACAGACATAATCTCAGAGTGTAACACGGTTCCGTGTTTTTTAGTCTTTTAAAAATCATTCTACAAAGTCAAAAGTACTGCCATTTTCCTAGCACTGCATCTTTGATTGCATCCACATACTGTGCTGGTACCCAGTAGATCCAGTAGCGAGAAGCTTCTGTAGGACCTAATTGCAGCCCCTAAAATAAAATTGCTAGATATTGAGAAATACCTGAAATGTAATATCTGGAGAAACATTGTCAAATTTGAGCAGGTTTACCTACAATTATGTGATATTCATCATGGTCTTCTATAGGCTCAGAAATAACATTTTTGATTGATCCCATGGGCAGTTTTTCAGTACGTTCTTTTGTACTCAACCACAACTGATCCACTTCGAGTTTGAAGGTCAACCGGACCTTACCCCCATGTTTATTTAACATGCCTGATAGAGGAACTGGGGGTAGTGCTTCCTAAAATAGTATTATAGGTCATATTATACACACAAAAATAATATTTCTGTAATACATTTTCTATAAATCTTGAATTTTTAAAAACTTGTCCACACTTGTTGTTGCTTGTTGCAAGACACTGGCATACATACACTAAGAAACAAATTTACAAGTGAGAAGTGTATATAAGACACATATGTAGATGGAAACTGGGTGGATAGCGAAGCGCATCACCGCGTTGCCAATATGTTACACCAATTTGTTGAATTACGATGCATATTGAAAATATGCGTTAGTTTATTCAATGTGGTGATGACCTTCGCTCTTCAGCAGGCTTCCATCTCTTTCTAAAATGTGTTGATATAAGCTTCTCGCACTTTGTACACATTGAACTCAAACCATCAGACAAATTTGGTTTTCTCCGTAAATTAAGAAGCATACCTTAAGATTTTTTATTCCAGGCATGACATCTTCAGGTAGCCCTTTGTCTAATACTTTACGATGAATCTTTTGTTTACAAAGAGGCTCTTTTGAAGTTGTAGCTTTCTCTGACTCCACTACATCCTGTAAAATCAAATAATATAAAATACAAGCTTATCCTGACATTAATATATTATTTTCAGCAAATTGATAGGCAACACACAAGTGACCAAAAGTACTATCATTACAAGTCATGCTCTCCCCAGTACAGAGTATGGGATTTTATCAATTTATCAAAGCTTGTACATTTTTTGTTTGGCTATGCGCCCAGTAAGTACCTTTTTTACAATATATGCTTTTTAGGAATTTACTTTCTCACCTGTTTACTAACAGAAGATACAGCTAATACATCAGTTAAAGTTGAGCCTACTAACATAATTTTACAGCCTTTGGTGATGCCAGAAGTTGAAATAGTCTGATCATCTTGGAGTAGTCCTTTGAACATTAGTTTCTGCATCGAATCTGGCACTCCTACAAAAAAGCAAGTTCTGTGATCAAGGCACTATATTTCTGTAATATGTGAATCTGTCTAACATTTTTCAAGTATCCAGAAGAATCTTTTGTGTCAGCATATAATGGTAAATAAGTCAGTCAGTTTCTCTCTCCTAATATAAGCTAATCAAAACATAATATTCATAACTGCTAGCTTTAAAGTAGAACTTCATATGGCTTATCATTTTTTCAAGGAAATGGAAAAAAACATCAAGCATGTTAACTCTGCACTTCTCATGCAATGCTGTCATCAGTTCATAAAGGATAATGTTTGGAACAACAGAGACCCGCTGAGAAGAAATTTTGCTGCAAACACTGTTGCAAATAATTAAATGCATCAAGCCAGTCAAACAGGGCCATTAATAAATCAAAATCTGGAAACACTGTTATGGCAAACCTCGGCCCTCGACGATACTTCGGCACTTGCCGCATCACTTGACAACCTCGGTAACGCACAAGTCCCGACACAACACTAGTTTATAATCCATTTCTTTCGTGCCCTATAGTCAGTATCGACCATCTGAATCCCTATAGTCAGCCATGCCATACGCCAGCGTCAGGATGGGCCACGAGCGGTCACGTGCAGAAAGGATTTTATGCACACAGTGCACATAGGTATATGTTCGTAGTGATGCCGTGAGACCGATACGCGACACGTCAAATGTATGGAGAAATATGTATATGATGTGTGAAACGTACAAATAGGTGCGTAGAATTACTGGGGTTGGAAGTGTATGAATATACTATCGGCAGAAAAATTGAGATTATCCTCCCCCACAACCTCCCCAATTTTTAATCCGTACAAATTTTTTTCTGAAAATGATCAGAGCGGTGGCCGCAGTGGTAGACGCTGCGGTCTCCTAATGAGTCGGCATGCGCTGTGCGGAGGTACCCCGCGGCAGGTCTCGTAGGCGGGGCCATAATGTGTGCACACGAGTTCCCTCGCTAGACTCCGTGTGGTGTTCCCCCCCATTTTCCGCTGTATTCTCTATAGACCCATGGGTGTTTAGGCTTTAGGCCTTCCTGGTAGTTGGAGTATAAAAAAAAATAAAAAAGGGAGCCTCTAAAACATCAAAAAACGAAGTAAGAACGATTCATTAGTTTTGTTTTTTGACTGTAGCATCATCACCACTGGATTGATTTTCAAACACTTCAAGGTTTTTTATCCTCAGAATAGGAGTAACCTTTTGTCAAAATTTCATCAACACCCAAGGGGTACATTCCATATAAAGTGTATAGATACAGACTGACCGAAATCAGTGACATGGTTTATCATGCTGTATATGTCAAAAACATATCTCATTTCCAAAGTTTTTTGCGATGACAGTAATTCCTCGCCAGTAGCGCAGGAAGTGAAAGTAATTTCAATGTTGAACAGATTGATTGAGATTAAAAATGTTATAAAGTATGTGCCTAGTTTCCCACAAAGACGTCACAATAATGATAAATAACTGCAGTTTTCACCTTAACCCTATGGAGCTTTGAGAAAACATCTCAAAAGTCCTATTTGTATGGCTCTGTTGATGCTAGAGTAACATAATTCTACAAAATATATGCAAACAAATGATGAGCTCTTTTTCTGTGGTAATCTTAAAAATGCAGGGAGAAGGCATGTAGTGCTACATCCATTACAAGAGACATAAATGCATTGTCTCATGGGATTAAAGAGGAAACTCCAGTTCATTATGATGATGAACTTAAACTGTGACTTTTTCAAGTACAAGAAAAATATTGTCACAGAAATAACAATTGTACTTGAAAAAGACCATCATGGTGGTTAAAACACTGTAAATTAAACATGGATCATATATTGCACTCTTGCCAGGTAGTGAGTCAACAAACTGATTTTTTTTTCAATAACAATAAAATAACTACTCATAGCCACATTCAAAAATGTTGCTGATTCAAACTGTTTCATATATCATATCAGTAAGTAATAATATACTTAGATAAAAGTCGCATCACATGAAAACTAATTCTAGAATGCAGTCATTAGAATAGAATCATTCTTTTCATGAATGTTTCTCCCACAGCACAGAACTTGTGTTCATTATTCAAACTTGTTTTTTATTACAGTATAATGGACACGCCAAATCAATGATATATAATATTTAATAATAAAAGCTCACCTACTATACCCTGTAACTGTTTTTTGAACTCTGAAATTTTAGTTTCTGTTGTAGTAGTAACATCATACTTTTTCTTATTATAAATTACTTTGACTTCAATTGACTCTCCTTTGTTCTCTTCAGTGAGTTCTATTGGGGAAGCCTCTCCCTTTTCTGTACCTTTAGAGGCCTCTTCAATTTCAGTTTTGGCTATTTTACACTCGGAAGGTTCGGTTAACTTATCACTCTCTTCTTTGGTACTATTTTTCTCCTCAACATTATTCAGAATCTTGTTTTCTGGATTGTTTTCAGAATCTATTGTGAAATGAAAATAAAACGTATTTATTACTTGTACATGCAGTTGTTTCGGTGGAAAAATTAACCAGTGAGTCAAGAAGTAAAAACATATTTGATAGTGACAAGGACTGAATAAAAACTTACCAACACATTCCATTTTTCAATAATTTAACTATTCTCCTACTGTTCCGGGAAACGTAGATAGCTCTTTGTGTCTGTTATATTTTGGGAAGAAGCTGTACGTTGATGATTTGACTTTTTCACCTACAAAATTCTAAATTCATGATTTTCATTTTCATTATTCCACGGAACCAAAACATAACGATGACACTGTGACAAGGAACGACAAGTACCTCGCACGAAACACACAATTCGAGAATCAATATTCAAGGTCAATTAGACAATGATCACGCCACCTGTCATACGTCACAGAAATTTCCACTTGGGAAAGAGGAACAATTTCGTTATTGGAGAAAATTTAAATTCCCGAAATCTGATTCGACAGTTATACGTAGCACTTTCATCACACTGTTTTGTCATCTTAAATGCCAATTTTCTACTTTCTCTGCTTTCTCACCTTTCTCAATTTTTCTCGGTTGTTTCGTGTTGAGTCGACGTTGAAAGTTGAAATAGAAATTTTGGAAATCACATAATTGAAAACAAAAAATTCCCTATTAACATCATTTGCAGCGCAGTACGTCGACGTATCGCTCATTGTATATTTTTGGCATATATTGTGTGACTACAAATTTATAATGTGAAAACTACATCGACGACAAGAAAGTGGTTTTTGAAAGTGTGTAAGAAATAGTGCCGCGAAAATGAGGTTTTATAGGCAAAAATTACTAACAGAAGCACAGTTGAAAAGACTCGGAGAACATCAGTATTCTTGCCAAAGTGTTAGTATTCTAGACTCAATTCTGCAGCCCTACTGGAATTGGTTAGTCTCCAAAGTACCCATATGGCTTGCACCAAATCTCATCACTATTTTAGGGCTGATTATCAATATACTTACTGCCCTAATTTTAATATGGTGAGTTATAGTTGCTTGACTTTGTAGAATAGATAAACTCATACTCTGAGTTGGATCTACAGTTAGAGAATCTTTTGGGCAAAGCAAAACATGTCAGTATATTTATGGTGGTGGCTGGGCACTATGAGTTATATATATCATATTCCTTGTTTGGTCATGAGAGGTAACAGTATTATTATTTTCAAAACTGTTCTATACTCTCTAGAGCTGGGGGTTGTGAAGCAACAGCTCCAGTTACCCTTAAATAGCCAGTACTATTAAGATCAATAAAATTATGTACAATAAATTTCCAGGTATGCACCAGATGCAAAAACAGAAGCACCAAGATGGGCTAGTGCCTTTTGCGCCCTAGGTCTTTTTATATACCAGAGCTTAGATGCAATAGATGGCAAACAAGCTCGAAGAACAGGGACTGCAAATCCATTGGGTGAATTGTTTGACCATGGCTGTGACTCATTGTCTACAGTATTTGTTGCTTTATCTGCTTGCATAGCTATTCAAATAGGGTATTACCCAGGATGGATGTTTTTCCAGGTAAGGTACATTCTTTTATGCTCATATCTTCTAACCCTTCAGAAGAGAACACTAAGGTGAGAGATATCACAATTAAAATGGTATAAAGAACTAGTTTCACACACTGTCTAATATCAGTTAACTATACATTTTGAAAATGGTTTCACACACTACATTCAGATTTTGTATCCATTTGTCATATAATATTAAAAATATATGGCATAAACAAGAACCTGCATTTATAGGCTGATTAAGCTAAACTTCTTAATATGCTATTTTATAAGAATTTATGATTACAACAATACTTTAAAACTGCAGTTTTGTTTATTTATACCACCATCTTCCACAGTTTGTATGTAATCGCCAGTTTAAAATATTGTGTCAATTCTTTTTGAAAGTCATTTTTGGGACTGATGTGGTTTGATTTGGCCTCAAAAACATGTGGGATTATTAATATCTTATTTGACTTTGTCTAATTTCTTCTGTATTATAAACCAAACCAAATAAAGTAAAATTAAAATAATTATTTCAGTGTTTTTGTGCAATGACATTATTTTATTGTGCACATTGGCAAACCTATGTATCAGGTACATTAAGGTTTGGAAAGGTTGATGTCACAGAAGCTCAGTTTACTATCATGAGCATCTTAACAATATCAGCCATATTTGGTTCCACTATTTGGTCTACAAAGGTATGTACAAATTCTTGCTATTCATTGTCATAAACCAGTATAGATTTATTAAAGTTAATGTATTCATTATAATTTTGTAATTGAATTGCAAAATATTGTAAACATGATATTATAATTTATGCTATAAGGTTGTTGACATTTGATAAAAATTGTTGTTAATAAATAGCAGAATCAAATACAATACTCCTAGTTCCATGTATCACTAATCATAATCTTGTGCAGTTAAATTTTGTTTTGATATATTTTCTTTGCTTCTTGCAAAAATACAATAAATTTTAATATGTATCTTGAAATAAATATCATCTAATGTAGCAATATGCAAACAACATCATTTCTTATCAAATGATATTAGTGCCACTAGAAGGATTTAGTAATTTTGATAAAAATGTTATAAAACATATATCTGATGAACTGATATTCTCATCCAGAATTTCTGCTCAATATTTTCTTTGCCTAGCCTCTTGTCAGGTTAGCAACTTCACTCAATCATAAAATGTAAATTCATTTTTATGTTTTGAAAATACTTTATATTATTATACAATTCTGTTGACCTGTACTTGATTCTGCTATCAAGCATGATTCGATCTACATATCTGCACAATTTTTAATTTACAATATGCTTATAAATCAAATACATTCATCTTCAGACGCGAGTACATTAAATCTTGATTATTCCTGTGAAGCATTAATCTTTCAATATGCAGATGATACAAGTATTCTGGTAACTGTACAAAATGCTGAGGAGATAGTCCAAAAAGATTCATTTTTTATGATAAGATTTTGGAATGGGCTACAGAGAACAAATTAGTGTTAAATGCAGAAAAAACAAATTTCAGGATTTTTAAGTCCAAGCATAGTAATTGCATTCTACCTACTAAAGTAGCTTTGTTAGAGAAAATAGAACTTGAATTGCAATATATCACCATATTCTTGGAGTATACATGGATAAAGCACTCAAATGGTCAGAATATATAGAAAAAACGGAACATAAGTTAAGCACTGTTACACTCTGTGGATTGTAAATAGTCTAAAAATTATATAAGATGCTAATTTTGAATCTATCCTAAGATATGGAATAATTTTTTATTGTCAAAGCATAAATCGACTAAAAAAAGAACTCTGAGATGTATGCTTAAAATGTTACAAAGAGAATCATGCTGTGGGAAATTTAGTTCTAATATTTTAACTATAACTGCTATTTATTTATATGGGAAATTTAGTTCTAATATTTTAACTATAACTGCTATTTATTTATATGAAATTTTACTGTTCGCCTTTAAAAATCGACATTTGTTTGAATAGTATCTACCAGGGGGTAACTATGATACTAGAAATTTCAATTATATTTATATTCCATTCCCCGTCTCACATTAACAGAAAGGAATGTAGAATATAGTTGTTTAATCATACTCTCCCAGATATAATAAAGTAAGGAATTTGAATTTTTTTACGAGAAAGGTACACAAATTTTTGATAGATCTGAAAGCTTATTGTCCCAATGGCTATGTAGCACGATTCTAGGATTTTTCTCTCTATTGATTTTTTTGTGATGACATTATTTCACCTAACATTGTGGGTATATGAATGTATTTTGCAATGTTATTTGGAAATAGAATAAGCTAGGGAATGATTAAAGTAGCCATTGAACAATGTGTGGTTAATTGATTTAGGTTCGATTTTACTGTTGACCCGCGGGAATCAACATTTGTACGTATGGCACAAATTCCACCATTGAGAAGGTGCTTTTGAAGTAATGGATCTAACGAATATGTTCGATTTCTTGTAAAATGTCTCGCAAACTAGAAGAAAAATTATACGATTTGTGTAAGATGGGTGCCTAATTCTTATGTTTAATCAAGAAATACTCCATATATCACATGCTTTAGCTACAAAAACCTATTTTTTTATTTGTGCCAGGAAACAAAATTTATGGCCAATTAAAAAAACGGTTTGCGTTATAGTCGCCAATTCCACCAATTAAAAAAAGCTTTTATGCCCTGCTCGAAACATGGATCAAACCTAATACAATAGATTGATACGACCACCGTTACTGAGCAATTTATTGAAAATAATGGTGTCACTACTTACCTGAGAGAGATAATTTAAAAAAGGCTATATTTTTAACAATTCTTGGCTGAAGTTAGCTACAAAAACCTATTTTTTCTTTTTATAGGTCAGTCAAATTAGATCACTGATTTTTGTCATTGCTGTACAAAATTCGTGTTAATAAACTCATTGAAGACATAAGTAAAATCACGGAATGCTTGTTTTAATAAGCATCAAGTAAATATTAAATTTATTTGACCACCGTGCGGAAAACCCTTGTGTAATTTTATTCATGTCTTCAAAGAGTTTATTAAGCAAGGAGAAAAATCGTTAAACTAGTTTGACAGACCTGTTTCAAACCTGTAAAGAGAAAAAAATGGGTTTTTGTAGCTAACCTCAATGGACATGTTGCTGAACTGTATTAAGTCTGATCCAAATGTTGTGTCTAGGCACAATTGAAAAAAAGTTTTTGTAGCTAAATCATGTGATATATTGAAGTATCTCTTGATTTAATGTGAGAATTACATGCCCATCTTAGACAAATCTTATGATTTTTCTCTAGCTTGCGAGACATCGACCATATTCATCAGATCCATTGCTTCAAAAATGACTTATCCTGCATTATTAAAATCGGGCCTTATAGGAGCATTTTGATAGTGGGAAATATTTAGGGCAGAAAAAATAAGCGGTTCTCATTGCAGAAATTTTGTTCTCAATTCATAATATTTGTAGATTGTAGTGTCTTATCAAACTATGAGTATAGTGTGACAAGCTGAAATAAAATTTAGAAATACATTAATTCAAATGTCTAAAAACAATTTTTTTGACCATTTGTGTGGGATGAGTAGTAGACAGCATTGTTTATAATCATATATAGATAGCGTTTCTGTCATTCTCAAAAAAGGTATGCGAATTTCTAATTTTTTCTTCTGACCTTTTCTTCCAATTTTTGTATCACAATTAATGACATTTGCCAATGAAGTATTAAACTCAAATAACTTCATATTTTCTGAGTGCTTGGAAAATGGTTGAAGTTTTGAGAATATAGAACAAAAAATATTCTCAATGATTGAATGAAAAACTACAACAAGCAGTGAGAGATTGATATCACAGCCGAGAGCATATGAGTGTTTCATTTATTTTAATTACAGATGTGTTACGTTTGAGAGAAAAAAAGATGAGCATTTGAAATGCAATTATCTACTACGAACCATGGAAAATGTTTCCACAGAATTAATTTAAGGTGTATAAACACAAATCATTTGAAGCAACTTTCTAGTATATAAATTTGTAGGTTAAATCACCAACTAATGATGTTAGCTATTTATAGGTACATCTTATATCTTAATTATAGCAATTAAAATAATTAATGTATTGCCAGGTAGGTCATGCCTAATACCGGTGTCATGTTTTATTTTCACCTATCCATATGATAGCTAGCTAATGTTTACAAAAGAAACAGTAATCATTTAACGGGTCTAAAACAATATAGGTGGTCCACATTTTGCCAGACCTTTGACCCTGAATTTCATTGTCATTTAAAGTTATCATTGAATACGCATTCAAGTTTTGCTATTCTGATTCCATCAAAATTTATTTATAGATATGGGCCATAAAATTTAATGAGAAAAAGATTTAGTAAATTACAACTTTCTCCCAACTTCAAAGGAGATATACAGGGTAGCCCATCCATGTGTGGACGGAATGTTACTCATAAACCAAATACATTTTGGGAAAATCTATTTATGGGATGTTATACATGACATTTGAGGGCACATTTCTAACATATTGGCCATTATAGAGGGTGTCCCAATTTCGACCTACATATCAGTTATGATTTTTCAAAAGGAATGCCTTAAATTTTATTGCATATTTGGATAAACCAATTCAAAAGAAGAAAATTGATATATCATACTATCGGGTTTTGGTAATTAACTATTGAGATGTAAGGTGTTTTGTCCAGAAAAACCGTCCACAACAAACAACTAGCACAACTCAAGACCTAATCTACAAAAACTGCTCGAAAATATCTCCACCATGTTGAATACACAGCCGTAGTCTTTGGATAAATGACCGTTGCACATCCCTTAGCATGTGTTCCCTTATGTTCAGAAAAGCAACCTTAATCCTTTCCTTCATATTTTCCGGCGTAGATGGTGGATATCTATAAACTCCTTGTTTAACGTAACCCCATAGAAAGAGTCCATTGGTGTCATATCTGGTGATGTAGGAGGCCAAGATATACGCCCATCACGACCGATCCAACGATTGTTACTACAGGTGTCCAAATAGTTACGCACATGATTATGATAATGCGCAGGTGCGCTGTCATGTTGGAAGTACATATGCATCCGAGTTTGCAGGTTGACATCCTCCAAAAGCAAAGGCAAATGCTCCATCAAAAAATTAAGTATTCTGTACCTGTTAACCTGTTGTCGAAAAAGTAAGGCCCGATAACTTGTCTGCCAATAACTCCTCTCTAAACATTCAAGCTCCATTTATTTTGGAAATCTATTTGCCTAACCCAATAAGGGTTTTCAGTCGCATAATAGTGCATGTTATGCCTGTTGACAACACCTATGCTATTAAAAGTTGCCTCATCGCTAAAAAGAACCTTATACAGGAAAGTCGTGTCTTCACTCACTTTATTTAGCATTATTCTACTAAACTCCATTCGAGCTGCGAAATCCTGAGGACGAAGGCGTTGATGCAAGCATAGGTGATATGGATGGTACCTATGCTTGTGAATCATCCTTTGGACAGAAGTTCTGCATATATCAGTTTCTGCTCCAATTTGAAGGGCACTTAAATGTGGATTTTCCTGCACCTTTAATAGAACCTCAACTGATTCGCCTCATTGGTGACACTTGGATTAATTATTCATTTTTTACTATATTCCACTGCTCCGCTTGATTCAAAACGTTCTCGTAGTGTAGAAAATGTTTCCGGCATTGGATGTTGCATATTATGGTACTGTTGCTTATAAATGCGAGATGCTAGGAAACTATTTCTTTGGGCTTCGCTTAAAACGAACACCATATTCACCACTTCTTCTTTAGAAAAAGTCATTTTCAAACACGTTTTCATTATAATGCTCACAAAGCTAATTTTGACAGTTTGTAAATAATCAACAGTTTATTTGCTTCCAAGGATGATGCGATATTTTAGGGAATTGAGCCGTTCCATAAAAGACGTGCTAATAACCGAAAAAAATAGCCGAAAAAACCCGTATGTGTCTAGTATCAAGAAATAGCTTATAAAAAATTGAATGCAAACTTGCACAAATATACAGGGTGATGCATTTGAAATTTCTGAGAAAAACTACAATTCGCGTTTTTGACCACCCTGTATGAGCATAAATTAAAATTCGAAAAAGTAACAAATAAGATAAAAGCTGAGGTGTGTAAGTTTTTTTGATACAAAATTCAGAATTCCAAATTTCAAAATGGCGGACTGAGGGGTTGCCGAGGTGGGGGGTTTTCGAGACAAAACACCTTATATCTCAGTAGCTAATTACCAATACCCCATAGTATGATATATCAATTTTCTTCTTTTAAACTGGTTTATCCGAATATGCAATAAACTTTGAGGCATTCCATTTGAAAAATCACAACTTTGATATGTAGGTCGAAATTGGGACACCCTGTATAATGGCCAATATTTTAGAAATGTGCCCTCAAATGTCATGTATAAGATCCCATAAATAGATTTTCCCAACATGCATTTGGTTTATGAGTAACATTCCGTCCACGCATGGATGGGCCACCCTATATATATATATATATATATATATATATATATAAAGTATGTAGTAATACCCGTATAATATAACCATATGCTTTATGATTATGATGATAAAAATGATGTAAGAATTCGAGATGTCATTTTTTGGACCATTCTGTATTCTTTCTTCTTTGCCGATTTTCCAAAAACCGAAGATGAGGGACAATCTACTCGATATTACCAATAATCGAATGCGGAGTTTCTTAATCCTGAAACATTGCTCAAAATATTTTCTGTTGCCAGTCAAATAGCAAGAACTAATGTGCTCGTCATGAACTCTCCAAATCTTTCCAATGCTCTATTTTGACGATAAAAATAGGTTTACGTGATATTTTTATGTGTCATTTTTGATATATATGGATGATCTATTGTTACTGCTCTCCTAGATGAATGTATTTTGATTAGAATATAAATGAACATTGGGGCTAAGTACATTATTTGATGATTTTCAATTGTTTTATTCAATTGAGTTTTATAGAACAATATCACAGTAATCGATGATGCATGTGAAAGTGCCTGCATATTAGATAATCATTCATACTTTGATGCACTATGCTGTTATTGCTGACGTAACGTATTACACTCTAAGCTTTCACTCAGAGACCATTATTTAACTGTCATTACTTAAGAGGAGGAACTATAGTCAATGCAGAAAGTTACCAGTTTGGGATTTTTAACATAACTTGTTTTTGCTCGCTCACGTGTTATGCTTGTAGCTGTCTGTCTGTCAGTATCATAGGCGAAAACCGGCTAACGTAAAAACGTTTTTCCTGACATAATGCTGTCTATGTAATGAGAATCTAGTTTACATATTATTTATGTTTATCTGACAGCATTGATAGCCAATTCAATTGTGCGAAAATGTGACGCCGGCGACCACTCATGCTTACATTTGTACAGGGTGCCTCATTTTATAATT
Organism: Acanthoscelides obtectus; assembly: GCA_963669975.1. Classification (NCBI taxonomy): domain Eukaryota; kingdom Metazoa; phylum Arthropoda; class Insecta; order Coleoptera; family Chrysomelidae; genus Acanthoscelides; species Acanthoscelides obtectus. Next base: position 34,832,361 of record CAVLJG010000003.1, on the reverse strand, counting down.
ATTTACGCATCGTAGAAGAAAACGTTTCAAACTAAAATTATGGGGTTTCAAGCGGGCAACGTGATGGTGGCCTTAACGACAATATTCAAGGTGATTTCAAGAACAAGTGATTATTTTCAAATCGAACCTCCTTTTAACACTGGCTATGAGAAGAGGGGATATTTCACGTCCAAATATGACCATGACTTGAGGTCATTTCAAATCAAGACGTTGAGAACAATTTGCTCTAGCAAAAATCTTCGACAGCACAGTTGTAGGGTCACCCACAGGTGACCTTGTCTATGACTTTGACCATGACCTTCAAGGTCAGGTTAAAATTGTACACCTCCAAATATAAGATTTCTTGCTCTGTAATTTTGTCTTGGTTTGACCTCGAAGAGGACTTGAAGGTCATGGTCAAAGTCATATTCGGACGTAAAATTCTTCAATTCCAGTATAAACATATATACCTGACCTTGAAATGATTTTGAACGCCGTGGTCATGTTTCCCCCTCGAAACCCTATGAGTTTTGTTTGAAACTTTTTCTAGGATGCTTAGTTTTCGAAATATTTAGGTGGTGCGTTTAAAATGTATCCCTTCGGACCTCCGCCTTTAGGTGTCAGCATTGTCACTTCTCGGACTGTTGCCGCAGGTTGTGGGTTTATTTCGTCGTTGAGAAATTCTTCGAATAATAACATTCTTTATTGGTTCTGTATGATCTTTTATCATGGCATAGAACAAGTTAATAATAAAGGTCCTCTATCATAAAAACATCAAAAAGCATTTATACAGGGTGTCCCAGAAGCGGACGACAGTCATGCACTCATGTAACACAAATGAATGTATATCCAGCTAGACCATCAATATGGTTAATTTAGAAATACTATTTCATCTGTAATATCTGTATTAGTCCTATATTCTTTTTACATTTTCAACTGTAAGCATTTTGATTCATGATATGAAATATATGAGCGTCATAAATATAATAGACATTGAAATACAACATAGTAGCTATAGATTAAAACAAGAATTGGCCGAGTTAAAATATATAAACAAAAAAATCACGAATAAAAGTGTAAAAAGAATATAGGACTAATACAGAAATTACAGATGAAATAGTATTCCCAAATTAACCATATTGATGGTCTAGCTGGATATTCATTCCTTTGTGTTTTAATAGAGCTTTAACTTTATGCCTAAATAATGGCATTGACAAGTGTTTGGTGATATATTGCCTAATACCCATTTCATTAGGGCTGACTTCTGTTCTTGACAATCTCTATGCTGGAATCTGCAGCTCAATCGAATTCCTAATATGAATACGAAAACTTTCAAGCAAAATGGGGCATGTTTTTTTATTATTTTATTCTAACGGAAGTGTGGCAATCGTACTTAACAACTTGGCTGAGACGATGGAAATTGTATGTGAACGTCCAAATACAGCACACGGTTGAGCATCTTTTTAGAGAATACTTCAGTCAGTGTTGGGATTGATTATATTTTAAAGGGTTGAATTTAAGTGCACAATTTTGTTTTTATGAGTGAAGGAATCGGCAGAAAACAAAAACGAATCATCAGCTTGTATTGATGTGTTGTTCTACAAAATTCAAAAATAGGTATGACAGTTTCAGGATCGATAAACCTGACGTGAATAATCCGTAACATACTTTGATCTATAGCTTTTCAGCGACTCGTTTGAATTGTGGTACTTTATTCCGATATCGACGTTTCTTTGTGGACTGTATTGCTTATACAGTAACTTGAGTGTGATTTTCACTGGCGGAGTTGGCAAGAATGGATCCACAGTAGCTGTAAGTCAAATGGTTTTTGAATATAATTTGTCGAAATTCGATTTTAGAACTTTATACTAATTATCTAATGCAGCGTGACTCGCGCAAATACTTAAGTCATGCCTCGCATTTTAACGAAATGTTTAATTGCAAGGACAGTAACAAACATATGCCTATTTACGAGGGCGCTCCGACAAATACTAAAACGATAAATGAAAATTTTGGAAAAGTTGCGATTTGTTTCTCACCATAGCCTCATTTTAGCTCGATACACTCATTCCAGCGATGCTTCAACTTCTTTAACCCGTCTGAAAAATACGTTTTCTGGAGGTCTGCAAAGTAGGCCTCCGTGGCGGCGATAACCTCCTCATTCGACTCAAATTTCTGACCGGTGAGTGATTTTATCATGTTGAAAAACAATAAGAAGTCGCACGGGTCCAAATCTGGAGAATACGGTAGTACAGCAGTTTGTAGTCTAATTCGATCAATTTGGGACCGTTTTTCTGCAATTCGGCTTTGAATTGGCCCAATAATTTGCTCTGGGACCGTTTTGCCCTTCTCCAGGTAGTCTATGTAGATCACACCTTGTGTATACCAGAAAACGGTGACCATCACGTATCCGACCAATAGGACAATCTTCGCCTTGTTCGAAGCACGTTTGCCGGGTGAAGTCCACTGTTTCGACTGTTCCGTGGTCTCTGGTGTGTACCAGTGGATCCATGTTTCGTCGACGGTCATGAAACGACGCAGAAACTCTTTCGGATTGCGTTTAAACAGCGTCCAACACTGCTCTGAAATCGTCTCACCGATGCGCTTGTCCGGAGTCCTTTGAGATGCCTATTGCCTCGGCTATTTCGTGCACCTCCAATCGTGGATTTTTGTCACGTTATCTTCCGTGGTAGCAATTTTTAACGTTCACCATCGAAGGAGGGTCACCGCATATGGCATCCAAGCGCTCTTTGATTTCGCTGCGCGATTTTCCTTGCAAAAACAAGAATCGAATCACCGACCGATATTGGTCTTTTTCCATTTTTCTAAAACCTGCGGACACGCCCGCCTTCCCACATGGTCAAAAAAAACTATGATTCCGATTTAGCTGAAATTTTGACCGTAGCCGTCTACGACAATCTACTACTCTTGAGATAGTGGCACCATCGGACGGTGAGGCTAAGTATTTATCGGACTGCCCTCGTAATGCAGGTTTCACAGGGTATTGAGATTAGAAAAAAAGTTGAATTGAAATTCAAAGTGACAGTTCTCTTTTGATTTTAAACTCCTGCGTAGGAACTACGAACCTTACAGGGTTTGCGAAGAACGTCAGTTTCCTTTAGTGATAAATCACACTTTTCGCATGTAAAAAGCTTATAAGCTTTAGGGATCTTACACATGAGGTTGCGCGATTTGATTTAATATCAAATAGGAATTGTCATTTTGAAATTCAAATCGTTGCCAAATTGAATGCCCTGCGAAACCCGCCTTAAGGTTAACAAAAACGAGGGAAATTAAATAACAACTAATTGGTATTGTATGTTAGCCATCTGATGAAACATCCACAACGTTGGTTCTAAATTTGAAAAATATCATCTATATAGGTTGAAGTGGAGTATCAAAATCGCTGTGGCACATGCATGTAGAGATTTTCATATCAAGACTCATTTTTGAAAATGCTTCCTATTAGTTGTTACGTAAACTAATGTTGTATGCATCCTTTTGTAATTAATATTCCTGTATTATGTGCTAATCTCATCAGCTTTGTGTTTAAATCATTTGGACAGAAGCTTACCTGACTTTAAGGTTTTCTGTTAGTAATTTTAACAGTTTTTTGTAATGCATTATTTATGTAGATTACTTTTTCATGGACGCCCGCAGGAATTTTTTAGGACACGTAAATTAAATATAGCGGAGAGACTATTATTTAGAGAGTATGAACATGTATCTGTCTCAAAGCTTGAATTCGCCCAAAATATACACAAAACATGCTAAATATACAAATTTTAGGGTCCAGATTCTCAGGGGGCAGGAGGAGGTAAGCCTGCCCTCCCCTGTGGGCGCCCATGTTCTTTTTTGGTGTCGGTAGATTAGCAAATTTTCTACGTAGGTTTCGGATTTGTTTACTATATACGTGAGCTTTGAGAAACTACTGTCTCAGGTAATATAAAATACCATATGATTATGTAATTATTTAGATATTTACCCTCCGATTAAAAATGCCCATTTTTCATTGATATTAAACGCGTAGAACTTTCAAAATTGGTTGACTTGTTTTGATAAACGTCGTAAAATGTGTACCTAATGATGCGCGCGTTTGTCTATCTAACAAATGCTCAAAATTAAAACGCAACCAGCGGTTGAGTACGTGCGTGATTTGTGAATACCCGGTTTTTATCCAGCGAGAAAAGTTACTTAATTGATATACCATATTTTTTTAACAGCAATTTTTAATAAGTATGCACACCAGTATGTCTGTTTGACAATATTTACCTTAGTAATGATGAGATTTTTTCAACAGAATTTATGACATTCACATACCAAAAAGTTACATAAAGTTACAGAGACAAAGTCACACTAGCAAGACTGTTACGAGTATTCAAATTATTTTTGAGTGGACAGTTAAATCGAAAGATTTTTAACACAAATCAGACGTAGCAATGCTTCTGAAAATTTCTATACTAAGCTAGAACATGTCTTTGTTGGGTTGTTATGTAATTACATTAGGAATATTATTACCCAGGTTTGTTGGAGCATTAAGGAATTGAAACAACGCAACGCGCATACGTTTTTGTTTTAGTTATGCTTTGTTGAAGCCTTGCAGTTGCCAAAAAATGTTGTGCTACTGTCATAACCTAAGCATGAGTTTGCTCTCGGACGCATAGGGTATTAGGTAAGGTATCCAGCAAAACTTCAGAGCCAGAAAAAGCCCAATGTTCATTTATACCAAGTGGCAAAGTAAAAGTAATTACTATTTGACATGTATGAGAATTGATCCAGAAATAAAGGTCAAAGAACTGCGGCCACACTGGAAGGTGCGAGGCGAAACCTGGCAACACCGCTGCGTGCGACTTGCCCTACTCTCTATTTCCCCCGACCGCTCTTCGCTGCGTCGTTCATTCTTGGATCAACAGCCGTCCAACATGGACCCTCTCATTTTTAACTGTGTTTTCGCACGCCAAAGGGACTCCACCCGTAGATATTCATCGACAGCAGCAAAGTTGTTTTGGCGACAAGTGTATGTCCGTTCAACACCACATCCGAAAGTGGTGCAGTAAGTTTAGTGTCGCAGGGTTATTACGTAAAAAACCTACATGATTTCAAAAAAAATCGGCAAAATGTCAACTTGTGCACTGTTCATTGCGCGCCTGCTACAACTGATCATGAAGTGAATATTAGCTGTTCAAAGGTAACAGTTAATAGGAAAACCTGTATAATGTTAAAAAACCTACCAGGTTAAACGTTTAATAGACTGAAATGGACATAGATAAAAGTAACATACACCTCGCGCGAAACGGTGTTGCCGAATTTTGCCTCGCACCTTCCAGTGTGGCTGGAGCTCTCTGAGTTTTTTCTTTGGATCAGCCCTCTTATGTTGTAATTAATAATAATGCTTGGTCTGTGTTGAGGAATGTCTTACTGACAGTTTAATGTTATACTATAAGTATAACCATTTCAGTCGCAAAAGTTTATCGCTAGAGGATCCTTGCTTGGGACATTGCGTTTTCTTTATCTGTTGCAAATAAAATGTAATTTTTCTCATTGCATATGTTTTGCTAAATATTGTTATAAGTTAAAAAATGGAACTATACTACAAGGAAATACTTTGTAAGATCTGACATATAAGCTTTAGCATAGATAGGACTTGTTCTCTACCTTCAAGTGTTTTAGTTGTGAGAAGAAAATGATGATAAGTAACTTGAGATTCATTTTAGCAATTACACTACTTCCCTGCCCGTTTCAGATGCGAGTGAAAGAGGATCTAATGGGATTCAAAAAAGATTATTGTCAGTAAGGCATGATCTCACTGAAACAAGCATTTTTGTTTGAAAGTCAGAAATTTATTCAGAACTTACATTGTTTACACATATTTGAAAGTCAGTCAGAGTGTGTGAATAATGGAAATTCAGAACATTAACTTTGTGGCCTGTTCTCGAATTGACAATTGTATATGTTTAAAGTTGCCAACATTGGACGTAGAACTGAAAATGATACCGCTGGTGATAGCTTGCGGTGTCGCTATTTTGCTGGCTCAAGCGAATATCTCCGTCATATTCACCGGTGGAGTGGGTAAAAACGGATCAACGGTTGCCGTAAGAATCAGCCCAAAACCTGTTTTAGTAGCACTCTTACACCTTTAGGCATCTTGAATTTCATTGTTCGTAGCAAAGGTTAAACAGTAATCCAGTCAAATATTATGCACTACTCGTGTGCATCAGAAATGTCTCAAATAACTAGGGCGTACACTTAAACGTCAACCTTATGTTACACTTAAACCATTCACTTCTTATAACATGAATGGGTGTTTGCTTTCCATCTCTGAGACCATGCCCAACTGCATACAACGTAGTTTTATGTTAGCAATCACCAGTACGGTATATGTCATGTTTTGGCATCAGACAGCGGAAAGGAAACAAGTGGATTTGGTCAGTAGAGGAAGCGTCTACCACTGCGGCCACCGCTGCTGCCTGCCTGCTGACTATGCATATGTGGCACTTGTCACCCCTTCGCGCATTACGTACTGAGTTTTTCAGAAGACTTTATCCGCTTGTTTGCTTTGTCTCCGAGGCTTGGACCTATACCATGCGGTATGACTGCTAACAAGCATGAAACAACATTGTGTACGATTGTCATGATCACAGAGACAGAAAGCAAATTCAGTTCAGCCAGCGTATTGCTTTGAGAATACTTAGTTTAGTTTAGTGTTGCTGGCGACATGGATCCGCTCAGCTCAGCGAAACTGTCATTCACAGTTGGAGAGAGGAGGAGGGGCTTTCTGCTTTTTTGGTGTTGGGGCCGCAAATGTGTCAAGCTTTGGCGAACTATTTGCATTTGACACCTCTTTGTGCATTATTCATATTGTTTTATTAGCACTCAGTATGTAACATACTTACTTTTACTTTATGAGTTCAAGATGTCTACGTACCTGCACGTGGTAGTGGTGGTGGTGTATGTAAATTAATGTATATTAACACTACGTGTGTCTTTCTGTATGTATGCTATTCCATACTTGCTTTTTTCAAACCTAGCGATGGACATGAATGCTAGATTCTTCGTTTTATCATGTTCGTACTAGTATTTTGTTCAGGTAAAGCACTATTTACTCCAAGAACTTTCAAGTTGAAAACATGCGATTCGAAGATTAGAGCAGCAATTGAATCTTTATTTTTCTGTTGCTGTTTGAAATGAAACGAAATTTTATCATAGAAGAAAAACACCTAACTCCGGTAAAACTTTAAATTATATCAGCGGAAAAATTTTTGAAAAAAAAGGTTTGCGGCAGAAGATCGCATATTTGTTGCACGTCATATGTCATTTAGGGATGTTCAACATGCTTACGTTCAGTTGCACTCAGCTGCTTAGAGTAAGTTTTTGTGACAACGTAGGTTTTTCTACAAGATGTTAACTGAGCAAAACCTGTTGTACACTTGTTGTGAACTCGTTTTGTAGCTGTACGTGATGCTTAAACGTTAGCGAACAGCGATCATAGCGAACAAACGTCGAATGAACTACTGGGTGCGCCATCTATTACTTTTTTTTACCTATAAGTTTATGTGTTGCCATCTGAGTCAAAAGTCATGTGGTATGCATAAATGAACTGTCAAAGGTATGCTATTTATACAACACAACAATGCATTTTGGTTATCCAAACTTATTACGAAAACAGTCGAAATATACCGACATGGACGCCCTACAGAGCCTGGAATTCGTTGGATTGTTAATCGTTTTGAGGAAACTGGTTCAGCTGAAGGTCGTAGACCATACCAGCATCCTCGTCCAGCTCGTACTCGTGAAAACATAGCCGCAGTGAGTGAAAGGGTGCGAGAAGATCCAACCACCTCGACTAAGCACCGTTCGCAACAATTGGGAATTAGTGAGACCACTTTACGCCTGATAAAAAATCCAACTAACACAAGAATTGAAGCCGGCAGATCATCAACAGCGGCGTGTTTTTGTTAATTGGATGCTGGAAAGAGAAGACTGATTTTCGGCCAAAGTACTCTTTTCTGATGAGGCTCATTTTCACCTCAATGGGTACGTAAATAAGCAAAATTGCAGATTCTGGGGCGCTGAAAATCCACACCAATATCATGAGCAACCTCTCCATCCTGAAAAAGTGACTGTTTGGTGCGGATTATGGGCTGGTGGCATCGTTGGACCAATCTTCTTTGAAGATGCCGAAGAAAACGCCATTACAGTCAACGGGGAACGTTATCGCGGCATGTTAACAGACTTTTTGTGGCCACAATTGGACCGTATTGGTGCCGACGATCTTTGGTTTCATCAAGACGGAGCACCGGCTCACACATCTCGCCAAACAATCACCTTATTGCACACAAAATGTCAAGACCGCATAATTTCACGGAATTCAGATGTCAGTTGGCCCCCGAGATCGTGCGATTTAACACCTCTTGACTATTTTCTTTGGGGATTTTTGAAAGGAAAAGTATATGCGAATGGTCCCCGGATAATTCAAGACCTAAAGCGCAATATTCGGACTGAAATTGCGGCCATAGACCCGATTATTCTGGGAAAAGTCATTGAAAATTTTGATGTTCGGATGTTGGCCTGTAAACGAAGCCGCGGTAGTCACATGACATGCTATTTTTTATACATAAATGGCATAAACCAACCTTCATCAATAAAAAAATTCATTTTTTCACCTCGTAAAAAGCATGTTGATTTTTCAAATAGAAAAAAAGTAATAGATGACGCACCCTGTATTTGCACACTAAAAACTACCTAGTCTGCCAGATGACATTTCGTTGTTTTTTTTACGTTTTTTACATAATAGCCCTGCCGCTGGCATCTAGCACAGCTTAGTATAAACTGTTTCACATACGTGACTTCTGTCAATAAATCTAGGTTTTCAGAATTTTCAAAGCGGTCCTTTCAGATGACATCTCCTATGTCTGGATGCACCGCCTTGCTAACGTCAACTTGAAGCTATCTGAACCTTAAGTTCAATGATTTTGTTGCACCAGATACAGTTAAAACTAAAATGGCACAGACAGTTGAGCTGGAGCGAAATATTTCTCTACTAGGTGGATTATCTAACCTTAAACGTCACCCTGAAAGTTACATTTTTATTATTTGACATACTGACCACTGTTTGCCAAGTTCTTGGCATATAGAAACTGCAGATATGGAAAGCTCTTACAAGTTTTTCATTGGATTCTAAAAAGCTCGCGTGATAATATTTCTCATATCAGAAACAACACTCAAGTTTTACCATGGAGCTTGGTGCATTTTACCACATTGTTTGAATGCATTTTAGCGATGCGCATACTTGAATGTTTTTAAGACAGTAAATGAATCAAATTAGAAATACATGTGGTTATACGAGGTTTGTTCGGAAAATACGTATACAAATTTTGGGGCGTTGTGGCGGGGTGGCCCGGTAGTTCCCTCTCTGCATGCAATCCCCTCTATACTTAGTTCTAGCCAACAAGCGGTTGAAAAGGTTTCGGGAAGGCCGAGATGTGAAAGATGACTAACGCTCAGGACGCCCCTCCACATTGAGCTCTGAAGGAAATGTTGAACGAATTCGGGACTGTGTTCTTAAAGACCGTCGATTAATTGTTAGAATGAAAGCTGAGGAACTGTCAATCCCCATAAAAATCAGCTAAGAAATTCTGACAGAAAGACTTCAAATGAAAAAATTATGCGCGAAAATCGTTCCGAAGGTTTTGACTCCAGAACAGAAAGCAAGGAGGGTTGCTTGCTGTGAGGATTGGCTGGGAGCAGAGGAAAGGGGGGACTTTCTCAACCAGGCCATCACTGGAGACGAGTATTGGTTCTATGAATTCGATGAGGAGCTGAAATCTCGAAAGCATGGGGTGGAAGCAAGCAGGGGAACCGAGAACAAAAAACAAAAAAAACAAGGTGAAATGTGAAAACAATGTTTATTGTTTTCTTTGATTCTCGGGGCATTGTTCACCAGAATTTGTCCCTCCCGGACAGACAGTGAACGGAAATTTCTACATTGAAGTTTTGCGTCATATCAGAGCTCGTGTGGCCCAAGTTCGACCGGATTTGGCACAAGGGGGCAGGTGGATCCTACATCACGACAACGCGTCTTCTGACACGTCTCTCGTTGTGCCTGAGTTTTTGTCCCGAAGCTCAATCACCGTGACATAACACCCGGTTTATTCACACGATTTAGACACGGCAAATGAAGAGCCTCACAATTGAAGACTTTCAGCGATCGTATCAACAGTGTAAACAATTGTAAAATAAAGTTAGTATTCCACTGTTATAGGTATTTTCCGGACAAACCTCGTATCACTGGGTTTGCCTTTTTATTCGTATAACTTTGCTGTGCAAGAAAACTGAGAACCAATTCAACCAACTGATTTGTAATTGCAGACGAAATTTCCCTAAAACTGTTTACTAAAGTACAAGCCTATCAGATGTAACTTTACCTTAGCCAAGATTCCACCAAATTGGAGTGGTGAAACAAAAATTTAATTTGACATTAGTATTCGAATCACCTTTGCCAAATGGCAGTTTTAACAAAGGCCATGCAACCGGGCATTAGCAGCTAAGTACAACTGAGTATAACCATTTACTCATCATGTCAGTTATCTCAAATGGAGCATCTAAACATGCAATATTTATGGCCCGGAAGTATATCTCTGATATATCAGCTATACAAATATCTTAGCAATATTTTCTGAAAACTGTAGACATATACCTGGACACAATTTCTTATCAAAATCAAACGAAAATGACTGAAGGAATTGTACGTATCGCAGCAGCTTACATTACTTGCATTGCATTGAGTTGGATTCCAATAATTAGGCAATCTGGCAGCATTACATAAAAATACAGCACCCAACACAGAACATGTCATAACTTCCTTAAATTTTAAGATATTTAAATTCTTTCAGGTTTGTTCAGTTATATGCTAGTGAAGCTTGCAGTATTTTCGACTATAGGAAACTTCCTAATAGTCTGAAGGCCTGGGGATGTTTTTGAATGTAGCATGCGAGATAGCTAAAATGTCGCACGAAACTCATAAATTGCCTTCCTCAATCTCGCTATCGACATTTGCGATAATGACTGACGCGTTGTATATTTTTTTACTGTTCTAGAAAAAGGCAAATGGCAAAGAGTGTGAATTGCTTCAAAATGCTTTTTTCTCTGGTATTGCCCACATTTTTCCAACAGCCGTTTAAAAATCGAATGACTTAACAAAAGTGACCCCATAGTCATAAATGATGACAGAATCAAAAAAATAAATTAAGGTGTGGCATGCGAGAATATGTCGCCTGCGAGATTCGAGCTAGAAAAATATTGTCCATTTTGATGCGCCATAACAGTGAAATGGCAATAAAATGATAGGCCATATCTGGAAATATTGTCAGCATTATTACAAGGAGTACTATAAAAGTTTTGCAATACAGCGCTATTTATTTCTCGCCTCAAGCCCTCAGAAGGACCTCATCGCTAGAAAACCGCTTTCCTTTTAGCTTCATTTTCACATGCGGAAACAGTGCAGTCGCAGGGAACAAGATCTGGACTGTAAGGAGGGTGCTCAATAAGTTTCAGTCCAGTAGTGGTCAAATACTCGGTGCAGGATTTGTCTTCATTCTTGGCTTTGGTCGCAGGTTTTTCATAGACTCTATGACTTTAGACAGGCACTGTTCCGTGTACCACTGAGCTGTGACTGTCTTCTTTGTGTTCAAAACGACACGCTCCAGAATCCCGCTCGATTTGAAAATTACAGCTATCATTTTTTTCTTAACAGATCGGGATTTTCTGTCAGCTACTGGTGTGTCATCATCAAAACCAAAACTGTGTTTTGAGCCTTGGTCGGCACATCGTAATAATAAGCCAAGTCTCGTCACCTGTCACGATGCTATTCACATACCGAGATTTGTCCCTTATCAAATATTTTCAGCATCTTCCGGCACCAAGGCGTATGACGAGTGTTCTGCTCTTCCGTCAGACTATGCGGTACCCAGAGAGAACAAAGTTTCCGTATAAATGGTCATGCATAATTGAATGAATTGCTGGTGCATGAAGGTGTAAAGTCTCCTCTATATGTTGGTATGTCGGTCTTCGTCAAGCATTTTCATCGCAGCAGTAATGTTATCCTCTGTTACTGACGTTCGCGGTATTTTTCCCTCTTAGCGTCGTCCAGAGTGAAATTGCCCCTTTGGAATTTTCTGTACCACCTGATTATAGTCGTACGATGAGGACAATCATTCTTTAATGCAAGCGTCATTTCTTCTAAGCACTAGTCTATGCTTAAACCACGCGTAAAGTTGTACCGCAAAACTTCGCTTATCTCACTACGTGACCACGATGCCATAGTCCGCGCTTTACGCTGTCGATACGAATGAACAACTCAATCAACACACGTGCTGCTGGTGGGTACTATGCACTCATGGACATGTCTCAACATGCAGCCTCCTGTCTCCGTTTGTTAAGTCATATTGCAAAACTTTTATAGTACCCTTTGTATTTCCATGCCTTACCGTAAATTGAACCTTAGCATGTATCTGTTAATTTCCATTAATTAGAGGCCAGGCACAAATTCTGAAAATTTATTCAGATCTTCAATCTCAAAGCGCTATAGATTTTATACAATACTGTAATTCCACAGGGTACCAGCGTCTTGTCACCGGTAATACCATTTTCTATGGTGCTCGTCCCTGCTTTCATAATATATAAGAAATCCACACAAGAAATATATGAAAATCATCCTGCATTGTATATATTGGCGTTTGGATTGGTTGCTACGAAAGTGACCAATAAACTTGTGGTGAGTACAAATCAAATAAATGCGGGTGAGATTATCAAAATATCAATAAATCTCATGAGCTTAATACAGATTATTATTGGACAAATGGGTCAGATACGTTTTCGTGAAGATCTTCAAGATTATGAGAGCTGCAAAACTATTAGTATTTCGAAATTGAACACATGTTTGCGTGGCATATGTAAGTTATTCTCTTTTTAGGTGGCTCACATGACAAAAAGTGAAATGGAATATACGGATTCATCACTGCTCGGACCCACAATGCTGTTTTTAAATCAGTATTTCAACACGTTCATAAATGAATATTACGTCCTTTGGTTATGTCTGGTAAGAATGTTTTTTCAATTTTTATTTTCTACTCTTGATTATAACCAAAAAAAACAGGATTTCAAAAAATTATTTGAAACTATATAGGGTTTCCTGAAAGTTGGGGCTTTCCTTTTCAGAAACAACTACGTTTGAAATAACAAAGCTAACGTACGATAAAATGGTAACAAAAACGTAAATTATAAAAATACGTTCTTCTTTTGATCAGGAATTTGAAGTACTGCCCTGTTACTTGTTTTGCTCGAAAATACAGTTGAAGTTGCAGTTTGATTCAAAAACAGAAGTTTGCTGTTCGTAAATTTGTAACTTCGGGACTGTCTAGGTCTTCTACCGTAACCACCTCAACTGCCTTTGCACGATGTAAATAACCCTACCAGCTCGGGACGGAAACATATCGCGAAGAATCAGCAGAATCTTGAAGACACTCGCCGTAAACTTATATCAAATCGATAGCTTCGTCATTGCTATAGGAACGTACCAACTTCAGTTTTTCAAATCAGCTTGTAAATAAGCTATACATACAACGCGGCGCTTGATTTGGATACTGACACAGTCGAACCACAAAACATAGACCTTGTGATCTAGTATGCAGAGTCGGGCTTCGCCCACTCCGAATTTTCCGAAACTTAATATCCCGGGTTACTTTAAGGCTCCAAGACCGAGGTAGGTGTTGGAGCTGGTATCTTCGTGCCGAAGCTAAAGATTAAAAAATCTGCTAGCCTATGAACCTGGACATAGATCTTCCAGACAGAGCTGAACTGAGACACAGAACTATAATTATTTTTTCAGCTAGTCAAACCGCACTTAAAGCACTTGACTCCACCTACTCGACATTGAAATTAGTGCGGAAAAAGCAAAAAAGCTCTCGGTGGCTTAGGAGAGGGAAATGAAGTCAATCTCTTATGGATACCAGGACACACAGGTCTAGAGGGAAAGGAGACAGCTGACACTCTTTCAAAGAGTGGGGCTAGCACACCCTTCATATGGCCTGAGCCAGCGATTGGGATCGCATACAATACGGCTAAACAAATAATCAATACTGGGAGGGATTAGCAGGGTTAACCCATGCTAAGCCAACTATGCCAATCTTGACAAAGAAGGTAACAGACTCTTAGCTACAGCTGAACAGGAATAGCCTTAAAGCTCTAGTAGGACTGTATACTGGTCATTGCAAATTACGTCACCATATGAGCATGCTGGGCTTGGCGGAAGACGCTGAGTGCAGACTGTGCATGGGGGGAGATGAAACGGCCAGGCATGTATTGTGAAGATGCCCTGCAAATGCCACAATCAGGTACAACATACTTGGAGACGTAATACTCCATGCAAAAGACCTGAAGGATATTTCTCCAAACAAGTTGATCGACTTCCTCAGGAGGTCGGAGCTACTGGGGGAAATATAAATAGGTGTGAGCCACAATAGACCAGAGTCGAAGTGGAGGATCGTTATTGATGCACTCACAAGAAACCTATCCTAACCTACTTTAAGGCTTTGCTGCATTTGTTACTAGAAAAGCTTTCTAATTGTTGCCTACCATATACCCTCCGGAAAGTCTAAATTTTAAATGACACGTATAAATGGATGGTGCGGTTGTGCAAATGGTACGTCGCGTCGAATATTGCAATTTTTTTCTGTCGAGACTGTTATTAAAAATCGTACATGATTGAATCGGAGGTATTTTGTGGACGTTTAGAAATATTTTTTCATACTTGAACCACCACGAAGGCCTACGGGCTAAACACCTATTGGATATCGTGGGGTTATAGTGGGTTACAAGGGAAAGGGGGACGCCACACGGGCTCTAGCGAGCGGACACGTGTGCATGCTACATGCACATATTCTGGCACCGCCTTAGAGATTCGCCGGGTGGTACCTCCGCGTTCGACAGTTATAGAAATGATTGTAAATACCTGAAGGAAAAAATATTGAAACAGTAAGTTAATGTAGAATGATGCCTATGTCGGAGCTCCCTTCAATGTAACGCAAATTTGAATTTTCATACGGTTTCAGTAAAGAATAGAATTACTATGACCCAGCTTGTATTACAAGACTTGATCAATGTTTGGAAAATTTACTAACATTATCACTGTTTTTTTGTTTTGATCCAGCGGTGATTGAATTTGTTGCAGATATGGGTCGTGATAGACCTCGTAAGGTACTGCAGTCAAATCTGCCAAGAGATCTGCGACTACCTGCACGTGGAGCTGTTCCGGATACCGTACCCCGGCGGGCCGCAAAAAAGTTTCGTCCAGTCACCGTCTGAGAAAAACGGTACGAGTTCTAAGTACACAAAATCTGTCAAAACGCGAAGTAAAAGTAGACATTACTGAAACGCTTCGCTGTTTTTCCTATCCGAACAGTAGGACTTTGTAGATAGCTTATTATAGATTCAATGGTAATTTATGAAACTGCCTTTTGTTTGTTGTTTGATGAAGACAGAATGATGTCATGGATTCTGGAACTGTCATCGATCATTCCAAACTACACACACAGAGAGAAAGAAACAGTCACTAAGATAAATACTGAACTAAGAAATTGAGCGGCATTTTTCGAGCATTGCTAGAATAAGCAGAACAAAATATATCTAATATAAGAATACATTTACGCACGACTGGAAATATATAATAGATGATATTGAATAAAACAATTATCAATGGTGCACTTTTTCATCAAAAATAAAAAAGCTATCTTTCAGAAATCAAAATTTCAGCATTATGGCTACAGTTCTCAGAATTCCGTGACGCGCCAGTTTTTCATCATAAATTCAAAACAAAACATGACAAAATTATAATATAGATGTTGAATGTTGGTGTTTAATACTCATTTGCATATTTCATAGTCGTTGTGCCAAACTTTATTTTCAAGGTTTGGTAATTTCTTTTGCTTGGGAGTTTGAGGAATGTGTAGGTATTTTTGAACGCTTTCAAACAGTATTCAGTATGCAGAATTATGCGAAATAGGTATCCATTTTTTCAAAAATTTGGTAATACGTTATAGATCATGGCACATATATACATGAGAGATGTCAATGGATCTTAACTCATTATACACGGAGAAGTTTCTATAAACATGGGTTCGGAAATGCAGAGGTTTCAAGATACAGGGTGACAAATTTAAAAAAAACAATTTTATATTTTTCAGAGAAATTTCGCAAATAAAATTACGTGAATAATTCTTTTCAAATATCAAACCTCTATGTAGAAATGATTTTTTGTGTAAAAATAAAGAACCAATTTTGTCCAGTGACATACAATAAAATGGTTTCTACTTTTTCCCGAAAACGAAGTGAGATACGAAAAAATACAAGAGGCAAAAAAATTATATTGCTAGATGCCTAATCAAACAACAAATGCAGTGGCGTAGATTTTTTTCCCAATAATATTCACTAAGGTGCCCCCGGGACCTAATAATTTTAATGTATCTAGGGCTAAATTAGCCTCTTAATTCAACAAATAATATTGCCAAATTTCAACAGAATTGAGTAAATATGTTTTAAGATATTAATAAAAAGAAAAAAAATTAAATGTATCACCCTGTATCTTGAAAACTCTGCATTTCCGGACCCATGTTTATTGACACTTTTTTTTTCATGTTTTTTAACAAGGAATGACCGTATATAATGTCTCCGTCTATTTCTCGAACACCCTGTTTAGTTACCAATATATTTATCAAAATTAGACTCATAATGCAACTTGTGATAGCTGCTTGGTGTTATGTTATCAAATACATAATTTCACGAAATGTTTTATCAGTTTTACGTTTGGAAATGCCTACACAATCCACATCGGAATATGCATCGAGTTGCTTGTTCTTCACAAAAATGTGGTGGGTTACTTTGTCGTTTTTGCTTTCTGTTTTCAAAAATAGTGCAATCGAATCATCTAAAATTTTACGCTACTTATATCCAGACTATTTTTCTCAGCTGCTAGTTCCTTATTACGTGTCTGTATACCGTTCACCCTGGTATACTTACAGTATATTTATTTTGAGTGGAATGTTTTGTATTGTAACACATATATAGCGCAAACGAAGTGATCGTAAACGATATATTTTTATATTTATGTATTTTATTTAATTATACAGGTTTATAAAACCGAACAAACGTACATGTGAGACTTAGATTAGATAGATTGAGCATATACAACCCTAAAATGTACCGCAAGATTTTTTCTCATCTAACTTATTCACTTCTTACTCTATCGTACAATACTAGTATAATCACTGAATTCATTATCTCATATGTGGATTTGGACTTAGATTTCGACACATCATTATGTTAAGCTTTATGGATTACAGAAATGAAACAAAAAATGTATCCTGAGTTTTAGTTGGAAATAACACACTAGAAATAGGTTTTTTCTTCTACATCTTATTTTGGATTCGTACAACGAATCATTTTTGAAAAAATAGAATCAATTTTCTTATTTGTATTTAGGTAAAAATTATAAAAAGTATGAACAGAAGCTTCATCACGAATCTGATTGTTTCCAAGACAAACTCGTATTCCAGAATTTAAATAGCTGTACAAAAAGTGGTGCATTACAAAGATTAAAAAAATTCATTTTGTAGTTGTGTAACCGTCGCAGCAATAAGGGATGATAAATGAAATAACCACAACAAAATTGGAGTCGATCGATCAAGTAGTTTTTGAGAATTTCTAATTGTTTATCCCAAAACACCTGTCTTCCGGCCATCACTACTAGTTTACTGAGCAATTTATAGTGTTCGTTAAACGGGCATTTTATAGCGAAATACACGAGTTTACCTTGCCGACATGAATCATAAACCGTTCCGAAAGATAATTATTATTTTTATGCGAAAAACGAAGGGGATAAAGAATTATAAATTCTCAAAAACTAGTTGATCAATCGATTCCAATTTTTTTGTCGTTAGAAGTATGAAGCCTACGAATTTGAAGAATTTCAAGTGTCTACGTGGAAGTATCGTGGGATTACCAACAAGTGCTAAAACCTGCATCTTGCCTCGGTTTTCGGCCATAACTTTTTTACTATAAGTCGGATCTTTTTACGTGTGGTCGCATTCTGTGGGTCTCATAAATATCTAAAAATCTTATTTGAAGAGTTGTTTAGTTCCTATCAACACTATCGATTGAATCCCAACAAACACGTTTTTTCATTCTTTGTTGTCAAATAAAAATTTTTCCCACAAAAATTGGGGTACCAGTTTTATGGTCCACCCCCTGAACAACTTTCATCAATAAAACCAGACTTTACAATTATTTCGCAAACCAAGGGTATTTTCGTCTAATATAATTAGACTATAATGTCGATGGTACTTTTATTGAAAACAGGCCGACTAACATCAAATTATATATGTATAATGAATTTGAGGTTTAACACTTCTCAAAATGGCACATAGAAACATGTGTTCCAAAATTTATCGCATTAGTTTCTTCAAATATATTGTCTCTGTCCACTTTAATTATCACTGTCGTCATCAAAAAGTCAATTCATTCCATCCATAATAGGCCCAGATACAATAACACTATCTGCACCCATAAAGCCATTTGATAATAGAAAAGAGAATCAAACTAGCGATGCCTATTGGTTAACTATTGCAAATAGACTTGAAGGTAGTGTCTTCAGCATATTTTTGACTAAACCAGAAAATGTGTGGTTGCTGACATTACATTGAACCATGAGGATATCAGAAGAGTAGAAGTACTCACGGAGTTAGATCACATAAGCTTTTCCTGTAAAAAGGAAGTAAAAGTATATTTGCGACATGCTGTGTATAAGCAACCCTAGTTTAACGACTTTCTTTATTACCGAACTATATATGAACTGCATTTGATATATGGATCTGTGGAAGTAGAATTAGTGTTATGTCTCTGCCTACTAACTACTTACCATCAATCTTGAAATTGCTTTATTATTCCTATTTAGGCTTGTGTGTACAAAAAAGTTGTTAACTATTGTACAGTTTTACATAAATTGTCTTGTAAAGATCGCCAATTTATTATTTTTCCCTATCCTGTATCGCTAATTCTAAAACATATATGATATATTCACAGCGGTTTCTGAAAACACATGGAATTTACCATCATGCTAAAAAAAATGCTGACATATTGATGGAATGGTTGTACATCAAGTCGGTCGATTCAAAGTTACAGTCAGTTAACTAAGTTTTTGCTAGCTTGATATTGGTTTGATAGATATAGCCAGCTAGTAGCACACAGACTTGCACATCACGAATATTTGTTAGTTTTGGCACAAAGTTGATTTTATACACCTTTGAACACTTTTTCATTGTTCTTAACGACAAAAGGAAATGCTGGTGTGATCATAAGCATGCGCACTAACAAAACAGCCGATTTTTTTTTGTCGGAAACTAACAAAACTGTTTTGTTAGTGCACATGTATCTGATCGGATTTCTGATGCACCTAGCTGACTGTAAAATAGGTATTATACAGAGATTTTTTGGCATCGATCTCTAGAAGTTTTTGTAAATCATGTTTTCACACAAGGATATTTATTGTTTTGTCTAAAATGTCCGAAACTGCAAATTTTGGCTGCCATAATATTTATTTTTTATGATAAATTTATGTTCCCAAAATGAGTTATCCAATAAATACAATGGGTGATTCAGTTAGATACTTTTTTGAAAAGTTTAAAAGGTAACCAATTGTGCTGTTATCTTTCTCATCAAACAAAACATCAACAAACGACAGTCATATTTGAAAAATTTACTTTTCAAGAGTCGCAGGAGTTATCGTGGCTCATTCTTTAATTCCAATTTTCGATGCTTCTCGAGTGGTATTTGGCGAACAACCCGAGTAGTGCTGATTTCTAATTTTAGGAAGTTATTATAATCGCAACAAATTTCTATAATTAGATATTGTTTCTTGGATGTTTTATAACAAGCACAGCACCAAAAACCTTGGGCCGTCTATAAAGTACCGCTAGAATTTGGATGAAATTTTCTTGGACTAATGATGAAAAAGCTTAGATCGGTCCATTTTTAGAAAATTTTTTGAGGGGGCTTGGGGTTGTAGGTGTTGAGAGAAGGTATATCTTAATTGTTTGATGATAGTATAGTTATACGCTCCCAAAACCGGTAATTCCACGCACGTATTAGACATACTCCACATATATATTTTCCCTACACTTTTGCGTTTAAAATTTTTTCAGTGCGTTTCTCTGCTTCTGCTCTCTACAAGTGTCCTTTCCTATCATTACTATCGCGTCATGTGATCCGATATGGGAAAAGGGACTACTTGCATGGGCCTTTTTGACTGACTTGATCCATTTAATTTATGTCATACATGTTAACTAACTTTTTTCTCAGGTCTAACTTGTACTGAACATAATCCTTTACGAAATGATGACGGCGTTGCGTGGGAAGGGCAGGGTAAACTTACTTGACGCCATTTTTTCAATGGGTCCTCTATGGTCTAGGAGACCAATGTATTGGTCTGTACCAAAAAATTAGTTGATCCTCAAATTATCACAGTAACGGTTTTACAGACTGTACTTGCAAGCAGTACAATTGAATTTCATGGCGCGATAACGGTCGCCAAACACCACCAGAAACCTTCCGATGCGTCATCGAAAATTAGGATTGGATTACATCTCTTTGATAGTAATGATAGTTCAATTTTTTTTTCGTTCTGAAAAAAGTACCCCTTATTTTGGATAGCTATCCTTCAGTCTAAAATTTGAGGAGGAGCACCAACTAACAAATCTTGGTGTAGTGTATAATCGACAAGGAAGTTGTTTTTTAGGTAAGACGGACAAGAAATTTCAGTCAGACGAAGAGGATGCTGTTCCTCTGCTGGAAAACACAGGGATGTTGGATTAAATCAAATTTTCCAACCGCAAATATGTGCCTTTTATCTCACCCAACTGTTCTTTGCTGACCAAAGAAATATATTTAATTTTTTTGCACTCAAATGTCAGTGGCAGTTTTATTTTTGTTCTGAGGAAAGGTGTGAATCAGTATTTAGTTATCCGTACTGAGGTGGTGTCACCTACAATCTAATGATGTGGAATAGAATATTATGTTGTTTAGTTTTAGGAACTTGATAAATGTTTATTTTCTTTTTTAATAAATTATGTATATTGTAGGCACTACTGTAGTTTGGATCAAATTAAATACCTGGCACTGAAGCTCTGTTTTAGGACCTATAATCAGTCTTTCATTTAAGGTGTGAGACATTGCGAGAGCGCCTTGATTTGACAGGATTGGCACAATGGGAGTGACATTGCCGTCAAAAATCATTCTCAAGGAAGGAGCGTATTTCTCTAATTTCCTAGATGAATGTATCCATTTTGGCTATGTCTATCCAAAGAAAGCTCATCTTCATTGATATTGGACAACTCTCGTCATTCTCAAGTGTCAAGACAAATAAGGCATCCTCAGGGAATGGCTGTTCATTTGGCCCTTATATTTGTTGTGAATAAGAACAAATCATTTGTTACCATTTTAATGTGTTTTCAAATCCCATTTTCTACTTGTCAAAACGCCTTCGCGCGTCGTTCAAATTCGCTTGTTGCTATTGGCCACACACAAAATTCTCTGTCAGACCTGGTTTAAAGAAAGTTGAATATACCAAGCTGTCTACTTCCAAATGTCTAAGCTGCTTTATATGTTCAATGATTTTGAAAATGACAAGACAGAACATGCCAGTACAAAACGCTACTTAAAATAGACACAGTTTAGCACAGAAAACTTTATTTCCAAGACTACGTCAAAGTAAATAAATATTTTTGACTCAAAGCTTCACATATATTATTAAGGTAATGCATATACAAAGACAATAGTGTAAACAACCACTTAATAAAAAAATCTAAAGTATGGCTCAAATATATGTAAAACGCCTATAAAAAGGTGAACACTGCATAGAAAATGTAAGTATATAAAATTGCGTTTTGTACTTCTCACATTAAAAGTACCATCTAACACATCAGTGCTGGGATATATGATTCCCTTTTAACATTACAGGTAAGAGAAACTGAAACAATAATTTTTGTTTCCTGTAGAATCTGAAGTAATGAACAAAAGAAAACATGTGTAGGTTTAACGTAAAAATTGCTTTTTTCACTACACATGCACTGATACTAATTCTCCCCTATTTAATGTTCAAAGGCTTCATACAATAATGTATTAGGGGAAAAAACTAAATTGAACACTATATACATTTGTCTCAGATTAGCTGATATAGTTCAGAATCCTCCATATATTCCATTGTCTTATATGAATAATGCAAACATGCGAAATTTGCAAAAAAATCCAATTATCTGCATATTCTATTTCCAAATAAATGACTTGACTTCATATAAAGTGCTTAAACATAATATTTTTAGCATGTAAAACGTCATTAGTTTTAAAAACATTAATTAATTCCAACACAGTGGAATGAATAACTAAGGACACCATGGTTTTCTGTTTCCCCAAAATCAAAAGTAACAATTGTTATAAGCCAAATTTAAAAGGATATGGAAAAAGTAATAATGAACAAATACATCTGCTTCTTATCATTGGAACTTTTTTAACTTTGGATATTTCAGTGTCAATGTGACAGTCATAGATTTTGCATGCGTGTAATGGCACTACACTGTATTTAAATCTCATTACTCACACTCAAAATAAACTCCACACAGCGTCATTCAAATTCGCGAGCTCTTATTGAGCAGCAAGACATAAATACCTGAGCAGGCAGCGACAAGTGTAGATAATCGGCGATCGAGTGACCATGTGTTTTGAAGCAGAGTATATGATGTTTGAATAGGGTATATAGTTCCCTGTCGCTGTCTCCGCGCAAAACGGCACTCTTGTACAAAGTATAAAACAAACAAGTTATAAGAGAACAACACAAAATAGCTGAAAAAGATTGTTACATTATTATGACTTTTTGTCAGTTAAAAAGGCTCTTCTGGTGCAGCTGCAACTAATACTTAATTTTGAAGTAATGCTTAATATATGGAAGAATGTCTGACTGTAAGAACCAAGAATGGTGGTGCTTAAGACATTCTAATCTGTTTTTCATTTGAAAATGAGGCCAGAGGTATTTCTAACAACTATTGCCTGAAAATAATGGTGGTGCCCAGTCTTTGAAGTTAATTCATTATCAGGGCAGTTTTTTTTTGGAAAATAAGATTCTATCACACACTACCCAAACATCTCATCTTGTTTCAAAATTTCAGTTGGTATATCTGACAAATCAAAATTTGATTGTAGCAGATTCCATTTGCATTTCTGACAACTATGCAAAAATAAAAATGAAGTCTATTTGACTAACTGGACTTATGTTCAGTTTTGTTCAAAGACATTGACAGCCTTTTCCTTGTAGTTTCTGCACAAACTGACTTCCTCCTAGCTACTGAATCATTAGGGGTTGGAGTGCCTTTCCTTCTTTGCATGCCCACATTTCCTGTTTTTCTGCCTGATGGTGTTATATGTGGACTTGATTTATCACAATGTATTGGAGTGTTGGTTGTTTTGGACCAGTTGTCCATCTGTGCTTCCCTGGATTCTTTGAGGATGGTCCTTATAGGCCCAGTTTCACCTACTTGCTCTTGCAATTTTTGTATTATTGTGTACAAACATACAGCACTCACCAAGCCAAAATCAAACAGACTACACATGTGTATGACGAAGTTCTTATATAAGTTTTTCATTAATAATTCTTTGCCTTTGTCTTGAACAAATGTTTGACATGCCACAGGAATTTGACAATCTCCCACAAAGCCATGCCTCATAACATGCAGGTTCCACATTTTCATTAATTCTTTCTCACCCTCATTTACATCTGTAAACTCATCTATCATCATCATTGTTTTGTTCTGCAACCATTCAGGGTCATGTTCACCTTCAGAATCAACATCCATTTCTTTTGGGTATATTGGTAGACAAGTGGTTGTATGATGGTAAAGTCTATTATGACCTGTGATAAAAGGCCTCTGGCCATCAAACTCACAATCATCCTGTTCTAAAAATTCAGAAAGACTGGGCTTTGATCTTTTGGGATGACATACCAAAATATGTGTAACAGAAGCCCTTCTTACTGGGCCATTCCTTGAGAAGGCACAAACTGATGGTTGAGAGATGAGATCATGGGGTGAACCAGTATAAGATCCATCATACATTTCATTTATAGCTACATCTACCCTCGCACCAACAGATATTGGTACATAAGTAAATGTGAACCTTGAATGACAGAGTTTTAAATGCTTTAGCAGTGTATATAAGGTATTGCAGTGTAGACTACACCATGGACAATGTAGATCCTCACAAGCTTCGGTCTGTTGTCTGGAGTTATTGTTATAAACAAACTGATAAACTATTTGTAACTTTTCTACATTATTGTTATTATTATTTGTAATGACAGGCAAATTCTCTTTATTGTCTTGTAGAGGGTAGGGCCTAGGTCTATCAACAACTTTTGCACTAGCCTCTGGTGACCAATTCAGTTTGAACCTTAGTACTGCTCCTTTCATAAATGCATCAAGATTACCACATGTTTCTACCAAATCATTTACATTTTCCCAACTGGAGTGTTTTTTGGGAGGATTTTTGGAAACAGTGGTAAAGTCCTGGACAACAACATCATAATCTCCATCACTAAGATAACATCTGTTATGTTTATCATATACAGTTAATTCAGCACCATACAACTTAGCATCATTATCAACCAGCAACTTTCTCTTTTTAAGTGCTGGTTCCTCACATTCACTATCTCTACTAGGAGATATCTTTACCCGAAATAGAAGTATGAAGGACTTTACTAAAGGCCCACTTGATGCATTGAAAGATTCAGTGGATATACTTATAGTTGATGCTTTAGGTGGTAATTGTTGATCATTTGGGTTCACAGGAACATCTGCAGTTCCTAAAGTTACCTGCATACTAGGCGCAGAACTGTCTTTACGCTTTTTGTGACTAATTTTTAATAGGATGGTTTCTACCTGAGCTTGTTGAAAATTGGAATCTAGAGATTTATGGTTGAAGCTTAAGAATGTTAAGTTGATGTAGCCTGGCTGGATCGCCAGAGAGTCCCGCTTCACTGTGACTTTTTCTAGAAGGGAGTCCACTTTGAAGCTCTGCCTACCCTTGTGACTTCTTGACATTCTATTTTTCATGTATGTTAAAGTTCTGTTCAAGAAGATAGGCTAAAAGGAGACTATTAAAGTATTTCTTAGGTATCAATGAATTGAAACTTACCGAGCACATATTCCTGGTTCGTAAATACCTATAGATTTGTGTTGGTTCTGAAACAATACATTATTTAGTGGAAGTTAAGATGGTACTGAAACGATAAACTTACTTTCGAATGCTTGTAAAAATAATTCATGGTCAGCTTGGATATGGTCTATTCTAGGATTTTTGTTTGTCTCGGGATCCTTTTCTCGTTTTTTAGGGGGCATTTCACTCAATTTTTGGTGGATCCCGCGAAAAACAACCCGTTGGCGTACCTTCGCGAATGTGTACAACAAAAATGACACGTGACATTGAAAGTGTCAATCAACAAATGTCAATTTTCGGTCATAAAAAAATAAAGCATTTTTCGCGAGTCCACGGTGTAGCACAGTGCCACTACCGGGAACCGATACTCAAATTTTCGCGTAGAACGGGAATAGAGGAAGACGGAAGTGACGTCATCCAAATGTCAATAAATCACGTGGTACGGGTAACCGCCTAACGTTAAGTGTCTGTCATTTAAAAAACAGACATGTCAATTGAAAATTGGCAGTGCTGAAAAATGAGTTAAATTATTAAATCATAAATGGAAAAACACGTCCACCTGATTTTAATGATAAAGAAGAAGGTCATCGAAGATATAGGAAACCCCTTTGATTTTTTGAATGGATCAATTCAAACAATTAAAACTTGAAGTAATGAAATTGATGCGCGGATTCCATCTTGGAAAAAATAATTATATGAAAACGGGGGTCTTGTGGCACATCATTTTGAAGCTCCTGGC
Organism: Acanthoscelides obtectus; assembly: GCA_963669975.1. Taxonomy (NCBI): domain Eukaryota; kingdom Metazoa; phylum Arthropoda; class Insecta; order Coleoptera; family Chrysomelidae; genus Acanthoscelides; species Acanthoscelides obtectus. The sequence continues at coordinate 34,806,341 of CAVLJG010000003.1, read as the reverse complement.
GAGTACTTTATAACCCTAGAATATAAAGTCAATACCTTTACCTACTAAAAAATGGTGGTACATTTAATAATTACTTGAATACAAACCCACCAACATGCATATCTCTACAAATAATTGTAATTCCCTGACGTATCCATCCAATCCTTTCTGTCTCGTAGAAGTTACACGTCGCACCATAAATAAAAATCGCTTCGATTTGTTCTTCCAATGGACGAGAATTGACCATTTTAAAAATAGTTACAACGGTATCTAGCACTAAAACCGAAAACTAAATAAGAATATTTTAACTGTACAATGATGTTTGTTTTCGTACTGATATTCTTGTCACTGTCAACAAAAAATCACAAAACAAGTTTTTATCGCTGTTGCTGTGGATACGGCAGGGAATTACAATTATTTGTAGAGATATGCATGTTAGTGGGTTTGTGTTGAAGTAATTATTAAATGTATCACCATTTTGTAGTAGGTAAAGATATTGAATTTATATTCTAGGGTTATAAAGTACTCGTCAGGAGCTTCAAAATGATGTGCCACAAGACCCCCGTTTTCATTTAATTGTTTTCCAAGATGGCACCCATCGGCCATCTTGACATCTTCATCTGTCAATTTTACTCTAAAGTATGGTATCCACGCATCAGTTTCATTACCTCAAGTTTTAATTTTTTGAATTGATCTGTTCAAAAAATCAAAGGGGGGGGGACATTAAAGAAAAGCAGTACGAACATTGCACAAAAAACGATCGATATTTTTAAGAGACCCGAGTAAAGATAACATGGCCACGCAAGATAACTATTGAAATACACTCTACTAGACTATCCGTAGCTAAATTTCTCTCGAAATCGTTGCACAATACTTAAAATATGCAAATGAAGATTGAAAACTGCCGCATTGACGTGTAAATGACTCCGTCATTACCCCGAGATAGACATACGTTTTGAAAGTTGATCTTGTCATTCTTGTCACCTGGATTGCGGCATTGCCAGCTCATCGGACGATTTTGCTACCTCTGCTATCACCAATTCCTTGGACCTTTTGTTGGAGGAATTGCTAATGGTTTTGAGATAATTCAAAAATGAATGTAAGTACATAAGAATACTTACAAAAACGTTAGATTAGTGCACGTTTCTGTAAATTTGTTCTTATAATAATGTATTACAGGGTGGCCACGATAAGGATCAGACTAGGTTAAACTCAGTGATCATACAATCTTACATCAAGCATTTGTTTGCAACGCCTACTTAAATATAATGAGAAAGTAGAAAAAAGCACGTTTGTTTATAACTAAAAAACAAATGTAACGTGATACATCGTTGAAGTCGTTGAAAAAACTGCTATTAGATACAGTATAGCACTTTTTTAAAAACACCATCATTTAGTGCCTAAATAGTGCCATTAGTTTATTGACATTTCTTTAAATAAAGTCAGACAAATTTTAGTTTTTCTCAAATACCTCAGTATATGACTAATTTCTCAGTGCATGCAATGTGCGCAATTTATTTAAAAAAACATAGGATGTCAACCCTTACACACAAGTAGATGAGTAAGCAAGGCTCACCTAGTTTCCTGTACAGATATCCTGTTTCCCTCAGAAGAGTTGGAAGTAGAGCTAATTTCCACTTTGGAAACACCCAAGTAACAACACCAAACCCCAAGGCACCACTGAGAGACAATCGAGAACCCTATAGTGAACACCACTATTGAAAAAAGTAGCTAAACCGAATAGAGCTCTGTATGGAGCTGTGAACGCGTAGACATTCCGCTGTGCCGACGGTTGCCGAGAGACTCAAGCGTGCGAGTGATGTACTTCGCTGCGGCGATACGGTACGGCCGGGTAGTAGAGCCGCGTCCCTTTGCAGCTTCCACTCCGCGCGTCTGCTCCCGAAACGACTCGATGTTTACGTTGACCGGTAGCACTCACACGCTTGAGTCTCTCGGCAACCGTCGGCTCAGCGGAATGTCCACGCATTTAAAGCTCCGTGCAGAGCTTTATTCGGTTAAGCTACTTTTTTTCAGTAGGGTTGTTATCGATTGTCTCTCAGTGGTGCTTTGGTGTTGTGACGTGGGTGTCAAGTGTCTCCAAAGTGGAAATTAGATCTACTTACAACTCGTCTGAGGGAAACAGAATATCTGTGCAGGAAACTATAGGTGAGCCTTGCATACTCATCTACTTGTGTGTTAGGGTCGACATCCTATGTTTTTTAAATAAATTGCTCACATTGCATACACTGAGAAATTAGTCATATACTGAGGTATTTGGGAAAAACTAAAATTTGGCCAAGTCCTTTTTATCCCCTTATTGCATGATTCTTTTATTTTAACTGGAAAACATATATGAGGTAGTTCAATTGGCACAAGTTAGATAAAAAATAATGTAAAAAATCGTTGTTGAGTTTTTATTCAAAATTTTACAAAAAAAGAGTATGTACCATATATGAAACACTATGCACTAACAACAATTCTCATGCAGTTATTCGGTGTGGAATCGTAAGTAACAATTTCTGTCTTTATTTAGGCAGAACGGTACTTGGCATTTCACACAATAAATATATGACTGGTATTTGCAGTCGGGATGTCTGCATCGGTTTCTTTCATTTTCTCTCCATTCCGGCAAATGATCCATTCCGTCCTTCCTAACTTCAACATGGGGACTTTCAGCCGTAGGTCTACGTTTTGTTTTTTCTAAATAGGCATGTTCAAGATTGGCGTTAGGTCGTCCACATTTTCTACTCAATGCAGACTTTCCACTATTACATAAGGCATCTGCAATAGCTACCTTGAAATCTGCAAGTGACATATGAAGCTTGTTGTGCCTTCTCCATAAAAGCGAACTATTTACAACGCACATATCTATGAAATGAAAGAAAATGCGGAGATACCATTTCTTGGATCTAATTTTGATGCGATAGTAACCAAGCATAGAGTCCAATAGATCCACTCCTCCCATGTATTCATTGTATTTTAGAATTGTTTGTGGACACTGCACATCTTTGTAGCATTTCTCGCTTCTAAAAAACCTTTTCTTGCTTGAATTTGGTTGAGAGCCGACACAAGATGATAAAGTTGAGACAATTTTGTCATACCAGCAAACAGTACTTAATTTTACACCATACTTGATAGCAATTTTCACTTGTCAAGATCCACTTCCAAGTTTCTTAAACTCCTTTTCCGATAGCCTTCTGCAACCTTGAATTCGATTTGGTCTTGGTCAAGTATACAGCAAGTGGAATGCTGGCGAACCAATTGTCAAAAAAAATCTTGTGGTTGACATGCTTAGGGACTCTATGGAGAAGATTCAGGACTACATTACTGCTTTTTCCCAAATCAGGAGCATCAACAGGTACCACGTTGCTCTGAGCGCCCGCAAAAATGTCGAAGCTGTAATTAAAGCCGGAGATTCCGCACAGAACAATAACTTTGAAGCCCCACTTGTGTGGTTTTTTCGGATTGTATTGTTTTATTGTTGATCGGGCTTTAGTGGAAATAATTTGCTCATCTGCCGCAACATGCTCTTCAATTGGAATTTTATTCAGCCTTTCTTGTAGACTATCTAGGAAAGGTCTTATCTTGAACAGTTTGTCATGTCCAAGTGTGCCACGAGGTATGACATTATCGTTATTATTGAAATGCATGAATCTTTTGATTTCCTCCCACCTGTTACATGTCATAACTATTGATACGTTAAGATGACCTAAATGTGGCGAATATTGACGTCTTACCCATTTTTTGTTACCCGGCTGTGAATATTTGACTAAAATCCTATGTTATAGATAGGTAGCATACAATTTTATTTCAATTTAGAGAATATTGTTCCAGTAAATATAACAAAATGAAATGCAAAAATATAAAAGAAACGTATATTCTAAAGCTAAGAAGTGCAAATCAACTTATATAGTGTGTTTAAAAAAATATTATAATAATATTTAAAAAGTTAGTCCAATTTCTCAGCATGATGGGTTTCAAAAAAACACGACAATAACTATTGTTACAAGAAGTGTACTGAAATTTAGTCCTTGGTGTTTTGCTTCATGTTTGTTTTTCCTCCTTAGCTTTGGCATAACATGTTACACATCGATTTTTCGCATGCTCTTGAAGCTCGTGTTTTGTATTTCACCCAGAAGTGATAATCCTAAAAACTCCATGAATTCCGTAATTTGAATTTTATTTTGTGTTACTTCTTTATAACATATGAATGCATTGACCAATGTGGAACCAAAAATTGATTCAATTGCTTTCCCATGAAACAAATAATCTTTGTCGCCGCTACTGGTTCTAACCTAAAACCAGGGGGGTGAAACTCGTATGGGCGAATGGGAAACAAAGCAGTGTTGAGGGTGCACAATATGACAACCATGCCGCACCCTCAAAAAATTGAGGCTTATTCACAACTGACGTTGTCTGATTGGCCAGATTTAAATTTCCGGCGGTTTTCTTCCTGTGGCTGTGCTTCGCAAAAATAACCTTACTTTTTCCGCAAGCCATTTTAGTTGTGCCTCATAAACATTTCATTTTCTTTGAATAAAGTCCCTACTATGTTATTTGAGACATATGCCTTTTGTTCAGAGTTGTGAAGTATAAAAATGTAAGTATTTAAAGCTGTAATATATTTGTAAATACTATAAGACAAACTCCAATTAACCAAGAACAATAACATGGGTGCCCACAGAGTGGTGTCAGAGGGGCCATGGTCTCTTCTAGGAATCCGCTTTGACTTCAATGTTTGAATATTTAGCATGCTTTTGTGTACAACTTTGAGAATTTTTTAGGATTTTTCTCCTCCTGAGAAAATTGCTTCCTCTACTCATCAAAAAATTTTGGGAGCAGGTACAATTTCACAAAAAGTTATCTCTTGATGATGATCAGCACCTCTGAGAAAAATTCCTGTGGGTAATAAAAAAAGAAATCTGAAATTGTAGTAACATATCAACACAATTCAATTGTTGCCTAATTTTGTATTTATATGTAGGTGCCAACAAAGGCTGTGGAATGAAAACATCTGGACCATAATGATGTTAATACTGATTTGTTTGTAGGAAAATGTGTCAGATTTATATAATGAATATATATTTAAGTATTGGCAATATGTGTTTTTCTTTTGAACCTTTCCAGATTAGTAAGTAGAGAGTGATCTTGTAACAGCTTGTGTTACTGACGTTGCTATTTTAACATACAAAAAAGCACTTATTCGTCAAGATAGCGCAAAATTTTAATAGCACATAATGCTGTTATAAGATCTCCCATATACCACCAAATTTCTATACAGGGTGACTTCGAAGTTGAGTCATTTATTTTAACAGTGAGTAGATCTGATCAAAAGAAATGTTTTTTTCCTTTACCATTTTTCTGGTAAAATTAAAGTAACAAAGTTATAGCCCTTTGGAAGTTTGAGTACCGCCCTGTCTCAATAATGATATTATGTTCTCGTGTTTGGCAACAACAGATATAATCCGCCTTATCCGTTCATCGCATCGGAAACAAAAAAGCGAAAGAATTTGGAACGATCTTTTTACAATTATTTTCTTCAGTTGTATACAGTCAGTATCAGTCGGTAGTCGGTAACGCGTAAGTGAATAATCGTGTCTGTTGCGAGGCTCAAATCAAAAATGGCACATGTTTACGAAAATGCTGAACTTGTGGACATGGTTCTTATTTACGGGGAGTCTTTACAAAATGCTGCCGCGGCATCACGGATCTATGCGGATCGGTTTCCCAATCGAGTGCAACCAACCCCTCGTGCCTTTGTTAATGTAGTGCAAAGAGCTCGTGAATCAGGTGACTTAAGACCTCACAGAGGAGATCATGCCGGTGCTCCAAGACCACACGATCAAATAGAACTAGAAGAACAAATTTTAGAATTAGATGATCCAACAGTAAGCACCCGACAAATTTCAACTCAATTGGCGATTAGTCAGTATAAAACTTGGAAAACTCTACGTGAAAATCAGTTCTATCCGTTTCACATACAAAAAGTGCAGGCCTTACAACCGGAAGATCATGAACAAAGGGTTGACTTTTGCAATTGGCTTTTAAATAAACATCAAAATGATGACAATTTTTTAAATCAAATTTTAGTGAGTGATGAAGCCCTCTTTACTAGAAACGGAATTATTAATTCACGTAATTCTCACGTTTGGGCTATTGAAAATCCCCATGAAATAAGGGAAACCAATTTTCAACAGCGATTTGAACCAATCAACCTGTGGGCGGGAATTGTTAATGGAATTTTAGTGGGGCCTTTTGAATTACCAAATCGCTTAACTGGTGAAAATTATTTTGATTTCTTGCAACACAATTTGCCTGGTTTACTGGAAGATGTGCCTTTAAATATTAGACAAAACATGTGGTTTTTACAAGATGGGGCACCACCCCATTATGCAAGAAATGTGCGTGAATTTTTAAATTAACAATTTAATAATCGTTGGATCGGCCGTGGCGGTTTTGTACCTTGGCCGCCAAGGTCTCCGGACTTAAATCCTTTAGACTTTTGTTTGTGGGGTTGGCTAAAAACTCTAGTGTATAAAACACCGGTTAATACACGCGAAGAATTACGTGCTCGAATTGAGGAAATGAGTACAGTGATCAGAAATCAACCAGTGATTTTATTGCGTGCTTGTAAAGAGACATGGCTAAGACGCGCCCAGCTGTGCGTCGAGCAAAACGGAAATCATTTCGAACAGTTTTTGTGACATGCTTTTGGGCGCACAGGTCCGCACTGAAATACTTGTCGGGAGGATACTTTATAAAACAAGGTAACATTTTTTTTTTAATTTTTTTTTTATTTTTACACACATATTTTGGTTTATCTTCCTTCTACAATCATTATCTGAAAATTAATGACTCAACTTCAAAGTCACCCTGTATATAAAAGTATAGCAATCTCGGATTTATATGTAGAGCTAGCAACTTTGCGGGATATTAATGCACAATCTGGCAACCATCTCGCACCCTCAAAAATGGCGCCTGACAACCACACAAGTCACCGTGTTGCCATTGAATAGCATGGAATTAAACCTTCTTCAGTGTATATTATAATCAAATCCAAGCGAATAACCAAAATTTCTGTGTTATGTACCGCGGTTATAATATGGTTCAAGATGACACACGGGTTGATGACGTCAGTTACACGAATCGCTTGAACGCGTTGGTTTTAACCGCGGTTTTGTTGCAAGTTGTTTATTTTAGAAAAGCGCGTATATAATCTCTGATTATTTTTATTATCACTTAATAATCGGTGCTTTTTCGTCTACAACTGTATATGGAAAGTTTAAATAAGAAACCTTTCATAATATTCATGGGAGAAATGTTTTTTTCAGATTTTTTCTTAAAGATGGAACCATGGCTTTGTAGCCATGATAACTTTCAATTCTCTAAATTTTTCCGCATGTCAAAGAAAACATTTATTGATTCAGCAGAAATGATGAAAAAAGAAATTAGCAAAACCGTATACAGGTGGATATCATCTAGTGAGTTTATATGGCCATATTTTAATATTCTTGTGGTATATGGCTACACAGGATACTTTGTTAAGCATAGGAACTACATTTAAAGTGTCCCCAACAACCGTAATGAGTATAACTAATAAGGTAAATATGGTAAAACTGAAGTCAGCCTGTATCATTTTTCTCAAAAATGAAGCTGAAGTACAATAACAATACCCAATACCCGGCAAAATTCTAACTTGTCACATTTCAAATAATAACCAGAAATATAAAACTACTCTTGAGTTGGGTAAATATAGTGGATACCAAATAAAATCCGATGCACGTCATAGGTGATGTCATTCATAAAAATCATGGTTACCAACAGTTGACTACATTCAATGTGATATTTCTACTTGAAGTTTAAATTTCCCCGTCTCGATTCGGTTGGTAGTGCCGTGCAGAGAAATGTGAGGTTGCCACTTCTCATTTGTTGACATCAGTTGCCATTGTCCTTTTGTCGTACTATTAGTTCTTTATTGTTTAGTTTGTGAGTTTTGCGCTATTTGAGCTTTGAATCGTTGCCTTGCCAATTAAAAGTTGTTCTTTTCAGAACAAAAGTTACTGTGAAGTGGTATAAAGTATCCAAAATGCCAAAACAACTTAACAGTCGGTGTAAAGAGCTCATATCAATTCTGGCAACAGCGCACAGCTCCAGATCGATGACGTGCATCGGATTTTATTTGGTATCCACTATACCACAATTTTGCGGTGATAACTATGACATATAACAGCTGATTCGTGACGTCACGGATCTTATAACCAAACTGATAACTACACTCGCTTGAACGGATTGGTAAATACCAAACCAAACCATTTCCATTTGGTTATCCGCTTGAATTTGATTTATGTATATCAAACACATGACATCTCGTATGAGAGTGTAACGAACCATGCTTCCAACGTTGTCAAATTTACCAACAAGAGCCGGGAACGTGCCATGTGCCGAACATTGGACACATGTAATCCGTCAGCGCTCTCCCACACGATGATGTGGCGAATGGCCATGTGTCCAACGTTGTAAGGCATTCGCCACATCGTGTGGGAGCAATTTAATTTTGAGAGGGAACATGATCACAGACACAGACAGCGTACTCTGTAATCAAATTCAAGCGGATAACCAAATGAAAATGGTATTTACCATTTTGGATTGGTATTTACCGATCCGTCCAAGCGAGTGTGGTTATCAGTTTGGTTATAAGATTCGTGATGTCATGAATCAGCTGTTATAATATGTCATAGTTATCACCGCAAAATTGTGGTATTTACTCAACTCAGGAGTAGTTTCATATTTCTGGTTATTATTTGACATGTGACAAGTTAGAATTTTGCCGGGTATTGGATATTTTTATTGTACTTAGCTTCATTTTTGGGAAACTTGATACAGGCTGACTTCAGTTTTAGCATAAGAAAGCACCTTATTATTTATAATCATTACTGTTGTTGGGGACACTTTAAATCTAGTTCCTACGCTTAACAAAGTATCCTGTATAGCCACAAGAATATTAAAATATCGCCATATAAACTCAACTGGATGATGTCCACCTGTATACGGTTTTGTTAATATCTTTTCTTCATCGCTTTTTCATCATTTCTGCTAAATCAATGAATATTTTCTTTGACATGCGGAAAATTTTAGAGAATTGAAAGTTATCATAGCTACAAAGCCATGGTTCCATCAGTAACTGATAATAAAAATAATCAGAAATTGTATACGCGCTTTTCTAAAATAAACAACTTGCACCAAACCGCGGATAAAACCAACGCGTTCAAGCGATTCGAGTAAATGACGTCATCATCCCGTGTGTCATCTTGATCCATATTACATAGTCATGCCATAAGTTCTGTCCCTCGTTTTCAAACAAGTGTAGACCTGTTAATACTTGTCCGATTGTTTACATTGTGGTGTCAGTTGATTAAGCGCTTTTCGGGTAATTACATATACCTCAGTTTGTATTGATCTCTCGAAGCATAACGATGGAGTGGGGCAAGGCAGAGAACCGTATTGCAGTGATAGCTTTACATAAGTGTAATCACAGTGCTAGTCAGATTTTTGAACTCTTACGCGGCCTTCAAATATCGCGTAAATTTGTGTCTAGGACCATTCAGCGGTACAATGAGACGTCCTCTGTTGATGACAGGCCAAGAAGCGGAAGACCTCGTCAAGTAAGGACTCCAGCAGCCATCAAAGCCGTAAAAGCCAGGATTCAAAGGAATCCACTCCGGAAGCAGAAGATCCTATCCAGGGAAATGAAGATTCCTGTCCGGACGATGTCGCGCATCATTAAACAAGACCTAGGGCTAGGGGCTTACCGGAGACGTACGGGCCAGCGACTTACGGCCACCTTGCGACACATCAGGGCGACAAGATCCAAGAAGCTCTTGGAGAGGTACGCAGCTGGGGGATTCCGAAAGATTTTGTTCACGGATGAGAAAATCTTCACCATAGAAGAAAAATTCAACCGACAAAATGACAAAGTGTATGCAAGGAGTTCACAGGAAGCTTCGGAGATCATTCCGAGAGTTGAGAGAGGCCACCACCCTGCGTCAGTCATGGTTTGGTGGGGGGTGTCCTACGAAGGGGTCACTCAGCTCCATTTCTGTAAACAGGGCGTGAAAACAAAAGCGGCAAACTATCAGAGCGACATACTGGATCCTATCGTCAAGCCTTTAAGTGGTACATTGTTTGCCAACCAACACTGGGTCTACCAGCAGGATTCCGCCCCCGCTCACAAGGCTAAGAGTACGCAGCGCTGGCTGGAAAGCAATGTGCCAGAGTTCATTGCTGCGGAAGATTGGCCCTCAGGGAGTCCGGACCTCAATCCTTTAGACTACAAGTTGTGGGACCTGCTAGAGCAGTTGGCCTGCTCCAAAACCCACCGTAATATCGAGTCCCTGAAAGCGGATTTGATCCGATCAGCGGCAGCTATTCCTTTGGAAGCTGTGCGTGCAGTGATAGATGAGTGGCCCGCGAGATTGAAGCAGTGTGTGAAGGCCAAGGGGGGACATTTTGAATAAAACTGTTTGATTATGAATTCTAAAAATGTTGTCGAATAAATAATATCTTTCATATAAATATATCTTATCTTGTTTCATTTTTATCATGAGATTATCATGGGACAGAACTTATGGCACGACTACGTATAGTGGATACCAAATAAAATCCGATGCACGTCATAGGTGATGTCATTCATAAAAATCATGGTTACCAACAGTTGACTACATTCAATGTGACATTTCTACTTGAAGTTTAAATTTCCCCGTCTCGATTCGGTTGGTAGTGCCGTGCAGAGAAATGTGAGGTTGCCACTTCTCATTTGTTGACATCAGTTGCCATTGCCTTTTTGTCGTACTATTAGTTCTTTATTGTTTAGTTTGTGAGTTTTGCGCTATTTGAGCTTTGAATCGTTGCCTTGCCAATTAAAAATTGTTCTTTTCAGAACAACAGTTACTGTGAAGTGGTGTAAAGTATCAAAAATGCCAAAACAACTTAACAGTCGGTGTAAAGAGCTCATATCATTGAATATCTACCAAAATCAGGTGTTTTTATTCAGAAAGGAATTTAATTTTACAACAAGTTTATTTATTTTTAATATAATGGTATTATAGTAAATGGTAGGTATATATAAACAATTTATTTTATTAAATTTATTTGCTTAAAAGAAAATGTGCAAATTCTGGCAACAGCGCACAGCTCCAGATCGATGACGTGCATCGGGTTTTATTTGGTATCCACTATATAACCGCGGTCATAATACGGAAATCTTGGTTAATCGCTTGGATTTGATATGTGACATGGCATGCGTCAAGGTGTCAAACAAGGGCAAGCTCACTTTTCGCTTGACACTATTCTTTTTATACGTCTGACATCTTCAATTTTTCACATTGTGTAGATATTTGTTTGGATACAACGTGAAATAAATATGAATTCAGATATTCCAGAAAAGTGATGATGCCCCCCTGATAAGCTGTTCATAAATTGTATCTGGTGCTTCACATCCCAGACGCTTGTGTGTAGTACATGTTTGTATCTTCGAATAGATCCAACTTTGAGCCAGAAAAGACACTTCTAGCAACGGTTTGTATTTTCAATTTCACTGTATCTAATTTATGTTATTTACGAAACAGGTTCTTAAAGTTGTTCGTTTTTGGCCATTTAGGTTGCTAGTGACATCCCTACTACAATGACATCTGCACAGACATCTCAGACACAGAACTTGTACCAATGCAGACTATGCCTGAAAAGGACTCCTACGCGGGTGAACATTTTCGGTGGAGACTTCCCCAAGATGTTGGAGATCTTGACTTCCATCAAGGTAAGATACCATTTCATTTTAGATGGAGGAGCAAACTAAAACTATATTCAACAGTACTTCAACACAATCTGATGTCTCTTGTTAATTTTGTAGTTCACAAGATAATCTGTTGACATTCAGTAGCATATCAGAACCATTTTTACCAGGTGTTTATTCAATTTTATTTTTTAGCCCACTTGAAATATAGTCATGGGGCTTGATTCTAACTGAGTTTCAACCATTGAAATTAATTTCGACGATATGTTTTATTCTCTATGATAATTTTGACAACTGATTATATTGTTCTTCTATTTTCCAAAATTATCATAGTGAATCAAGTATATTGTCCCGAGGCACCATCAAAATAAATTTCAACTGTCAAAACTCATTTGGAATCAGACTCATGGTTAGTGATGCACTGAGTACTCAATTTGTACCCACTATGTGGCTAGTTAATTACCTGGTCTGAATACAGGACATATAGCTTAGTAAATCAAAGAATTGGAAAGGGGGTGTGAAGTCTAGGGATAGAATCTCCCCAATAAATCAGTACACTATGAAAATATTGGATACATATTTTTTGAAAAAATCACTTGCCTTATGTGATTTCTTAGTAAATGTAAACTGTCTTCAATAGTAAGTTAGTGTAGTGTTTGCATAGCTAATGTTTTATGCTGTGTGAATCATTTACAGTTGAGATTGGTCAGGTTTCAGCAAGTATGAGAGAGACAAGCCAGCAGCACCTATGTTAGATAGAGTGCCACCAAATTGCCTGTCAATCACAGAGAAGACGATCACAGATCACACTTTCTGGCATAACTGTTGCATGCTTCTTTCTTGTACACATTGAAACTCAGCCAACCTTCACACTGTATGTCCATGGAACAGCTACTGTAGCTGTATTAATTTATTTAATATTTGCATTTTTATTTGTTCCTTTTTATGAACACTCAAGAAACAAACAAAATGCAACAGAAATGGGGGCATATACCTTTCAAATGTTGTTCTTTTATTTACAATCTAAAAAATATTGTATTACAATTGTACATCTCTTGTAATAGGAAAGATTGAAGAGTATATTGAAACCATTTTTACAAAAATGTAGAGTCAAAATCTGGTTAGATCTGTGTTCAAGTTTGTAGCTGCTGAATTCCAGTGTCTTAAATTTTATATGAAAAACATACCCATCAGTTGCAAGACACAAAATATTCACATAAGAAAATTGAATAAAAAATCATTTCAATCACGAAAAATCATTACCAAGTCTCACAACTGTTTTGTAAAACTCAATTCTTAATATTGATAGTATCTAAAGTAACAACTGAGCGCTAATCACTGCACCAAATACCCAGAACTCAGTAATCGAATCTGGCCAAGTACTTGATAGTCAATTTTTTTCAAAAGTGGTTATCAGTGCATCCTTATGATCATTAGTCATTAGATACAATATTGATTGATACATTCTCATTGTATAAGAAAACTGTCGTATTAAGTTTGTCCAAAATTATTGGCACAAAGACATCATCCTTACACATGACAATAGGGGTGTTTTGAATGTCATTAAATTATCAGCAGATATTTGTCACATTTTGATATGTTGAAATGTTGTGAAAAATAGTGTATTGTTTGCTTATGATGAGCTATTGAATATGATAAATACTGGCAGTGGAAGTGTTTGAGAATACTTATTCTAGTGCTATAAACGTTCCAGCTCAATGGGGAATAGGTTAAAATTGACTAAACTGTAAAACCTAATAAATATTTTTGAATAAATTGCTATGAATATTAAAGCAATCTAACATTTGATGTAGATTGTATCTAAAGCTAGACCAACAATAAAAAAAGTGTATTTTCAAATAATAATTATTTTTCAAAAATATTGGTGAAACCATTAGTTTATCCTAATTTTTATTGTTTCTGTTTCCACTGATATTAATTGAACAGAAATCATCTTCCATAAGCGTAATCATGCAATATTACTTTTGTGGTATATAGCTTTTATTAATTTTTTCTTTTTATACCAGGTTTTATGAACCATTTACTTTAGAAACAAAGTAAATTGAGGCATTTAACATATTTATTAGTCTTATAGTTACAAATAACAAACCATAGATCCAAAACAACTTAGTTTTTGTATGATATCTATGAATGATTTCCATTTTTTGTGTATAATGATAAAAATCAGGGTTGCTATAGAATGTAATAAGTCCTATTGATTGATACATATGTGAGGATGAAATTGGTAAAAACTATCCCATTCTACATATCGACTGAATATAATAAAACAATATTCAACATCTAGATTTTGAGGTCCTATCAACTCATGTTTCAGTTCCCGATCATAAGTGATACTGATATATTAATAACAATGCTTTTTATTAGACATGAATATGAAAAATAAAATCAGTAGATATTGATCAAGGCCCCCCCAGCTTCTTCTTTTGTGTGCTATGTCAAATCTGGAAATTATATGGCTGTACATTTGGTTTTTTTTTTCAAAATAAACGGTGTGTATATTGATTAATGCAGAGGAAGTACTGAGTCAATCTACTAGGCCATTTTTTTTGTGGAGTGTTAATTTAACAATGGATGCACTTACAGTTTAAATATATCAGTAATATAAAGTAAAACAGGTAATAAATATAAGATTGATTCTTCTATCAATGATTGTAAATGTTGAAAAAAGGGGAAATATGCAAAATAATGATGGTTTGATTTTCAAGAACATTGCATATTTAAAGTGATGCATGTATATTTACATCATACACTGAAAACTAAATTTGTCTGACGGCTTGAGATCAATGTGCACAAGAGAGAAGTGTGTATAGACACAGTTGTTAGAAAGGATAGAGCCGGCTGGATAGCGGAGTTCATCACTGTGTTGCCTAGCAACTCTGACGAGGCGATCTGCGGAGCTGCAAATATGTTACATTTCCTTGAAGTAAGATGAATGTTAAAAATACACGTTAGTTTATTTTCTACGCCCAAATAGTGGCTTTATTTTGAGCGTACACATTTTTGAATGGTGAAGTCTGTCGAATATGTTTAAGATCGATTCCGGATCGGTCCTGACGGCGCTTCATTTTGGGTCAAAATGAGTCAGGATCGTCACAAATTCTGCAATATTGCATAAGTGGTTTGCTTGGCAACACCGCATCTCGTGCATTCCAAGGCAAGGTGCAAGTTCATATACGAGCGATTTTGGTTGTGTAATGATATTTATTACATTTTCAGACCTCTCGCTGTCGCAAAATGTAACAATAACTCCGGATGTGTTGATTTTATCACCATCGGTGGAAATCAAAGATAATTTTAAATTTAGCTAAAACGCCAAGGCTACCGTATCGACAGTGGTACCTACAATTATAGGACGCATATATCAATCACCTCCTTGATTTTAATTTCTCTACTTCAGAAAGGCTGGGATATTTCTAGATTTCTACTGTTCCGTGTCAGCTTCAGCGCTCTCCTATTGTGAACAGTAGAAAATTGAAATACATAATTCTAATCAAAATGAAAACAAAATATTAAATTAAATGTTCAAACATACCTCCTCCTTGGGTTTGATAGTAATTAATCTATTGTAGAAGCATGTGCGAACATTTTCTTGCACTACCTTCTACGTCACCGTTGCTAGGCAATGGTGATGACTTTCACTTTTCAGCCGGCTTCTCGCACTTCTCTCTCGTACACATTGAATTCAAGCCGTCAGACAAATTTTGGTTTCCCTGTATATAATTTCAAGGAAGCTCTTGGTGTAAGATGTCCATAGTATTGTTCCAAACAAATTTATCTTGGACTGATTATTTTATTATAATACATATGTTTGCCCTGATGTCTGTACAGCTAGGGGCAGTCCAAAGGCCAGACATCACAGTCATTTCACTTAACCTATAGTTTCATTCTCTTATAGTTTTTCAAAGTCTGATCTGCTCACAACCATAGAATACATAATATGCACATGCAGAATTGTCACTGACATAAGGTAAATGGTGCAATAAGCGATAGAAAATAAGCATTTCTGTGACATCTTAATTACATTTCAAATTACATTGATATAGCCAAATAAATTAGTTAAAGTTACTTTGCTAGGAGAAAATGACAGTGATGTTACATTTAGTGACAATTATGAGGTGGATTTACAACATAGAAATAGGAAGTTTCATGATGGCAAATCAAAACAACGCCTAAAAAGGTATCTGGTGTGCCTTTGAGAGGAATCTGAATCCATTTAGTTACATCACAAACATTAAATCATAACGTGTGTTAATTGATTTTATAACCAAGTATTATTCAGATCACATTCAATTGGAATTATGTCTTTGGCTGTAAATGTACCTTTACTTACTTTTGTGAAACACATTACAAATGCAAAAGTAAAGAATGGATACATGTTCAATGTACAATGTACAAGCAATCCAACGATTCCTCTAAAATTTGCATGGAACTCGTACAAGAGTTTCCTCCAATATTATTTCAATTTTGTTATGAAACAATTTTACATAGATATTTGAGAAACTGATTATATACTGTCCATTTTTGAAATATCTGAGTTGTATGTAGATAAATTTGCGGTATCAATCATATTGATGCTTCCTCACATTATTTATTTTCCATATTATATCTGAGAAAATAATCTCAGGCGCGTCTACCAAACTAAATGTATAAAACCTTGTTTTTGCAAAATTAAACGGTATTCCTCTATTCAGTTTTTGAAATATTTAGTTGAAATGCGGCGGATGATACCAAAACAGTACAATTCGATATCGTTGCTGCTAAGCGTGTTGTGAGTGGTAGTGTGCCGAAGATTTCCAGGAAATTTTGTCTTCGACTGTCGTGCTAGTTCTACCTTATTAAAAGTCATGTACAGTTGTACATGGCTTTCAGGCGCATAAAATAGTGTCTAAATGATTAAATAATAGATCCCTGGCATTTTCTTGACGTCACTATCATTTTCTCTCGTCCAATTCATCGTCAACATGCCTGACGCCATCTTTCCAAATGTTTCAGGTGCGTGAGAACGATGGTCTACCGAAATACTCCTGCCTAAAATGTGCTCAGGATGTTAAGTCCGCACTAATAATAAAGAAGCGCATTATCAAAGCTCACAAATATCTCATCGAAAACTTACGGAAACGAAATATATCTACTGTATCAAATCAAAGAGCACCCGTTCAAGCTGCTCAGACATCACGGAAACCAGTTTTAAGATCTAGAAAAGTTGTAATACCAGACAAACGCACCGAACCGAAAACTGAGACGAAGTCTCCAACAGCTCAATTTAGCAATGAAAATACTGTGGATCAACAAAATTCTGATGATGTAAGCGAAAATACTGTACCCAAAGTGGAGGTTAAGCTAGAGGTTTTAGATGAAGCGAGTCAAAATAGTAATGATGCTTCTATGGCTGATGAAAATAGTGGTGACTTTCTGAATGAGATAATACAAAAAGTGATGGGCAGAAAACAAGCTCGTGAACAAACCACATATACATGTGAGATATGTAACATATCATTTTCGAACAAACCGGCTTACACTTTACATTCCAATAAGCATAAAAAGACAAAATGTGAGATTTGCAATCGCGTGACTAGAAGTGACAACTTTAGGAAACACTTGATGTTGCATTCTTCGGGTCCGTCTGTTTGCAATTTGTGCGGTGCTACATGTAAGAATATAGAGAGTCTCCGTGGACATATGTTTTACCAACATCGCAGTTCTTCTGATTCCTATGTGTGTGAAGAATGCGGGAAAAAGTTTAAGATAAAGTACAAGTTTTTGCTGCATAAGACTAAAGTACACACCGGTATAAGGAACTTCAAATGTGAAACTTGCGGCAAGGCCTTCTTCACAAAAGGAAATTTGATGACCCACGATAAGATGACTCACAAAAAGTTGCGGCCCCATATCTGCGAGTTCTGTGGAACAGGATTTTCGTCCCCATATGCCCTCAAGACTCATAAAAGGCAACACACTAACGAAAAACCATATGTTTGTGATCAGTGTAATGAGGGGTTCAGACAAAAGGTGTCGCTGCGGTCTCACCTTAAGTCTAAACATGGCATTGAAGAGGCTAAGGAATCTATTTGTTCTGAGTGCGGTAGAGGCTTTGCAACAAATTATGCTCTGAGCATTCATCAAAGATTACATACTTCTATGAAGTGTGAAGTATGTTCTGAATCCTTTGCTGGTCAGGAATATTTAAATAATCACATGAAAGAAGCCCACAATGTTGATAATGAGGAGAAGCAAGATGAAAGTCAAAATACAGAGGAGAACCAAGATGAAGAATCATAGCTTATAGAAGATAGCTCTAAGTTTTGGTGAATGGATTTATTCATTGCAAATATTTAGCCTTAGGTGTACATTAGTTTTAATTCAAGAAACTGTAATGTTAATCTGTAAATGACTGATTATGTTTATATTTTTATTTGGAGAGAATCATACATATATGCTATTGATGCAGTTAGTGATTTTATATGTTCATGTTAGTTGAATTAAACCATTTTATGAAAGTAACTAAAGTATTTGAGTTTACCTCTCCTAGATTTTTGCAAAACATATAGAATTATCTGGCCCTTACATCATTTGTTGAAAGAAAAATGGAGTTAAGCGCGGATTAACTCGGTACTTTTTATGGTTTGAAGTTACCTACTGTCTACTAAACTAAAATAAATGAAATTACTCAGGCCTTGGGACGTTCTCAAAAACGCTTAGGGTTTTGGCATTATTTTGGATGAGTCAGAGATATCAGCTCTCTTAGTGTTTTGAAAACACTAATCGCTTTAGAAAACGCGGCTAACCCTCTTTGGAATTTATTTGTACAAAAAACTGCAGACCGATTTATTGACCGAGTTTGATATATGTTAAAAATATATATCGTTTGTATTATGCATCCAATAGTTAATTTTTTTGAAGCTACAACAGATATATAAATTTATTTTATTTACAACTTTGTATTTTTCCTTTATATTCTGAAAAAGTGAACTACTCGGCTATTCGAAGAACCGCATTTAGGATTGGCTAATAATTATCTGGTAGCCACGCTTTTGATTACCATTTAAAGTTGTTAGGCACTCAAAGACATGAAAAGATATATTTGCGTTTTTCACATGTATATCTTAAAGAAAAATACAATGCGGAGGAGTACTAGGTGATCGTGCTTGACGCCAATTTTTTGCAAATTTTTCAGGTTTGTCAGAACGACGGTCTACCGAAGTACTCCTGCAAACAATGCTCTCTAGATGTTAAACAAGCAGTGCTAACAAAGACGCGTATCATCAGGGCTTACAAATATCTCAGAGAAAGTCTAAAGAAACGAAGTACTCCAAGTACATCAACTCAAAGAACGACCATTCAATCCGAGTCGCCTCAAAAAATAATCATCTATAAGTTTACACCCGCGATATCAAACGAGCGGGATGAACCCGATACAGTTGTAACTTCAAAATGCCCAACAGTATCACTTGATTCACAGAAATTAGAAACTCCTGAAGAGCTCACATCTGAAATGGAAGTAAAGTATGAACCCTTAGATGAAAGTGGAAATAGTAATGACGTTTTTACAGCTGCTGAAAACACTGATGAATTTACAAACGAAATTAGACGCAAATTAACGAAACAGACCAGTTTTACATGCAAGATATGTAACATATCATTCCCTGGCAGGCAGGCTTACTATACACACTCCCTGAAACACAAGAAGGTTGAATGCCATGTTTGTGGCGCATTGACCAGAAAAGACAATTTCAAGAAACACATGATCGTGCACTCAGGTGAACCAGCAGTTTGTCCCTTGTGCGGCGTCACGTTCAAGAATATCGTAAGTCTTGCTCCGCATATGCGTTATCAACATCAAAGTCAAAATGATTTTATTTGTGAAGAATGTGGCGTTGAATTCAAGAAAAAATATTACCTTGACTTGCACAGGATTAAGGTTCATACTGGTGAGAGAAACTTCAAATGTGGGACCTGTGGGAAAGCTTTCTTCACTAAAGGAGACTTGTGGGAACATGATAGGAAGACTCACAAAAAGTTGCGGCCTTACATCTGTGAGTATTGCCAGAGAGGATTTTCGTCGCAATATGCGCTCAAGACTCACAAGAGACAGCATACTAACGAAAGACCGTTTGTTTGCGATCATTGTAATGAAGGCTTTAGGCAAAAGGTGTCACTACGGTCCCATCTAAAATCCCAGCATGGTATTGAAGAAGCCAAGGAATTTATCTGTGCAGAGTGTGGCAGAGGTTTTGCAACAAATTTTGCTTTGAACGTTCATCAGAAATTGCATGGTACTATAAAGTGTGGGCTATGTTCTGAATCTTTTGCTGGTCGGGAGTACCTGAATAACCACATGAAACAAGTCCACGGTGTTGATGATGACATAAGAGAAGATGAGAGTCACGATACAGAGGAGGATCGAGAAGAGTCAGAGCCAGAAGAGCCAAAGGAAGATATCAAGGCTTTTGTGAATTGATCAGTTCTTTACAAATATTTTACTTCAGCATTGGTTTTGATTCGTGACACTAATAATGTCGTTTTCTGTGAATAATTATAATTTATATAAATTATAATAATTATGTTGGTGTTTTTATTTGGAGAAATACCAATACACATTTATCGATCTGGTTAATGTTTCAGCGCTCTTACTCATATAACGCCGCAAAATATTATAAGACATCAATATTAGGAATACAGAATCATGATAAATTTGAGTCACTATAAAAACAAAATATTTAAAACACACAGTAACACAAAAATTTTAGAAGCATTTAATTCTGCAGCCATACAGTAACAGCCATGATTTTAGTATATAGTATAAACTTAATTTAGACTTTTTTTATATTCCCCAAATATTGGTTGAATAGATTGGCCCATGGCTAGACTCTTGTCATTTGCATCATACTTTTTAATGCTATGTTGTGATATTAATGATGCAATAAAGACATGTTATTATTATAAATGTTATTAATGATTTATACAGGGCGTTTCACAACTTATCCGACAAATTTTAATCACATATGCACTATTACGAAACTTGATTTCTCAAAAAAAAGTATCAAAAGTCCTACAGAAATTAAGTTATAAACCTAAGTTTCAAGAATAAATTGAAAAATAAATATCTGTATTTTGCTTTCATCGTCTTGATATTAGAACACGCATTAATAAGTTATTGTAGCCAATGTTGTACCAAACAATTGACGAAAACAAAATACCAGGAATTTTTTGTTTTTTCGTACCGATAAGAACGTGTAAATAAGGTTTAATATGTACCGTGGGTGATCTGAATGAAGAACGGTCGATTTGTGCGAAGTTAAATAAGAAAGTATTTTGCGAGTTTAAGGTTTTAGTTATTTATTAATAAAAATGGCGCATGTGTACACTAATGAGGAGTTAGTGGACATTTTTTTGCGTACGGAGAAGCAGGTCAAAATTCGCGAGCGGCTTCTTGTTTGTATGCACACCGATTTCCGAATAGGCTCATACCACGTCACGAAACATTTAGTTCAATTGTTTTACGTGCACGTGCTGGTGGAGATTAGACGTGCCCAAGCTTGCATTGTAGTCAATGGAAACAATTTTGGACAGCTTTTATAAGTAAGTGGACTGTTAAACTGTATTATTTTATTATCTCGATTTCTGTAAGACTTATTTTTTTTTAAATCAATTTCTCTCGTAACAGTGCATATGTGGTTAACATTTATCGGATAAGTTGTGAAACACCCTGTATGTTCACATTAATTATTAGAACATTTTATAAAAGTGACCAATACTTTGACATATCCTACCTATGTAGAGTTTTGCAAAGCATATTGACTTAAGACTCTTTACAATTTCTGATAGAGGATCAAGACCCTTCATTAAATAGCTAGGCAGTAAAACATTATTCATTTATTTGGATAACTGTATTTGACAGTTCTTGATAGCCAGAAAATCCTTGTTGGTTTGAAACTATGATACATTGGGCATATTGTTCTTAAGCGATCACAAATGCCGCATACGTAAACATTAACGTAAGCTTATTTGACATCACTTTTATGTATGTGGTGTTAATGATTGCAGAAACTCTGTATTATTTGATAGCAAACTATGTTGAATGGATTAACTCAGTACTTCTTACCTTGTAAAGTTATTTTGACTATCTGAAATGACTGGATTACTCAAGCACTTTATAAACGACATTGCCCTGAATCTTCGTGCATGTAGATAAATACATGTCGGGAAGTGTATGAAGCTCCTTAAGTTTGTATGATAATAGTTGCCTACGATAATCGAGTGGCCGAAACTTGAGTAGTGTATTATACGAAGCGCATAAGAATGACGTTTTCAAAACACATGAAAATAGAAAGTGGACTGTGATGCATTTTATATATCCCTAGACTAAACCCGCGGCTCCGCTTGCGTGGAAGTAGTGTAAAGTATAGTTCATTCTGTATGCATTTCTGTACCCTCTTCAAATAGAAAGCAATTTACTTGAACATTTGTCTGATCTTAAAATGACCTTGAAGGACATGGTGAGGTTCATTGGAAGGATATGCTTGAACTTTAAATTGTCCGCAACTTCCATTTCAGAAATTAAAAATAAATGATTTCTGTAAAAAATTCATTTGATCCCTCGAATTACCTTGAAGGTCATAGTCAAGGTCATGGACATATTTGATCATGTTCCTTGCTCTTTTCACTTGAGGTGTCAAAAATATAGGTTTCCATTTAAGAACACTGTCTTGATCTTTAAATGAGCTTGAAGGTCTTAGTCAAATCGTACAACTTTATTACATAACATTTTTCGTTATGAAACGTATTTTTCGAGATATTTTGTCCTTTCCGTACTTTAGGACACCCTCAAAATACTTTAACGTAAAATTTCCCGCTACATTCCCAGTGTCAATTTGGCGTTTCGTTTAAGCCAATTGTCTTGATCTTCTAAATGACCTTGATGGCCATAGTCAAGGACACATTCAAGATAACACCATTGTTTTACATGTTTCTTTAGGAAACGCATTTTTCGAGATATTTTGATCTATCCATACTTTTTGAACACCCTGTATATTTTCGCTGATAATACCATGATTATCACCTTCCTCAGGTTTGAGATATGTTTATAAATTTTTCCGTCCTCCGTATTCTGATTCAGACGTAGACACATTATTATAACATATATGTACACAGTAAATCAAATACCACTGACGTCGTAATGTGTACGAGAGAGAAGCGCGAGAAGCATGCAGTTCGTGTGTTAGAAACAGATAGAAGGACCGCGTTCGCTAGCAACCCGAGTACGAGTTAACGGAAGCCAACGGCGCACTGTTTCTAACATACATGTCGGGCGCTTCTCTCTCGAACACATTACGACGTCAGCCAAATTAGAATCTCACCTTATACAGGGTTATCCAAATTAAGTGTCCACCATTAGTAACTTTGTTATTAGTAAAAATACAAAGTTGTTTAGCAAACTAGTAGCATTTTTAACGCTGGTAAAAATGAGAAATAAAAAAAAACAATTGAGAGTCGTTATTTTGATTTTTTTCAGTAAAATAACATTTTTTTAAATGGAAACCCCTGTATATTATATTTTTTTCTGTTAAAGCATCAAATTTTAAACAAAAAAGCTTACAATAACTTTTCTCCTAGGTTACAAATTGTTGAAGTTATGGCCTCCAATCTGAAACAATTAAATTGTATCGACAAACTTTATTTTCAACATCAACTTATAACCTTACAAAATACAATAACAATTTTTTTTAAAGAAGATGCTCGAAAACACCACCTTGTTCTTCAATACATTTTTGGGCACGTTTTTCAACTGCTCGAACTGTCTTAAGTATGGTCCTACCATCTATCTGGGTTATCTTTTCCCTAACTGCAGTCTTTAACGCGTCAAGGTTATCGTACCTTCGCTTGTAAATTTGGTTCTTTAAGTAACCCCACAAGAAGTAATCAAGTGGGTTTAGATCTGGTGATCTGGGAGGCCACTGTATTGGGCCATTTGTTCCTATCCACTGATCATTAAAAGTAGTACATAGAAAATGATAAGTACCTCTGGAGTTGTGGGCAGGTGCGCCATCTTGCTGAAAATGCAGATGATGTCTACTTATAAGATCCAATTCGTCTAAGAAATTAGTCAGAATTTCTGACATAAATTCCACATATCTTTCACCAGTTAGGGTTCCCTCATAAAAGAACGGGCCAACAATTTTTGAACCAATTATACCGCACCAAGCGTTGAAACTGAAACGGACTTGTGGGCCTCTTGGATGTACTAACAAAAGATTTTCTCTTGACCAATAATGGTGTTTTTTTCTATTAAACATTCCAGAATTTGAAAAATTTGATTCATCTGTCCATAAAAGGTAACGAAAGTTATTTACATTTTGGCGACAGAAGCTAAGATACCAATGGCAAAAAACAAGTCTTCTCTCTGGATCCCCTGCCAAAAGCGTTTGAACTGGTCGGTACTTATACGGAATAAATTTGTATTTTTTTAAAATCCTTTGAACAGCACCATAACTGAAATTAGAGTCCTTGAGAATATCTGCTATTGAATTCTCACGATAAGCTTCAAAATATCCAATAACTGCAATTTCCGTGGCCTCGCTTATTATGAATTCTTTTTTTGCCCTTGTTTTAGCAAAAACATTTTCGTTGCCCCTAAATTTTCGATAAAGTCTCAGAAAATATCGTTCATACGGTTGAATGCGAGCGGGATATAATTCACTGTAGTATTCTCTTGCTCTCAAGGAGGATTTTCTGCACACTAAATAGCATTCTAACATATCACACTTTTCTTCATGGGAGAACATTTTTCTTTAAATTAATGACACAATAAAGCTTATAAACAAGTATTTACACTAATGTTTGACATTATTTGATTTTATCATTGTTTTCCAATGCCTTCTAGTTGCGAGTATGTCCAGTTTAACAATTTGTCGCTTATCTTAATGCTGTCAAATCGCGAACGCCATGTTGTTTTCATAGCCGTCTTAATATTATAATACTGCAAATAATTAAAAATATTTATCGTTATTTTGACTTTATTTTTGACTTTAGCGGAAAAGTCATTATGAACTTTTTTGTTTAAAATTTGATGCTTTAACAGAAAAAAATATAATATACAGGGGTTTCCATTTAAAAAAATGTTATTTTACTGAAAAAAATCAAAATAACGACTCTCAATTGTTTTTTTTTATTTCTCATTTTTACCAGCGTTAAAAATGCTACTAGTTTGCTAATTTAAACAACTTTGTATTTTTACTAATAACAAAGTTACCAATGGTGGACACTTAATTTGGATAACCCTGTATAGAGAAAGGAGTAAATATCACCTTATTCTGATGGTAATAGAACTCGATAGATAGAAATCGTATCGTATTTGTTTGTTGAAAGTTCCAAAAGGATAATGACCCTTGTTTTATTTGAAACCTTGCATTCCTTTTTCTGCACCGAAAAATTAAGGGCTCATAAACTGGATTAAACACTAATAAATTGGTAAATTGGCCCCTACAATTTTGGATGCAACCTAGAGTGCTAGAAAGACATGTAAGGCCTATTTCTGTTCGGAATCTACATTTTAAATGGCAAAAGTTTCACCATGATGAAAATAAATGACTACACTCGTAGCTTAGTTGACTAATAGCTGTAACAAAGCAAAGGAGTACAAAGCGATCATACCTGACGCCATTTTTTGCAAATGTTTCAGGTTCGTGAGAACGATGGTCTACCGAAATATTCCTGCCTAAAATGCGCTCAGGACGTCAAGTCGGCTCTTATAATAAGACAGCGTATCATCAAAACTCACAAATATTTCAAAGAATGTGTAAAGAAGGGAATTATCCCTAAATCAGCTCAGCGGACGGCTATTCAAGTTCAGCCTCCTCAAAAAACGATCCTTAATAAACCAACAAACTTGACACCATATAAACAAAATGAACCAAGTAAAACAGAAACTACAAAACTTTCAACAGTATCGATCAATGAAAATTCTTCCAGTTCACAGGTATTGGAAAATTCAGAAGATACAATGGCTAAAGTTGAAGTTAAGCTTGAACCCTTAAGTGAAGGTGAAAATAGCAATGATGCGTTTGCAGCAACTGAGAACAGTGATGCGTTTGTAAACGAAATTAGATACGAAGCGAATACTACTCGTAAACATATCAATTTGAAATGCGAGCTATGTAATGACTCATTCTCTGACAGATATGCTTACTATCTACACTCCCTTAGACATCAAAAGGTGAAGTGCGATATTTGCAGTAAGGTGACTAGGAAAGACAATTTCAAGAAACATATGCTTTTGCACTCTGATATTGAACCAGCAGTCTGTAATTTGTGTGGCGCCACATTCAAGAACCCAGAGAGTCTTCGTGGACATACGCGTTATATACATAACAATCGAAACGTAATTTGTGAAGAATGTGGGAAAAAATTCAAAACGAAATACTACCTTGACTTGCATAGGAATAAGGTTCATACTGGCACGAGAAACTTTAAGTGTGACACTTGTGGAAAAGCTTTCTTCACTAAGGCAGACTTGTGGAAACATGACAGGAAAACTCATAAAAAGATGCGACCTTACATCTGCGAGTACTGTAAAACAGGTTTTTCCTCGCAATATGCGCTCAAGACACACAGAAGACAGCACACTAATGAAAAACCGTTTATTTGCGATCATTGTAATGAGGGATTCAGACAAAAGGTGTCACTACGCTCTCATCTAAAATCCAAGCATGGTATTGAAGAAGCCAAGGAATTTATTTGTCCAGAGTGTGGCAGAGGTTTTGCAACAAAGTTTGCTTTGAACGTTCATCAAAAGCAGCATGCTATCATAAAGTGTAGCGTGTGCTCCGAACCTTTTGCTGGACAGGAATATTTGTATAACCACATGAAAGAAGTTCACGGTATTGATAATGACATGGAAGAAGATGAGAGTCAAGATACAGAGGAGAGTCAACAAGAACAATCAGATCTTACGGGAGGGTAGCTCTAAGTTATAATGACTGAATTATCAGAATTGTCTTCTGTTAAATGTATGTGGTACGTGCGCAATAGTTTTAATGTGTGGAATTATTATTACAGTTTCGCCATGCTACCAGTAGTGTTACACAGCTAGACTGTGTAAATGGCAACACTGCATATGATATGGCTGTACTTAGCGATCTTGTATATTTGGCTTACTTGAAGTAAAGCATTTATTGATGAAATTGGCAACACTTTTCAATGCTAACCTATCCTAACTATATGAAATATATTGAGAAAATACAGGGCTCGGGCATGCATCACTGCATTGAGCAACTCAGTACTTCCTTCACTTTAAAGTCACTGTTTGACCGTAATTACAATGATGTTGCGCATGATGCATGATTATACGCTCTGAAGTCTACAATGTTCGACAATTTTAGTATCCTAAGCAACTATCACAATACACTCTTAAGAAGCTTCAAAAACATCCAAAACGTATCATGACCAAAATCGTTGATTAACATATTCAACCAGAATATACCCAAAGCAGTGCTCGTGTGAAAATAAGCCTACGTAACGTAGAGCCGCCAAACAATCATACATACTGGGCATGTAACCAGGTGACAGCCTCATCGTTGTCTCGATTGCCTCACTTCATTAACAAAACGAAAGAAACTTATATTTTTATAATGAGAAATATCTTACCGTTTACAGCACCAAAGAAAAATATGTGAAAAATGACGTATTTTATTTATTAAAACATGCTTTTCTAGTAAAACAAAACTGATATTTATTTATATTCATATTTGCAAAATATTCGCTCGAGTTTTGCGAATGCGAGTATCAAGAAACATGCAAATATTTGCGAATGCAAATGCGAATATTCGTTACATCAGCATTGCTTCCTTAAAAACTGTTGCCACAAACTCTGAGGATATGAAATCTCGAGCGAGCATACACTCGATAAATCAATTCGGAAAATGGGGTTACATTGCATTGGTATGAAAATGGTTATTCAACTACAAAGTTAGGAATTAAAAATCAAACTAGTCAGTTTTATCCGTAACAGGTATAAGAGAGATAATGTACTCAACTCAAAAAGTAGAAAAATAGTTATCTTGTTTGTAAAGTAAGTTGATATGTCCCCAAAAATTAAGGACTTCCAAGAGGTTCCATAAATCGATTTATTATAGACACTTGATGGACATGGAAATCCATTCTCTATGAGATGTGTCGAAACGAGTCGAACTCATAAGAATATTTAGATGAAACTTTTGCTATTGCATATTCTATAACAAAGCAGTGAGGAGTACAAAGTACTTGAACGCCATTTTTTTGCAAATGTTTCAGGTTTCTGAAAACGACGGTCTACCGAAATACTCCTGCTTGCAATGCTCTAAAGATGTTAAACAATCAGTGATAATAAAGACGCGCATCCTCAAGGCGTACAAGTACCTCAAAGAATATTTAATGAAACAAGGCACGCCAAATACATCAAATCCAAAAACAAACCTAGATAATTCTTCAACCTTGACATCAAAGTGTTCAACAGTGTCAGTCAATAAGGACACTCATCATTCAAGAACATTAGAAATTCCAGAATACATGACACCAAAAGTTGAAGTTAAGTCTGAACCCTTAGATAACAGTGATAATAGCAATGTTGCTGCTGATAACACCGATGAATTTTCAAGGACCGAAGGAGTTCGAAAACAAATTTTATGCAAGATCTGTAACATGTCATTTTCTGACAAGCGTGTTTATTATCAACACAGCCTGAAACACAACAAAGTTAAATGCGACATTTGCAATACGGAGACTAGAAAAGACAATTTCAAAAAACATATGCTTATGCATTCGTCTGGACCGAAAGTTTGCAATTTGTGTGGTACTACGTCCAAGAATGCCATAAGTCTCGCGTCACACATGTTTTACCAACACCGCAATCAAAACGCTTTTGTTTGTGAAGAATGTGGCGCAAAATTCAACAGCAGATACAAACTCACCTTGCATAAAAATAAAATGCATGGTGGCGTGAGAAGCTTCAAATGTGAGACTTGTGGAAAGGCTTTCTTCACTAAAGGAGACTTGTGGGACCACGATAGGAGGACTCACAAAAAGTTGCGACCTTACATCTGCGAATACTGCAAAACAGGTTTCTCGTCTCAATATGCGCTGAAGACCCACAGAAGGCAACATACTAATGAAAGGCCGTTTGTTTGTGATCACTGTGATGAGGGATTCAGGCAAAGGGTGTCACTACGGTGTCATCTAAAATCCAAACATGGTATTGAAGAAGCCAAGGAATTCATCTGTACAGATTGTGGTAGAGGCTTCGCAACAGACTATGCTTTGAGTATTCATCAAAGATTACACAGTACTATAAAATGTGGGATGTGTTCTGAATGTTTTGCCGGACGAGAATATTTGGACAACCACATGAAAGAAGTCCACGGCAGTGATAATGACATGGGGGAGGATGAGAGTCAAGACACAGAGGAGAATCGACAAGAACTGTCATAGCTTTAAGTTCCTTCGAATGGCTTGATTCGTCAAAAATAGTTTAACAGTTATTTTTGTATGCATTAATATTACAGTTTGAATGTATGAATAAATATTTATGTTTATATTTTCATCTAGAAAGATGCATATACAGGGTGTTCCTTAATGATATGCGAATATTTAAAGGTATGAATCTACATGAAAAACTTAATGTTAGTTTGCTTTATAAACTATGGTCCAAAAATGTTTCATTACAAAAACTCGGGGTGTTGAAGTTTTAGGAAAAAAATGGAAATTAATATTTTGAGAACCGCTTCAGATATTTCACTGATATTTAGTACGAAGTGAAAGTTAATAAAGTTGCATATTTCTAAATGCAAAAATAGTTTTTAGCTTTAAAATGGTACGCCAATGATTTTTTGCCAAATAAAAATTATTTTTGAATTCCCGTTCAATTTAAAACAAATGAATTGTTTTCCTTCGATACGCCATTTTTGAGTAAAAAAATAAAAAACGTTCTATTGTCCGAGAAAATGTAATAATTGAAGAATGCAATTTAGCAATAAATATCTAGTTGCTCTGGAATGTGTCACTGGCTTGTGACATCTGACAAGTCTCTGTTATTCAAATTTGTTTGCTGTGATATCTTTTTGATTATTTAGTTTTTAAAATATTGTTAATAATGGTGAATTATTCAAATGCAGAAATGTCGGAAATGCATTACGTATATGGAATTGCCGACGGTAATGGAGAGCAAGCCAGACGGATTTATCACCAGAGATATCCCGATCGTGCTTTGCTAGATAGTCGAACCTTTTCTAATATTCATCGTTGTCTCGAAAAAAACATCTGAAGGTAGACCTCTAAGTGTGAGAACACCTGAAATTGAGGAAGCAGTACTGCACGAAGTCGAAGAACATCCTGAAACAAGTAAGAGGAAGATCGCTAGACACTTAAATATTTGCCATCAAATTGTTTGGAGAATTTTAGTGGATTTTTTGTTATATCCTTACCATATTTTAAGAGTACAGGCATTACTTCCCATTGATTTTCCAAAGCGTGTGACCTTTTGTCAGTGGTATTTTCAGAAAATTGCACAAAATCCGCAATTTGAATCAATGATTCTGTTCACGGACGAAGCAAATTTTTCTCGAAATGCCATTTAAAATTTGTGGGCAGAATAAAATCCCTATGCCGTAACCGAATCCCGTTTCCAACACCAATTTTCGGTTAACGTATGGGCAGGAATGATTGGCAACCACTTTATTGGCCCATTCTTCTTGCCGGGACGACTTGACGGACAGACTTGCCTCAATTTTCTTCAACAACAGTTGTCTTTGCGGCTTGATGATGTTCCGTTAGTAATAAGAAACAATATGTGGTACATGCATGATGGTGCACCAGCGCATTTCAGTGTAGCGGTAATTACTTACAAACTCTTTATCCAAATCGTTGGATTGGCCGCGGTGGGCCCCAAGAATGGCCACCAAGGTCCCCAGACCTCAACAGTTTAGATTTCTTTTTGTGGGGCTATCTTAAGACACTAGTGTACACAAGTCCCATTAACACTATAGATGAATTAAGAGAAAGAATATTTGCAGCTTGTGATAGAATAAGTAATACTCTATGGATATTTCAACGAGTGTGCAATTCCATCAGGGGGCGGAAGCATGCATGCTAAGTGAACAATTTTTGTAATCATTTCGTTGGTTTTAATGTTATGTTGATGTTATCAGTTGTTGTTGTTCATTACCCCTAATGTGTTTAATTTTTCCAGTTAACTTAATAATAATTTTGCAAGTTAGACTATAGAACGGTTTAGGCGCATCAAAGGAAAACAATTCAAGAGCGATCATTTGTTTTAAATTGAACGGGGAATTCAAAAATAATTTTTATTTAATAATATCGAAGTCAATACCCGTACACACACCACTGTTAAAGCTGAAAATTATTTTTGCATTGAAAATATGCAACTTTATTAACTTTCACTTCGTACTAAATATCAGTGAAATATCTGAAGTGGTTCTGAAAATATTAATTAATTTCCATTTTTTTCCTAAAACTTCCACACCCCGGGTTTTTGTAAGGAAACATTTTTGGACAATAGTTTATAAAGCAAACTAACATTAATTATTCATGTAGATTCACACCCTTAAATATTCGCATATCATTAAGGAATACCCTGTAAACATAATGTTAGTACTATTACTACCTATTAAATATTCGAGCACCTTTAAAACTTGACACCCACGCATTTTTCGAAAAAAGGTTTGATAAGGAATACAAGATCAATAAAGGCATTTATGGATGACCTTTAATTTGGCGAAGATAATGACGTACAGTGGTCATTTAGAAGTGAATGTTGTAAATTAAACTGGAAACCAACATTTTACAGCATATTCGTGAAAAACTCAAAATTCCACATAAGAATACATGAGGTTAGCCAGTCATAATTTGTCGTGCCAGTAGCTCAATGACTATTTATTAGTAACTCGAGGAACGAAAGGAGATATAAACAATTACAGACAAATATACTTGATTTCAAAACTGTCGAAAATTATTAAGATCCGTTTAACAAGATTTTTCAATAAGTATATAACATAATATCGAATAATTAGTACGGATTCAGAGATTGGAGGTCAACGGAAGATGCCATATTGGAACTCACATCTCATATATATGATGCAGTGGATAAAAAATAGCAACACTGTGCATTTTCCTTGTGTTAAGTGAAACTATTATTATTTTTATATCACGCCGATTTATTGAATATACTAAGGCACCACTCCACCTTGGTCAGGGCCGGTCTCGCCCTCGATGGCTTTAAAGCTCCATAACAGTCAGCTATCCTGCAATACTAATACAGTGGACCTTCGGTAATCCGACAAACATTATGCAGGGCAGTGTCCTTATAGTCCGGAATGTTTTACAAAAGAGTACCTTGTAATCCGACAAATTACATATCCAATGGTAAGATTAAATATGTTATGTATATGTATGTACTTTGAAGTACAAATCATACATAGTTTATGTATGTCAAATTTAGTAAATTAAATAACAATAGAGAGCTTACGTTTTATTATAAAATTAAGCATAAATGCACATACATATGTAGCAAAATAATCAAGAATTATTAATCAAAATCATTAATGAATTTATCAAATTATGAAGCTTGGAAATATTCATCAATTTTTTTTTGTTTAAGGTTGTTATAACGCGAGATCAGAGCTTTGTTCCTCAATCTTCTCAAAAGTAAAAGTTCGTTGTAGGATGTACCATTCTCTTCAGCCCATTGTAAACCTAGCTCAAAGGCGTTAATTGCGTCTTGTGCTGTGACTTGTGTTATTTTCCTGATTGTTTGTTGT
Source organism: Acanthoscelides obtectus (assembly GCA_963669975.1). Classification (NCBI taxonomy): domain Eukaryota; kingdom Metazoa; phylum Arthropoda; class Insecta; order Coleoptera; family Chrysomelidae; genus Acanthoscelides; species Acanthoscelides obtectus. The sequence continues at coordinate 34,773,749 of CAVLJG010000003.1, read as the reverse complement.
ATAATTAGAAGCCCCTTTTATAATCTCTTCGTCAGACATTTCAAGAAAAACATTTTCCTTTTTATCCATTCCACGATTTCCAAATCTTCCGGACTTATCTGTGTTTCAGTAGCGACTTGTTCTATAACTTCCGAAGTAACACTGATTTGTGGACCGTTGCTAGGAGTGGTGACTATATCTGGCCATAAGTTTTTCCAAGACGATTTAATAGTTGATGACGGTAACGCATTCCACGACTGACAAAGAGCAAAAACCAAGCCTTTCATATTAAATTCTTTTAAAGTTTTTTCTATTGGTTGGTCTATTGATACGGCTCTCAGAAATAGGTTTTTCTTATAGTCTTGCTTGACAAACTGAATGATATTCTGGTCCATTGGTTGAATCAGTGCAGTGCAATTTGGCGGAAGAAACATCGCAGTGATGCATTTATCCTCAGTTGTTAGACGGATGATCGGGAGCGTTATCAAGAAGCAACAACGCTTTTTGAGGAAAATTATGATCTTTTAACCATTTTCTAACTTCAGGTACGAAGCATTCATCAAACCACTTTTTGAAAAGGTCTTTTGTCATCCATGCACTTTTTTGTCCGTAATAGTATACAGGTAAATCAATGTTTTTAATTCCCGTGGTTTATTAGATTTCCCAATGACCATCGTCTTAAGCGCGTGTGTGTCCGCAGCGTTAGCACATGGTAGTATGGTTACACGCTCTTTACTTACTTTTCGTCCAGGTACGGATTTTTCGTTACAAGAAACGAAAGTTTTGTTAGACCCACGCCAAAAAAGCCCTGATTCGTCTGCATTGTACACCTGTGACGGGTCAAGATTTAAATCGTTCACCTTTTGCAAAAATCTTAATTTAAAGGGCTCTATGCAGGTGGCATCGTTAGAAAGTTTCTCTCCTGTAATAGTCATTAAACGTATGCCATGACGACTTTTAAAACGTTCTAGCCCTCCATTGCTGGCCACAAAATCATCTTTTTTTGTTATTTCCGTATAAAAAAAACTTAGTTTTAATGGCCAACATGAGTCCTGAAATTGGTGCGTGCCTATTTCTTTCCTGAAGAAACCACATGTACAAAGCTTCTGGATGTTCAGCTTTCTTGAGTGTCTGTCTCTTGCCTGGCCCGCAGTAAGTAGTTGACACGAACTTATTGATCTTCTCGTGATTTCTTTTAATGTCATAAATTGTAGATCGGCCTACGACGTATTCATTTGCTAAACTACTGAAAGTTTCATTGCGATTTAAGCGGTCTGAAATATCACATTTTTCTTTAATGTCAATGTTTTGTGCTTGCGCTTCTGAGTTTGTGATGACATTACTAGGTACTATACTTAATACACAATGAATAAATAGTAAACAATGAACGCACGCTAGGCCGTACCACTATCACCAATAGTCAAATTCAAACTAAGTAAAACAATGTTACGCGTCGAGCACGATAGCGGTGGCGCATACAAGTTGTAACCTGTTCACACCTGCGTGATCTACATTAGCGAAGATTGTCAAATACCTATGTATGTAATACATATTCAAAGACATGTCGGATTACAGGGGGTGCCGGGTTAGACAGGGGCCAGATTATCGGGGGTCCACTGTATCCCCATTAGTGTCTTAGGCCCGTATCGTCAGTCGTCCCTACAATTGTAGGGCGCGTTTATGGCCTCCTTGATTGTCATAGTTTTCTACTTCTCCGTGTCAGCGCTCTATTTTGAGGTTATGTCACAAACATCTATTTGCATCAAATTGTGGTTGCTTTTGAGTTTTATCAGCCTGAAATTTCCTACAATGTAAAAGGAAAACATATCTTAACAATAGGAGAGCACCCTACGCTGACACGGGACGAGTGTAATCTAGAAATTTTTGAAGGAGAGAATAGAGTATGATAATCAAGGAGGCCATAAATGCGCCCTAAAATTGTAGGGACGACTGACGATACGGGCCTTAAGTTATGCTATAAGTTTACACTGTACTCGTGTACCTTTCAAGTTGGTTTTACGAATCGTCCTTTATTTGGGATTCCATCAGTTACCTGAGGTCCACGTTAAGGTTTCCCAAGCCAGCGATTGGGCGCTTCGGTTTATTTTATCTTCTTTCTTGAGTTGCCTCCTGACCACCCCGACAAATGAAGGGTATGCCGGAACAACGTTCTAACCGACAAAAGTTTAGTTTTGAGAAAAACGAAAAAAACGCTTTTCTATGTTTTACAAATTAAAAAAAAGGAAACAGACAGACTATTTACTGATCGATATTTTAATATATTTGAGAAACACAACATTTTTTATAAACCATGTTTAACAAATTAAGAACCTTAGAAAATAAATTCCCTAAAACAACGTTATATATACTTACAACGTTTTTACACGGAAACGAGTCGTTTACAACCTTGTTTTACGCTTAATGGGTCAAAGTTTTTTTATTGAGATACAGTGAACCAACACAGTTGGTGGTACAAGAAACATGTTACAAATGGATAACATTTTGATGGTTTTAAACAACTTTCAGGTTTTCATAAAAATTAACATATTTTAAGGGGATATAGCCACACATATCCATCAGGTTTGCCTTTTAGTGCCATCTAAATGCCCCGCACCTCATACCAGATCGCTACATTCAGCATGGTAAATCTTCGCCTTCTGATCCCCGGACCTCAAATGAGATCGGTACATTCAGCATGGTAAATCCGCACCTTCTGATCCCCGGACCTCAAATGAGATCGGTACATTCAGCATGGTAAATCTTCGCCTTCTGATCCCCTGACCTGCACAGGGCTTTGCCTCTCTTGCCTAAAGTACCTTCCTCGCGAGAGTTCTACCCCCCTTCTTTAGGACTTATCAGCTGCTGTGCCCCGTGTCTTCTAGCAGCTGGCTTTTCGGTCTTTTGTGCCTGTATACGAATCTTGGATCGTAGTCCAGGGCTACCTTGGTGAGCTGGTTCTCGCGGTCTTCGGTGTTGTTGAAGAACTTCTGGGCTCTGATCTTCATTACTTCCAACACTTGCACTTGTCCTAAGTCTTCATATAGCACTCGATTTGGCACGTACCAATACAAAGAAAGCTTAGCTAAACAGCGCAATCTCAAAATATCAGAACAAATGACGAGCGGTACAGCTCATTCTCTCCAGAAAAACAACCCTAAATAACCATTATGAAATTAGTTAGACAAATCGATGCCAAGGAAATTGTAGCTACAATACCATCAACGGTACCAGTCGTACAAAACTCCTCTGATTCACAAAAATTAGAAACTTTAGGGGAAGATATCATACCTAAAGTTGAAGTTAAGCTTGAACCCTCAGAAGAAAGTAACAATTGTAATCAGGCTTCTACATCTAACGAGAACAATAGTCAGTTTGCAAATGAAGCTAAACCCAAAGTGCGGACAACGATTCCTAACCGTGTTTACAATTCCAGCGCAAGATATATAACATATCATTCTCCGATCGACGATCTACTTATCAACACTCCTTGAAACATAAGAAAGCCAAATGCAATATTTGTAACTTGATGGTGAGAAAAGACCACATGATGAAACACCAGGGTTGAAAAAAACATGTTTTAAAAAAAACAAAAGTTGTTTTTTTTTGTATAAAACTGTTTTTTTGAACTTGTTTTTGTTTAAAACATTCAAATTTATCTGAAAAAAAAACATGTTTAAAACGCTGTTAATACATGTTTAAAACAGTAAAAAAATAAATAAAAAACTGTTGCCTATATAATCTAGCAACGTTAATGAAGTTCCTTGAAAGTGTTATTACTATTGTTGATCCAGCTCTATCAGAGCACATCTCTAATTTAAAAGCGGACGTCGGGGAAGTAACGTTTGCCTTTGGGTAATTTTTCGCGTTGAGATCTCCAGCAGTCAAATGAGCGAAGTCGTAGCGTGGTGGCGTGTTTTGTTTTATGTGCATTAAAGATCGGCAAAAAAAGAAACACAATGACAGCGAGGAGAAAGGATCCCGTGTGGAAATATTTTAAGGAGACTGATGCCAAAGCTGGCCCGAAAATTAATAAAACAGAAAAATGTTTAATCTGCAATATGGAATAGAGCCACTGGTGGCTAGAATGCGCAAACATATTGAAAACAACTTAAACAAGGAAGTTTGTTAGAAAAACAAAATATTCATATATCAGACAGTTCTTATACCGACAATGATGATGTTTCTACCGAACCTATTTTCTCAAAGTTAAGTAGCTTGGAGAATTGTGAAAAAGATACATTTTTTTAATTGTAGTTCCGTAAAAAGTATTGAAAACTAAAAATTTATTCTATGTACATTTTCCATGATTTTATATTTTAAAAATATGGATTTAAGGATGTTTTGTTGAATAAGATGGGTTGTATACTTCTATAGAAACTTGTTAAGTAACTTATTTAATGTTATTATACAAGTAAATACATAGTCATATTATAACTAGTATTACAGCTCAATGCAGCGTATTAAGTTCACTCGTTCGTTAAGAAAGGGATTTTTTTCCACTAGTATTAATTCCCTAGTTTCATGCTTGATTAATTAATAAAAAATAAAGTATATTTTTTAGTACCTATGTGTTTTAGCCTATGGCCCTTTTAGATTCGTTTTTCAAAATAAAATCAATTTCAATCATAATTAAAAAATATAATGAAATACAGTGTTTAAAACAGTAGTTTTAAATATTTTGATTGAAACATAACAACCCTGGGAAACACATGCTTCGTCACTCGGGGGCACCAGCAACTTGCCATTCATGCGGAGCTACGTGTAAGAACATAGAAAGTCTTCGTGATCACATGTACTACAAACACATCGAAGTTAATGCATTTATTTGTGAAGAATACGTTTTTGTTGAAAGTCAAATGTGTACCCGAAGGTGTATAATATTCTAGAAGTACCCTGAATAGCGATCCTAATTTTTACTACCGATAGTATCTCGATTTAAATAACACACGCAATATGTGATTTATATAAAATTTTGATGTTACACACTGATCTTGCCTGATGCTACGTTTCCAAATGTTTCAGGTGCACGAAAAGGACGGTCTACCTAAATATTCTTGCTTGCCATGCGCTACAGAAGTTAAGCAAGCAGTAGCAACACAGATTCGCATTAGGAAAGCATACCAATATCTCAAAGAAAGCTTGAATAAACGGCACACTCCCAAATTATCAGCTGAAGGAACGGCCGATATTGATCAATCATCTCAAAAAAGAATCCTAAATAAGCAAACAATCGTGGAATCAAATAGACGGATCGAACCCAAGAAAAATGTAGACAGAAAACTTTCAACGGTATCAATAAATAAAAACTCAGAAGCATTAGCAAAGCCGGTCGAAGATACCTTGCGTAAAGTTGGAGAAGTTGAAGATTTAGACAAAAATAAGAATGATAATGACGCTTTTATAACGAGTGTGACACGCAATAAACGAAGTCAACCCAAAAGTACCGGAATTACAAAAGGTTCAACAGTATCAGTCAATAAAAATAATCCTGATTCACAAAAGTTGGAAACTCCAAAAGAACCCGAAATCGAATTTAATCCTGAAGCTTCTACATTTAACGAGAACATTAGGTTGTTAAATGATACTAAACACAAAAAACAGACCACGTGCAAGATTTGTCGCATCTCATTCTCGAATACAGATTCTTTTTATCGACACTCACTGAAACACAAGAAGGCTCAGTGCAGTATTTGTAATTTGGTGTTGATGAAAACTAACATGAAGAAACACATGCTTCGGCACAAAGATACACCAGCAATTTGCCATTTGTGTGGACTTACGTACAAGAACGTGGAAAGTCTTCGTACACACATTTATTACCAACACCTCGAAGTAAATGCATTTATATGTGAGGAATGCGGCAGAAAATTTAAGAAACAATCTGCCCTTAATGTACATAAGAATAAGGTTCACACTGGTGAAAGAAATTTTAAATGCGCGACTTGCGGTAAAACTTTCTTCACTAAAAAATATTTGAAGAGTCACGAAATGACTCATAAAAAGCTACGACCTTGTATCTGCGAGTACTGCAACGTAGGTTTCTCGACACGACACGCGCTCAAGATTCACAGGAGGCAACATACTAATGAAAAACCGTTTGTTTGCGATAAATGTGATGAGAGCTTCAGGCAAAGGGTGTCGTTGCGAAATCATCTAAAATCCAAACATGCTATTGAAGAAGCCAAGGAATTTGTATGTTCAGAGTGTGGTAGAGGTTTTGCAACAGATTATGCTCTGAATATTCATCGAAGATTGCATGCTTTTTTGAAGTGCGAGGTATGTTCTGAATCTTTTGCTGATCGGGAGTATTTGTATAACCACATGAAAGAAGCCCACGGTGCTGATAATGATACGAGAGATAAGGGTCAAGATACAGGTGAGAACCAAAAAGAACGAAGACATAGTTTAAGGATAACCTAGTGTTGATTCATTATTTAAGTGTATAAATGTATTTGTATTAAATACGTTTTTACTAATGTATTACAGTTGTGGTTTGAATTTATAAATGACTATAATTACGTTTGTGATTTTGTTTGAAACCGTGCGTGTATACCCCATGTTAAATCTAATACTATAAAACTCAAGAATCATATGGAGTATTGATCAGTATAAATGGAAATGACAACATTGGCTGGGTGCTGTCCCTCCAGCAGTTTTTGGATTACTAAAGCAGTCGCAAGAAGAGTTTTACGACAATGCCAAACGTTTCATTTCAAATAGAAAGTAGTCTTGATTCTGACACCTTATCCTTTCAATAATTCGTTTTAAAAAAGGAAGAAAAGCATATATTTTCCAAACAGTTATTTGAAAGATGTTTTGACCAAAACTAGATAACTCTATAGTAGGTCGATTCACCTTACACTCGTTGTCACACACTAAACAGTATTTATGTCTGACAATGTTGTCACGTACCAAAATCACGTAATCTTTTTTTTACGATTTTGATCACTTACTTGTAATTTGAATTTCTCTTTATTAATGGCAGAGCGCCTATTCCTAGGCCAAGCCCTTTTCAATGATTGTCTTTTGGCAAATTTCATAGATTATTGATTGTATGATTTAACACGTATTATATCCTTCTTTCCTAGTGATTCAGTATTGTGTGGTTTTTCTCAGTTACTTGGTTTCCTATCGAACATATCTTCTTCAAGGCCACTCATTGAACCTTCCTATATAAAGTTAGGTGTTTGGTGACGGTCACTTCCCTCCTGAGATTGTGGTGTGAGCCCCATTTATTTAACCTCCAGATTCTGGAATATTAGGTGCCGAACACCAGTTTGAGGAGTAGTACCCCTTCATATTGTCCCTTACGTTTCGTTGTTTTGGTTTGGGTGCTACCACGTCCATTCTCTTGTGGGATCTTAATCTTCAGCAGTAAGTTTTTTTTCTTATACCATCGGATCACGTGCATTAATGCATGTCCTGACAAGTTTGTTCAATATCTGCTTCCTTTTAGTGGAAGGTAAGATATTGCGGAGAACCACCACACACTCCTCCAGCTTTGTATGTAGCTGATATTGCCAGAAGCCACCGCTTCCACTTGAGGCCTTGAGCAAGAAAAAAATCCTGATGTGAACAGGTAAAGTATTTTAATTAACTATTTTATAGGTACGTATTTATATATTGATTATTGCTGACTGAAATTCTTAGCGGGTACTTGATTTTGTTTGGCATTTTACGTATTCAAATATGGGGCAGTGCCTACACGGCACCTTATATTAGGCATCACATTACGTTGATCATGATTTTGATTTTTGAGCTGCCATGCCTTTATATTAGAACAAGGGATAACTTTCTGAGGGTATATCACTTTAGTACATTTTTATCTTTCCTTTATTATAATTATTATTATTAAACAACAAATTTGAGTTGAGTACAAGTACTATAAACTCAAACACATAATAGATAATAGTGTCCAGACAAAAGAAATATAACAATTTGACAATCTTAGCACTTCTGAAGTAGACATATACAGAATGGGAACAATATGTTAAGCACTGCGGTGTCTATCATAATTGTTTTTGAAACTGTTGACGGATGCCGAGTTCACTACATAAGATGGAAGACTGTTCCATGCATCGAAGGCGCGATTTGAGATAAAGCGCTGACGAGTAGAGGTTCTAAAAGCTTCCTTCTGCAATTTGAAGTTATGGCCTCTGAGATTGTTCATTGCCAGACGAAACAGATGCGACATGTCCACACCAAACAAATTATGCAGTGCTCTGAAAGTGATGATGAGATCTCCTTGCCTTCTTCTATTAGCAAAAACAGGCAGGTTATATAACTCGAGGCGGTCTTCATAACTTGGCTTACGTGTGCCATAAGGCATACGTGTAGCACGACGCTGAACGGCCTCTAATAAGCTGCTATCGCGAACAAGGTTTGAATCCCATACCGGAGCAGCAAACTCCAGTAGGGGTCGTACGAAAGTTGTGTACAAGAAGGAGGAGGTACTAACGTTGCAACCGCTAAATGATCTTTCCATCATATATAGCAACCGCTTTGCCTTAGAGGTTATGTTCTGAATGTGCTCCGACCAGGTGAGCCGGTCATTAACTGTCAGACCAAGATATGTGTGAAGAAAAGCAGTCTCTAAGGTATGTTTGCCAATCTTATATGTTAAGTTAGGATTATTCTTTCCCAGGTGGAGAACTTAGCATTTCGAGAGATTTAAAGGCAGGAGCCAAAGTTCTGACCACTTTCTGATCAGCTTGAGGTCTTCTTGAAGCACAGATGAGTTCATGGCAGTGTTATAGACTTTAGTATCATCTGCATAGATGGAACACATAGAAGAAAGTCGGGTGGAAAGGTCGCTTGTATAAAGAAGAAAAAGTATTGGCCCTAGCACAGATCCTTGTGGAACTCCACTAGTAACACGATGGCTATAAGAATAGGCGTCTCCAACACGGACGGAGAATGATCTATCTAACAAAAAAGCTTCAATCCATAACAACAAATTTCCCCTGATTCCGGGATGTTCAAGCTTGTGCAGGAGCCTTTTATGCGGAACTCGATCGAAAGCTCTGGAAAAATCCAGATAAACTACGTCGACCGGTTCATTTGCGTCTAAAGATTTGGTCCAATTGTCGATGCAGTGTAACATGTTGGTGATAATTGATCTACCAGGAATAAAACCATGTTGGTTGCTAAGCAGCAGGTTGTTCTTGAACGCAAATGTCATAAGTTGTTCTTGGACGATCTTTTCGGCTATTTTCGCAGCTATAGGCACAATACTGATAGGACGGTAGTTTTTTGTATATAGATCACAAGACTGATAGGACGGTAGTTTTTTGTATATAGATGTCCAGATGCAGTACCCCAACAGGAAGGAAGGATGTGATTTTGAAACGAGGAGTTGAATATAATGCACAGCCTAGCCGTAACTAGGAGACCTCAACGCAGATAAGTTTGGGTCTAGGCGCTAAAATATCTGTAAAGCATGTACCATGGTAAACGTTTCGCGGGGTTATTTATCACCGTCAAATAATTTTGTTGTGCGGTAGTTTTTAATAATATCCTTTTTTTAACTTGCACTCCAGTGGTGGAGCATTTGTGCTGTTTGTTGTGTTGATATATCGTGATTTTTTTAATATCTTGTTTTATTTGGCTCTATGTGTACAATTAATTAAGTTTTGTCATTACTGTGATATTCGCTTCTTTTGTGTGGGTGGTCAAGCAAAACAAGTTCCGATTAACTCCTCGAGAACTTGTGGCTTAATCCGTCTTAAGTCACCGGTGCTCTTAGCTCACCCCTACTCTCCGCTTTGAGCTAGGGCCTAAATTTGCAAGCCACTAGACAACTGTTTTGCATTGGCCGACCCTTAGACTTCATTTAGAGTGTTTTTTTTATTACATAGTTCATTCATTAATTTCAAAAAAGGAAAGAGGAATCACACCACCATTTCCTCTTGTTTATAAAAAACAGGTGTGGCAATGTAATGAAAGCAGGATGCTTTTAGGAGCAAATAATTCTGGAATTATAGTTTTACTGCTTCAACATACTGCCATATCAGAAATTGTTTTATCTATGCAAAGAAAAGGCTATTGAACATCCCCATTCCTGAAGGTTTGACTTCAAATCGACCACTGCAAGGAAGACTATCGTAACTCAGTTTTGGTTGAACTGAGATATAGGCATTAGAAGATTTTCTGATGAATTTCGTTGTCAGAAAAATGACGATCTCATCAAAAATATGTTGGACATTGCGGTAATTCTTGTATATAGAAGGTTATAAATGGTATTACTATACAAACCTAGCGAAAATGATAATTTTTTTATAAATTTTGCTGACTTACTATAGTTTCCGTTGGATCAATTAAAGAAAACAGTACACTTGCTCTAGACTTAGAATTGAAATATTACAGTATTTTTCAAACAACTGGTCAAAAAACCTCTTTAATGCAAATCTGAGTCACTAAATTATATTCATCTTCCTGTTCTCCACTATCATTTGTTCTCAACTTCTGTATTTTCAGCACTGTTAATATTACGTCCTCTTTGTATTTTTTATCTCCCTTGGCTTTTAGAGAAAAATGAAAAGCAGGTAAGCCTCAGGACTGTTAGGAAGAGTATTTACTGCTGATTTACATACGCTAATAAACCATTTAATTTTCTAGCATCTACTGGAAGCAAGCTTGTGTAGAGCAACACTTATATTTAATTTCACGAGGCTCTCATCTTATTCGTTTTCAACTTTTCTCCACAGTTGTCTTTGTTCCAATTTTCCGATTTTAGCTTTTATTTAAAACTAATGGATTCACGACCAACCGCAGACAGGACTCTTTAGCCCTCATCAGTACGATATAGGTCTGTATCAGGTACAGACTTGGAGATGAACGAATAAAAAGCAAACACGTGAGTGTCGTCTTAGCGAATCCGAGGACTGTAGTAGTTGAATTCTGGTGATGCGACAGAGCCCAATGCATAACGTGGAGAAGAAGAGGATGCTATGTTCGAACCTTTTTGTTGTGTTAAAAGAATTCATCACTATTTATGAACCAAACTTGCCTGAATTGAACGGTTCAGCAACTGCACTTAGCTTCTTTGCATCTGCCAGAATTATTTTGGTTCTTGAATTCATTTTAGTTCGCTTTGAAAACTGCTCCTTTCATACACCTAATATTTGAAACGTTTTCGATATTAATTACCGTAACGTCAAAATACGCCGCGAAAATCATAGTAAGACAAACAGTAAGTTAGGCTTTCCGTGATTTTTTGTATCGAAGACTAAAGTAACTCAATTTGATGTAGTTTTCGCGGGCGCAGCCGCCACTATTAAGGTTGATTCTCACTATACATTCCGTTTCCATTGCATATCAGTTTCGTAAACGTTCCGTACAATGTGATTGTATACACAGTATACCTTACGGATAAAGGTTGATTCTCACTATACATTCCGTAAATTATTTAAATTAATATTCGCCTTCGCTTAAAGCAGGCCATTGCGTGTGTATGTACATTATCCGTAGGGTATACAATCACATTGTATGGAACGCTTACGAAACTGATATGGAATGGAAACGGAATGAATAGTAAGAATCAACCTTAATGTGCGTACACACGCAATAGCCTGCTTTAAGCGAATATTTAATTTCAGTAATTTACGGAACGGTTACGAAATGTATAGTGAGAATCAACCTATATACTTACTATATGACGTAGATTTGTTGGTTGCCTATAGTTGCATGGCTGAGATACCATATTCTTCCACCAAAGAGAACCCGATGTCTATCAATACCGTATAGTAGGTCAAAAGCAAGGGTTTTGGAGTTACTATAGTCTTCATTGCAGGGATCGAAATGTAAAGCTACTAAATAAATGTCAGTTAACAGCACAATTTTTTATTCTTATTTTGTCATCATTCAACCATATGGTTACCTTAGCCGCATAAACCATTAGTCAGTCATTTGAACTAAAGTGATACCAATATTTCAAATCTCCATGTAGGATTTAAGGAGACAAATTAATTCAGAACAACATTCAAATATTTTATTTATTATATAGATGTTAACAATGTAAGTTTTTCATTGAATTGTAGTTGTGTTTTTATCAACTGTGATAAAGTAACAACCATAAGCAAATCCTTGACATTGCTGTTGAACATTTCTGAGAACTGCTCATTTGTCATGTGTGGCACAGAATTCACCAAATCTAACAAGGACCGGCCAACTGCATTGTTTGGTGCCACTCTGTTAGCCAGAACATCCTCCACATATGCTAATACTTGATCCAACAATATGGTCATCTTGGTTCCTGCTTCAGCTACCTGGTTTAGATCTTGCATAGGACTGACAGTCCTGAGGCGACCAACAGTCATTGTCTTCTCACATAAGTGCAGCCCAAACACTTCAGGATCATAACAGGTAATGTCGATGGGGATAGAGGTAAACATGCATCCTGGTTTGCCATTGGGAACTCCAAGAGGAACACAAACATAAGCTTTCAATCCCATGCGCCCATTTTGCAGACTGGTGTCAACAGTGACATGCACTGGGTTGTTGCATTCTCTGGAGTAGTATTCATGGATGACAGCGCTATGATTCGTCACTTCATGACCCGTTGCCCACCATCCAACAATGGCTTCATTTGAGTTGACCCTTCGGTTCAAGTCATAGACATCCATTGCATAAGACAGTTCTGCCTCCACTTGATCATCATATTCTTTATGGGGAACACAAAAGCAATTCGTCACCTCGACTATGCCTTTATCTGAGCTACCTACAACAAAATTCAACCGGTTATCTCGTGAAAAATATTGGCATATAGGTTATGATCCGCGTATGGCAAACATTTATTCGAATGAAAGCATTAGGAAGGTTTTAGCTCATTAGAAATTTAACGTACCAAGTAAAGTTCCGATAACTCTGTAAGAATCTGCATTTCTTCGTTCATATGCATCTACAATTTGGAATAAAACTACGGGATGGATCTTGACATGTAAATTCAGCGCCATTTTGATGACGAAAAGCAACTTCACAGTTGCGCATGTGTTAACCTGACACTTATGACATTTGCTGTCACCAACCCTTTAAAACCAAATGTTACTAGATTGTGTTTGAAAGTGGAAATATGTCGTGTTTATTTCGTGTAAAATTAAAGCGATAAATGAGTGAAAAACCGTGGAAACCTCAGCAAATCGTCTCTAATATGTTAACTGACAGTATATCGTAGGCGTATGGTCCTTATCTGTTGTGTAAAGGGTTAAACTTCGTTATCTGAAGTTGCCGTTTCAACGTTCATGGCTACTGCCAAAATGGTTTCGCGGCCTCTCGCCAGACGTGAATATGCATTGTTTTGGTATATCTATATCCGCAATGCAGGCGTGCCTGTGTATTACGAGTTAAAAGTGAGTGCGGCCGAGATATTTCTGGATAAAACGTAGCTCAATAAAAAAGGTGTGTACTGGTGATTTTTCAAAAATGTCCTCTCACCCCTCCCCCGCTCATTTCAAATCAAACATGATTGTTTATTGATGGTACTTCTAGGATCATGTAAAAAGAAGCAATTAATATGTCCCAGCACACAATCTGCTTAAAAATAGCTGTATTTCTGATGTTAATCCATATTAAGGTGACCTTGATTTAATATTTTGCTACACGAGAATGTAATGATTACCAAATATCGGTTTGTGCGCGAATAAAAATATCTTTCAGCTAAAGGGGTCACAAATCTGGGAAATCGTTAAATTGCATTTGTAAAATTGAATGTGCACGTGAATAGGGAAGAGACGAGGCCTTGTAGGGCAATAAATTAAATTTACAACAACTGCTGTCAGGAATCTGACAAATGGAAGTATGAACTACTTTATTATAAAACATTTCATAATTATCATTCTGGTTAAATGGAAAGGAAGCTGTAATTGTGTTAGACAATGGTTAAAAATGTTATAAAAAGTGCAAGTTAATACTTATATGAAGGTTTCTGTGCTAGTCACTGCATATCAACTTCCATTCTATCTTCAGGAGGGTCATGAGAAGTTGTTGACAACTTGATGCATCTAAGGTACCTTTAATAAACTTATCACATAGTAATAATTAGCATTACATAACTGTCATTAGCTTAGAGTGATAATGTCTAGTTTCAATATTTAGAACTTTGCGAAAATGGACCAATTGACTTTGAATAGCTGTTTACATACTTTCTGTTTACATCACAGCCTTGTACTTGTAATTTATGCAGAACTGCATAGAAATCAACAGTAAATAATTTTTTGGCATGCTTCATTGAGTTTAAACTCAATAATGTGATATGTGTATGTATAAGACTGGATAAACAATATGAATACATGAATCTTATAAGCTTGTATTCCATTAAATTTTTTTATATGCTGTAATAGAGAATACATTTTCATTGCCCATCTTGAACAACTAGTATAAATGCTTTTTAACATTTTTCTCTACTCTTGCTTTTGCTAGTATGTTTTGCGACTGATTAGTTAGTGGATCTAGACTTATTAAAAAAATGCTTTTACTTAAAAAACACCTGAAAGTGACTCCAAACAATTGAATATTATTGAAATTAAATACACTTGGAACTCAAAATGAGTCTTCTAATGAGTGACATTTTTAGCTATCGGAAACAACCAAACAGGGTTAAACTGAATTTTTTATTCATACTTGAGGCACCCTTTTCCTTTTTACTGCATTAACTTGATGAAGTTATAGCGATAACATACAAACTGGTTTCACAAAATCCCATATTATTGATATTTTTTCAAAAGATTCTCCTGTATGTTTCTCCTCAGTTATCTTACATAAACATCTCAACAGTTCTTGTATTTTTTCCTGCAAAAAAAAAAATAACTACATTAGCAAATTCATATAGCAGTATGACTGATTTATTCTGAAGATTTCCAGGTTATAGAACAGGTTTCTTTCCCAGTTATACATATTTTTAACTTCTTCACAGCAACAACAATAACTCATTGCTTATAGTCTGCCTTCATGGTTGTTCCAAAATACAAAATAATTACACTTTATCTTCCAGATTACTCCAAAGAGGTTTACTGTGAATCTATTTTCATAGAATCTCTCAGATTATTCATTGTTGATTGGTTGAATAAGTGCATTCCATTAATATTCCAAACTTCAATAGCATTATGTTGAATCATTATCATCATTGAGTTTAAAATTTCAGGCTGTATATAAATAGGTAAACAATGGACAACTCAAGTTCAGAAGAAAGCTCATCTGAATACAGTACTGAAAGCTCTGAAGATGACGGAATGGAAACTGCCCAAATAAATGATGTGAAGTTACAACTGCCACATGGGTTATGTGAAAAACAGGAAATATTTAGGGAAATAATCTCGACAGAAGTATGGAACTCTTTGTCAGATGAAAACAGACAGCATCTCCAGACATTTCTACCAAATTTCCCAGAAAATGATGATCTAGAAAAGACAAAAACATTGCAAAGGCTGTTTGATTGTGATGTGTTCCATTTTAATAGTCCAGTAAGCAAGTTCCATGACGATCTGAAAGCAGGTTACTTCAGGCCAGATATTGCACGTATGCGGAAGATAATACACAAAGCAGAGAGAAAGGAAGCAAAGTATAGGTACACAGTATATTCATTTATTTCCTATGGTAGCTGACTAGGGAATGAAGAATTGAGAATGCTGTTAATACAGCCAGTGGGCTCAGGATTTACGATCAAATTCAGTTTTGGTATTTAAATCAAGCTAAAATAGGCTGCTGTGGAGTTAATTTCAATTTCATATCAAATTCGTGGTCTATTTGGTTTTTTGCATGAAAAACAGCATTGCATTTCACTTATATTACTTATTAGAAGAAACATACTTATGTTATTCCCTGCAATAACGAGAATTTGAATTTCAGACACAATTCACATTATCAAGTGATGAAATAACTGGCCAAGCTTTTTTGGTGCTGGTTCTTCAGTCTGATTGCAAATATATGAACCTTTGTCCTTTAGATGTGTAGAAGGAAACCTCTCCAATCTAATATTTCATATTGATTATTTACAGGTATAAAACATTTAGAGAACAGTTAAAATATGAAGTATTTGAGTCTCGAAATAAGCTATTAACACAAGTAAAAAATCTCCCTCCTGGGGTAGAGCCAAGACAAGACCGAAGAAAATCTGATGTAGATTACGTTTCATATCGTACCAAACGGCGTTACTTTCAAATTCTGTCTTCAATAAGGTCCAAAACTGATGATCCAGGTTGTTCATCAGATGAAAATTATCCAGATGGACCTCCCGTTCCTCTGTCTAGAAAGCAAAAGAGGCTTCTAAATAGCATTAAAACTAGTTTAAGTAATTCTAAAGAGAAACTTTTTACTAGTACCATGACTGCCAATTTGAACGGGTCAATAGATTTAGAGTCACATATTACCCCAAATCACAATCCATTCTACATAAATGATGAAACGTTCAAAAATTTACTGTATGACCATAGAAGAAGGAAGTGTGAAAATCCGTTAGACCCAGAACTGAATACAAAAGGTAAGGTGTACTCAACTTCATACATCAAGACACTCAATTAGGGACTAAAATCGTTTTTTCCGAGATTGTTGAGAAGATACCGATGTGAAACTCCGATTTACAAAGACGTTTAAATTTCCTGCCTCTGCAGTATTCGACAATAAAACTAAGTCGCCGATCAATAACGTGATGTTTTTAATAACTTCCCCTTCCCTCTACCAAATATCACGTGTATTTTTTGGTACATAGTATTTTAAAAATATTCAGAATATCATTTTTAAATATACATATATATTTAGATTCTGCAAACTGTGATAAAATTGTCCAATCAGACATCGATGTTGCGGGGCGTTTCTGACTGGCATAAAAATAATAATGGGCAGGTATATTACTGGCGGTTGGAAAGCTGAGCTGGACGGTTGTCGCGGCGGGTGGGGAAATTGTTTTCTGATAATGGCGAGTTAAGATCACGCAGCTTTTCGGTTTACAAATCTCGAGTTCAACAGAAAAACAGATACAGGTAATATCTCATTACTTCCTCCTCCCGCCCTTGAGATAATTTTGTGTTTTGTTTTCAAACCCATTCTTTCTGTTTTGAGCCTCACATGATTAATGCATGAGTGCTAAAATTATTAATGAGTCCACTAATCAACATTTAACTATGGCAAAATGTTGTCGCAGCAACATGCAGATGCTCAAGGTTTTGTGTTTTCAACAGTTTTGAATAATTTCCCGCCAACAAAATTACCTCTTCACGTTGAGTGACATTAAGACAATAGATTGTCAATGAGGTGACCAAACTTCAAGACTTGGTACTTCTCAATTCTGAGCCGAAAAGGTCATATATAGACATGGATCTGAAAATGTCCCTTGTTGAGATATAGGATGTTGAAATTATTAGTGAGTGATAGAGCAGCTGTCGACTTAAAATTTTGACATGGACTTACGACGGCATAACCAATACATGCAAACATTTTTGCGGTTCAGACTACATCAGTGGCATAGAGACTGGGATATTTGGAATAATACAAGAAAAATATTCTGCGTGAAGTTTGATGAATATTCATATTCATTTTTTATACAGTACGTTTCTGAACCGATGTTCATTAGAGCTTCTTCGGTTCTAGACGAGTTGTTTCAAAGGAACAATACAGTAGAAGAAATTGGAGGAGTCGATTTCGATCCCTATGTTTCGATTTTGATGCTCCAACCCGGGCTCGACCGTTGCGATACGGCGCTTAAAACCGGGTTGTATTTGAACTGAATTTGCTACTCCAATACAGATCTAAACCATGGAATCGAATTACTAAGCGGAACGATTTGGCCTAGCTCCACTGTTTATACAAAGGGTGCTATAAAAGTTTTGCTATATGATTTAATAAATGGTCGCAGGAGGCTGCATGTTGAGACATGCTAAAAGGAAAACGGTTTTCTAGCGATAAGGGCCTTCTGAGGACTTGGTACGAGTGTGCCGCACTCCCTGGTGGAACTTGACAGAGCTGGATTAAGGACTGGTTTTGGCGGATGAAGAAGTGTATTGAATGTGGTGGAAATTACTTTGAACGAAGTCAATAAATAAAGCTGTAGTGCAAAACTTTTATGAACCTATTTCTTAAAATCGCCATCTAAACGTTCATCCATCTATTAATCTTCCAGCAGTGCCTAGGTTTTTTTTAAGACATACTTGTTTCAGGTATCACTTTAAAGGACGTTATACACAGGACTCAGTTGCCTTACAACAAAAACCTGATGTTGCCCACAAAGCATGATAGTAGTAAGATAATGAGTAGAAAGCGATTGAAAAGAGAGCACATCAACGGTAGAGCCTCAGAGATGTCAAAGAAAGCTAAACTCTCTTACGACCATCACAGTACAAATAGCGATACGGATTCAGATTCCACGGTTAATACCGTCTCTGTGAATAGTTCAAAACATAGCTTTAGGCCTAATAAGTTGAAACTTCATTTGAAAAAATTGTCGCCTTCAAAATCGAAAGTGGAGGTGAAAAAGGAAGCACCGAGTAATCCTGATTCAGGGAAACAGGTAAATATTGTTATTGTTCTAAGCTATTTTGTGTAAATAGATATCAAATTATTTATTGTTTCCATATCACTCAGTTCCGTCGACCTGTTTGAATGTCTAATTGTTGGACTGTATAACTGAGGACAATAAAATTAGATTGTCCGATAAAAACATGATGAACTTTCTCAGGAAGTCGTTTCAAATGAATACTCAAAATCCTTATAACTTGAAAATAATCGCTTTAAAAGGGACAGTATCCATAATGTGCCCTGAAAATAACTCAGGTTTAAAGTTGATCAGATCTATGAAATTTTTATGGTAAAATATTTCAGAACGTGCATATTTTAAACTTTTTTCAACATTTTCCTCCATATGTCAGCACTTGATGTTTGTTAAAAACTCTATGTTCGCAATTCTGGCATTTTTGTTCAAAAAACGCGCCCCTGTTTTCGAATATATAACTGACTATTCTTATTTGAGCACAAGGTCTCAATACACAGTTATAATGAGAATTGGTATCTTTGGGCTTTCAAAGAACAATCGAGTACTACAATAAAATGTCGATGAAAGTTTAAAATACTCATTCATGTCTAAAACATTTAAAAGCAAAAATTTCTTAGATACGGTCGATTTGAAATTTGAGTTATTTCGGGGACAAAAATCCCCCATCCTTTAGTGAGTTGTATGTACGACTATATTCAAAGTTGATGCTTCGTATCTTATGTAGCATGGTACGGGTACGATTGAAGGTTTATTATAGCAAAGCTTGCGTTTCTAAAGACCCTGTACTAATGGTTCAACAAAAATGAGATAGGGATGCACCGAGTAGTGCTTTATTCAAAAGGCCGAGTGCTGGGTACTCTGTGAAATTCGAATACCGAGTATCGGGTACTCGGTGGAGTGATTTGCTCTGGGTTATTTCACCTACTGTTAGTGATAGGGGGAAAGAACATATCATGCAGGCTTGAGAGACGCATCATATCAGTCCAGACTTTGTACAACTCATGTGCAATTCTTTGATTTACAAAAGTTATGTGTCTTGCGTTCAGACAGTAATTCAATACTGCTCGAAACCGGGTATTCTGTAAAATGGGCCTAGTGTACCCTGTACAAATCGAGTACTCGGTGCATCCCTAGCTATAAAGGACAAAAAATATAATAAAATAAATATGCTCTGCTTCAGTCCGCCCGACCTAAGACGAAAATCATGGTCAGCTGTTCCGTGCTTTTTGGCTACTCCTCAGGATGGTCTAGGCTTGGGTCTCTCGGACAACGAACGACGCATAGCTAGGAGCTGA
Organism: Acanthoscelides obtectus; assembly: GCA_963669975.1. Classification (NCBI taxonomy): domain Eukaryota; kingdom Metazoa; phylum Arthropoda; class Insecta; order Coleoptera; family Chrysomelidae; genus Acanthoscelides; species Acanthoscelides obtectus. The sequence continues at coordinate 34,754,000 of CAVLJG010000003.1, read as the reverse complement.
CTCGTTTAAAAAAATAAATATTTTTTCAGATTGCATTGCCACCCGCCACAAACACCATCAGTAGTTCCAAGAACGGTAGTGAACCTGTAGCAGCGCCGCTTAGCAAAAGTAACAATAGCCCGTACTATAACACCATCACGCCCGTTAAGATCGAAGATTTGGACGGTATAGATGTGATGAATATACCCATAGACCTAGATAATACAGATATAGATATCTTAGATCTAAATAATAAACCTGAGTTGATGCAAGAGACGCACGCTAACTTCTTTTCTTTGATAAGGGATATCATCTGTTCGACGAGTGAGCATAGGATGAATATGTACACTTTGCAGGAGAGGTGAGTTTGGAGAATATTTACTATTATGTGGCTTAGAGGACAATTTATGGACATGTGGCTCTCATGAGAAACACGTTTGTATTTTATGAAACTTGACGTGCAGTAAAATGTCACCTTAAAGTTTGGAAGATATCAGAAGCGCAGGTTTTAAAATATGTGACTCAGAGGCTGACACTTCCATGATTTCAGACATATTACTATTTACCCATATTTTGTTTCGTAAAGAAAAATACCCATAAAAGTGTTTGAAGAACTGAACTTGTCAAACTTGAACCAAAATTCGTCATAGATTACGTTTTAGATAACTTAACATGAATTCATTGCTACTTTCTTGGATTCTGAGTCATAGTGCATACATATTGTCTTCAAATCCTAAGAAGAGGACTGATTTATATTGTATTATCTAACGAATTATTTTGTTTGTTAAGGTTGAAGACGTGGCAAGATAATCCCATTAGCCCCTTGAATGACTGGTATAACTTGACGGATAGTTGGATCAATGTCTTGCCATCAGCGATTACTTTCCTATGTGGGAATGCTTCTGAACAACCTGATGATTTTGTCCCCTACATGGAGTACAAGATCAGCTTAGATGTTTACCAGTGGATTGGTGAGTAAATTTCAATTTTGTTTCAAATAAAAAAATTGAAAATACAGCATTCCAATATATGCTCAAAAGTTGTATCTACGAATGTGTCGCTCTGTCTAGGTGTCGACTTATATGTTTTCTCAAAGATTATAGGATTTAAAATAAACCATTCACTCTTGAGGATGGTGAAGAAATGAGTTTTCACTTCTGCGTCACAACTCCTCAAGGTTTGGAAACTGACGCGCAAATTATAATTCATCATTGGCAATGGCTAACGGTCTCTTCTGCAAGTAACGTGACAACACCGCTTTTAAACTGAAAGAAAATATGATGTTTACAAAAAAAACACCCTCGAAATCTGTTCCCAAAGTACGCGAAGGTGTTGATTCCAAAATGCGATTTGCTAAGAATATCACGCTGTCGCCACGACATTACGAACTGAGATTATCTCATTGTAAGAGAATCCCTTATATCTCAGAAACTGCTAATTTGCGAAAGATACAACCTTATGCACAATTAACCTTATTTTCAATGCTTCAATGCTTTTTAATAATCTTTTTTGGTTACCCTGTACTACCCTACCATGAGAAATTCGTTACAAATAATATGGTATAATAAATAATACGAGAAAAAATTGTTATAAATCATTGGCCTACGTTAGTCATTTTTCACGAAAATAATCCTCAAAAGCAGGTAGACTTAGATATACATAAAATTAAATAATACTTAGAGTGTCCTTTTTGAAAGAACTAACATGGCATCTCCTTCTGGTACAACCTGAAGTGTCACTGTGTTGACAATGTTTTAGTTAAATTGCTCCCATCAGATATACTATGAACTCAATTCTTCAACATCAGTATTTTGCGTAATTGTTTGCAGCATGGTAAATGTTTTAAAAAGCTGTTCGTATATCGGGTGCGCCAACTGTCGCATTTGGGGGACGAAAAATCCACATGAGATCCACGAAATGCCGTTGCATGACCGGAAAGTGACTGTTTGGGCCGGCGTTTGCGCCAAAACCATCATTGGGCCATTTTTATTCAACGAAAGCGAAACAGTCGATGGAAACCGATATCGGTGGATGTTGGCTCATTATGTCTGCCCACAAATGCGTGAAAAAGGTCTTGATGATTACTGGTTTCAACAAGACGGTGCTAAATGCCGCACTGCAAATGAAACAATCCAGTTTCTGCAACGAAAATTCCCTGCACGTCTGATGTCAAAAAGAGGTGACACTGACTGGCCACCCAGGTTTCCAGATTTGACCCCACCGGGCAAATTTTGTTTTGGCCAATAACGGTGGCCACTTGATTGATGGTGTGTTCAAAAACTAGTCCCAATAAATTGTAAAGGACCATATTTAATAAAAATACCCGATATATAGAAATCAGTTTTTCGTCTTCAAAGTTATTCCATGTTTACATACCGACATAAAAGATGGCGCACCCTGTAGATGGAATAAAAAAAGAATTATACCCACAACAGTCAGCTTGCAAAATTTATGTATTTTTGTTTTTAGAAAATAGATTTTGCTGCCTGGTAGTGAAATAAGTGCGTGGGGTCTTCTAGAAACGATTTCCGATTATTGGAAGGTTAAACGCATAAATCTGTTCTTTTTCACGAAGACCGATCCATAGATTGAATTAAATGCGTGTAATTCGATTTTCCTAGGGTGTTCGCTTTGTCCAGGTTGCCCATAACTACCTTAAATATATTAAAACATGTAAGGTGTCAATATTTAAGTGCAATTTCCAATAATAAGTAGTAAAAAAATATGATCAATATGTTTTTTTTTCAAGTTATATGCCCCAAAACCTATTTCTTGCTAAAAGTCCAGAACAGTTTTTCGGGCTTCTTTCCAATAATAGGTAAAAGAAATTCGACTTTTTAATCTTTTAAAATCCAAGTCTTATATTGAACTGAAAAAATCATTTAAAACCGGTTTATTTGTCAATGACACAATTTGTATTGCCTTATAAAAAGTCAAACTTATGATTTTGAATGCTTATGAATGCCTGGTCAATTCCTACCAAATTCTTAACAAAAAGTTCAGTTCTTAGCTGAAAATCATATGAGGGGACACCTTTAATATATTTTTTGAATAACTTCCCGATACGCTTTTCACTAATGGGTTCTACGAGCCTGTCTATTATAGTAACTTGAGTACACGTTGGTTTAAGGAGCCGGCCGAGACTCGGACGCCCTACTTAGCGAGCTGTGTGGTTTCTGGTTGGAGCATCGTACCGACGCGTCGAAACAGGCCGGGTCACCGGGAGGCAAAGAGGGCAGCGAGGCTGAGGTGGAAGTGGTGGAAAGGTGTAGTACGCCCCCGCCGTCACGGTGCCCGACCAACTGGACAGTACGCAAAGCAACTCCCGAGGAGATTAGAGACTTCCGAGAGCAGGAAAAGCGGCGATATGATAATCCGCATAAGGCGTTCACGTACAGGTACGCTTTATTGGGCTTCATTTATTTTTCATAAACGTCCCACGTAGTACCGAACGGCAGGGGTATTACGTATCCTGGAAAGTTACATTGTGTTGTTTTTTTTCGACATATAGGTTTTTTGTGACATCATGTAGGTTTTTCTACAAGACTTTAACTTAGAAGTAGCTGTCATGCGCACTCGTTTTGTAGGTGTACGTGTTGCCTAAACGTCATGACGTTTCAGTTATCATGATTTGGCTTTGATGTTTGGATGGAAAGTTTTGCCACGCAAAAACGCAAAAAACGGGAAAATCGTAATTTTTAACTTTGAACACAACCTCTCTTCAGAAGGGACAACACAAATAACCCATTTGGGACGGCTAATAGATATAACTTCATGGGCACCATATTCAGTAATAATTTTCTCACGTAGAAAATATCACTAATTTTATACACATGCAGACCAATACAATCATCCAGATGCGATCTTGCTACTCAGCTACTCATCCAATTTTCTTTGTCACATCTTCTCAGAGATACTCGTATACTCTACAGAATATCTCGGCATTCTGCAAGCAACATATGATCAAGTCATTGAATATATTGGAGAAAATAAGATATTGACAAAATTTCAAGCAGGATTCAGAAAAAAGTATTCTACTGAAACAGCAATTCAAATGGTAGTAGAAGAATGGAGGCGAGATATGGATGAAAAAAGTTTACAGTAACATTGTTCTTAGATTTCAAGCGAGCATTTGAGACAATTGAATATATATATATATATACGTATATATATATATATATATATATATATTAAAATTATTTAATCAATAGAAGTCAAAGAACTAAAATTGGTAATACATTATCAAACCTTAAAAACATTTCGGAAGGTGTGCCACAGGTCCATTACTATTTATTTTATATATTAACGATATTCCTGATATTTTACAACACTGAAAAATTCAACTATTTGCTGATGATACATTAATATATATTTGATATACATATATATCAAATAAATAAATATATATATATACATATATATCAAATAAAGACATTGAAACTGCAATAGAGGTGTTAAATAATATGAAAAACGTAATAAATTGGTTAAATGTAAATAAACTTAAACTAAACACAAACAAAACAAAATATATGGCAATAGGAAAATCTTTAAATCAAAATACGATAAATCTTACAATTAATCATGAAAAAATTGTGTCATTCGAATCATTTAAATATTTGGGCATATACGTAGACAGTAAATTAAAATTTGAAGGGCACTATGAATATATTATGTCAAAAATATCCAAGAAAATAAATTACTTTTACAGAATTTCGCATAGCCTAAGCGTTTATTCTAAAAAATTGTGTACAATACTATCATTCTTCCTCATTTGTTATATTGTTGGACTATTTTGTTCACTGCAAATGACACTGTATTTTCAAAATTATAAATATTACAAAATAAAGCTATGAGAATCAGCTTAAATAAAAATAAATATACTAGAATAAATTGTATGCTGAAAGAACTGCAATGGTTAAATATCAAAAATTTCATAGCCTACTTGGTTTTCATTTTCATATTCAAGTTAAAAAATCATCTTCTACCAAATCACTTAGAAAATTTTATTGTATTGAACAATGAGTGCCACAATTATTCTATTACATGAAGTATAGACGTTCATTTACAAAACTGCAGTAGCAATATAACGAGCAAATCAGTATTTCAAAAGCGATTGTACGAATTTAATAAATTAAGTAATGATATCAAGATGTGTGTCAGTTTGAAAATGTTCAAAGGGAAATTAAAAAAATATCTCATTGAAAACCAGAATTCGTAGTAGTGAAATTTTGTATAAAAATATGTAGCCTTGAATACATAATATATTTTGTGATATACTGTGTAATATGGATATATGAAACAAACAAACAAAGCATGCTGGGGAACTAACTTGCAGCTGGTCATTGAGCGTGTCGTTGAGTCATTTCTAGTCAGCAAGTTGACATTTTAAAACCTTCATATCAACTTTACTTTTAAAAAATGTTAAAATAAATCAGAATTATTACTTTCAGTTGATAATTTTTCATTTTTATGTAAGCTTCAATATTGTTATCCATCATGGTTTCCAACGTCCATTAAAATCATTTAGTCAATCGACAGAAAAACGTTAGGATCAAAGGGTTTTATTTTATACCGCTCCAAGAGCACATAGCGTAGATAAAAGCATGATGGCCTTGGAACTAAAACCATTTAGTGAGGCTGTGATAAATGATGGTCGGTTTTTATGTGAATCTAACTTTCAAATCGGCGGGTCATTTTAACAATAAAATTATTAAAATCAAAGATACACTACACCATTGTTTCACTCTAAACAAAATGCGGCATCCGTTTTGGACATGAAAAAAGAAAGGATGAGTTTAGTTTTATTGTTTCTAACAAGACGTATAACTTGTCTTTACAATAACCAAATCCTTTAAGATTATTCAATTTTGATATAGCCTGCTAACTGCATTTAAGAAAGCAGTTTAAGACATATTATTTGCTCACATAATAGTCGTAAGAACATGATTTAATAATGGGTTTTATTTTTTGTATTACGACAATCTTTAAAGCTTCTTAAAAACTACAATGTCACTATTAGAACGTAATAAAACCGAAAAGCCCGCCAGTTCTTCATAAAAATGATTAGTTTTAAAATTACTTGAAACTAAACCTTTTTAAAACTACTATAAGAAAAATAAACTTATAAGATTAATTAATCGTATTTGATAATCTTATTAGATTCTTTAAAACTAGTATCGAATACTAAACGGTTTTAAGTTCTGGGCGTATATCTACAAGGTAACTTCAAAACCATTATCTTTTTATCTACCACAGTAAAATCGTTCTAAACTTCAAAAGAACGTAAAATAGTTTTAAGTGCTACTTGGGGTGTCACGGTGATACTAATAGGCACGGGAGTTAACGGTTCTGAAGGAAGTATTGTTAAGATCGGATAGTCTCTCCATTTTTCAAGGGTGCTACAGTTTATCCTTGTGTGTTTGAAAAAAAAAACCTTGAAATTTGTACCTTGAAACAGAATAAATCAACATACACATGTTTTGATTTTTATTGCCTATAGAGTGTGTCCATAAATTCCATACCAAACTGTTAATGTCTGAGAATAAGCGTTATTTTCGCGTTACCTCCATGTTAGAACTCATATTTTGCTGACAGTTCGTTATATAACATAGTATCCTATTGTCAATTTTCAGGTGCAATAATTATGAATCGGTGGTAGGTCCTTTAAAAGGCATCTATACTTCATCTCCAGGCAACACGAAAGCTCGAGGTCACACCATGCTGTCCGCAGATCGGCCTAACTTCGTTACGATCCTCTCGTTGGTAAGGGACGCAGCAGCTCGACTACCAAACGGCGAAGGTATATAACAAATACAATAATATACAGGGTGCGCCATCTTTTATGTCGGTGTGTAAACATGAAATAACTTTGAAAACGAAAAACTGATTTCTATATATCGGGTATTTTTATTAAATATGGTCCTTTACAATTTATTGGGACTAGTTTTTGAACTCAAAATCTATCAAGTGGCCAGCTTTATTGGACTTAACAAAATGTGCCCGTTTTGCTGCGTTTTCCATTACTTTTTCGAGCATCTCTGGTGGTATAGCGGCGATTGCGGTACGATGTTTGCCTTGAGTTCTTCAGTGGTCTGGAGCTGGCGTACACTTGAATTTTTAAATAACCCCACAAGAATAAGTCCGGTGGGGTCAAATCAGGAGACCTGGGTGGCCAATGTCACCTCTTTTTGACATCAGACGTCCAGGGAATTTTCGTTGCAGAAACTGGATTGTTTCAATTGCAGTGTGGCATGGCGCACCGACTTGTTGAAACCAGTAACCATCAAGACCTTTTTCACGCATATGTGGGCAGACATAATGAGCCAACATCCACCGATATCGATTTCCATCGACTGTTTCGTTTTTGTTGAAGAAAAATGGCCCAATGATGGTTTTGGCGCAAACGCCGGCCCATACAGTCACTTTCCGGTCATGCAACGGCATTTCGTGGATCTCATGTGGATTTTTCGTCCCCCAAATGCGACAGTTTTGCTTATTAACGCCTCCAGAGTGCGTGAAATGGGCCTCGTCGGTCATCACAATTTACTTCCAAAAATCAGGTTCAGCATCAACCAAGTGAGCGACTGTTTGGGCGTATTCCAAGCGACGTGGACGGTCATTTGTCAATATTTTTTTTGTTTACTACACCTTATAAAGAAAAAATGCAAATCATCCTTCAAAATGCGCCGCAACGTGGTTCCACTGATGCCAAAATGCTGAGCGCGGTGACGATACGACACTTTTGGTTACTGGGCAACGCTGTGTTTGACCGCTTCAACCAATTCATTGGAACGTCTTGGTCGTTGATCAACGGTATGTTGACGATCTATCACTGTCCCGTACTCAAGAAAATTCGAAACCGAACGACCGATAGTGTTGTCAGACGGTGCCTGTTTTCCACGATATTTTCGACGATATGCACGTTGCGTTAACACAACTGAACGACGATTTTCAATGTACATTGTGACTATTTCGGTACGTTGTTTCGGTGTAAAGCGATAAAATTGTAGTAAATTGACGTTTCAGAAACACGTATAACCAAATCACTCGGTTGGTAAATATCAAAGTCATTCGATGTTTCAATACCGAAATAAAAGATGGCACACCCGGTATAAAATACAAATTCATTAATACTCAATCACAAACTTCACAGAGCGGAAGATGTAACCGCCGATAATCTTATACACTGAGAACCAAATTTGTCTGACGGCTTGAGTTCAATGTGTACGACAGAAGTGTGTATAGACACATATGTCAGAAAGAGATAGCTGGATAGGGAAGCTCATTACCATGTTACCTAGCAACGCTGACCCGACAATCTGCCCCGTTGCCAATATGTTACACCAATTCCTTGAATCAGATGCATCTTGAAAATACGCGTTAGTTTATTCTCAACACCCAAATAATGGTTTTATTTTGATCGTACCCATTTTTGAATTGTGTCAAATATGTTTAGGACCGATTCCGGATCGGTCCTAACGGCTATCCGTTTTAGGTCGAAATGAAAGGTCAGGATCGCCACAAATTCTGCAACATTGCATCATTGGTTCGTTTGACATGACGGCATCCCCCAAGAACCAGTAAAACGTTTCTTGAACCAATGCCATACATCGGAAGCTTAGAGCCTGTCTGTTTGAAGCCATTTTTTTAATTGCTGGATCGGTTTCCGCATATTTTATTTTTACACGTTAAAAAAAATGCAGTTTGGAAGTTGTCCAAGCTGCTAAAATTCCACTTCTAACGTTTTGCAGGTACCCGCGCCGAGATTTGCGAGTTGCTGAAAGCGTCGCAGTACATCTCCAGCACCGCGCCCGACAACATTCTGCAACAGGTGGTGTCGGGCGCATTGGACAGAATGCATACGCAGTTTGATCCGTGCGTCAAGTACGATCCCAAAAGGAAGATCTGGATATACCTGCACAGGAATAGGACGGAGGAGGACTTCGAAAGGCTGCACCACCAGTATCAGGGACAGCTGCAACGCAGTCATGGTAAGGACTTTGTTGTAATGGTGTGCTTTTATGCGACAGGTTATTATTTGGAGATACATTGTAGAATGAAACACGATATTTTTTTCTAATTCGTGTTTTTTCCAAAAGGTCGAAAATTCAATTAAAAACGGGAATATCGTTAAACTATCGGTTGGTTCCATCTTGAGATTTGTAACTATCATTTATTTTACCTAGTTCTGATAGTAATGCAAGTGACAGTGACAATACTGACAATATGGATGATGAAGATAGAAGTGTTTTGAGTCACAAAACTTACTTGTTTTATAACAATACATTTGAACGATTAAGTGTTTTAAGTTACTAAAATTCCTTTTCTTTAGGCAGCTGTATTCTCAAAATTACAAGTCCTGCAAAATAAAGCTATGAGAATAATATTGAATAAAAATAGGTACACCAAAATTAAATCTATGTTATAAGAATTGTAGTGGTTGAATATAAAAAATTTCATATCATATTTGGCTCTTATTTTTATATTTAAAATAAAAAATCGTCTTTTGTCATAACATTTAGAACACTACACTCCAATCATTACCACAGCTATTATACAAGAAGAAAGATAGATTTTCATTTACAAAATTGCAATAGTAATATAACTAGCAAATCAATATTTCACAAAGGATTACTCAAATTTAATAAGCTAAATAATGATATGAAGTCCTACTTGTAATTTAAAGGTGTTTAAAAGAAAATTAAAGGAATATTTCACGGCTCTTTTATAATAAAATCTATCGCGAGGGTAATTGGCCGGATGTATTCAAAACTTCTAAAATTATACCTTTTCATAAAAAAGGAGACAGAGACTCCTCCGATAATTACAGACCAATTGCGATTGTACCTATAATTGGGAAAATATTCAAGATTATTGTGAATGAGGTAAATCAACAAGCTACTGCGAAGGTAAATCTAACCTATCTGTAGCACAATTTGGATTTCGGAAAAATTCAACCACAATAAAAGCACTTCTCTAATACTATAGCTACCATGTGTGACTCATCGAAAGCATTTGCGTCAATTCACGTATACTAATGAAAAAACTGGAATACTATGGCATAAGAAATACCTATATGGCGCTATTTCGTTTGTATTTGTCAATCAGGAGGCAGTTTGTAAGCTCTGAGGGCACCGCCCCTGATTTTTTTGCCTATTTGCAACGGGATACTGCAGGGATCAGCGATATATATATATATATATATATCGCAGAGGCCTTGATAACCATACTTTGTAGGTAGTGTTGTATTTTAGCATGTTCCATAGTTACATTACATATGGCATAACGCTCTGGGGAAGCTGAGTAGCGTCTAACAAAAATTTTCATTTTACAAAAGATGGCTAGTTATGAATCAACGTGTAGCAATCGCTTTCAAAATATACATAATATATGTGGTCAATAATTAGTCCTTTCATTGTTTAAATTTAGCTATAATTTTCACATCACCGAATTAGAAAGATAAGGTCAAGCAACAGTTTCTGATCTATACCTTTTTCTCTTGAGAACAGTCACATCAACGCTTACAGGATCATCGAACTTTACTGTGGTTTCCCCAACCATTGCATGTTTTTTAAAATGTAGGAACTCTGTACCTGGAAAGTTTTTGCTTTTTCATGCTGAAATGTCGGTAGAGTTCATTGTTTTTTTTGAATGAGCTTGTATCAACTATTTCGTGGAAAATTATTTCTGCTTTTATAGTTTGTTTTTTTTTTGGATAAAGTAATGTCTCACTTTCAATTTACCAGCTTTTCTGATAACCTGGATAGATTATAAGGAAGATGTAATCATATATTTATACATCATCGGTATTTGAATGATGTAATTGTTTCTCTCAACAACCAGCTTGTGCCAACAAGGATGTTATCCAAGCAATTAATGATACAGTGTTCCTGAACTTCATACTGAACTAATCTGATCTACTGTAGAATTGTTCGGCACAGTCACAATGTCATTGTTGGATGGAACACACCACCGCTAAAAGCCGTGAACGATACAAGAAAAACAACGTACGTTCATTGAGTGTTTTTATTGTTTCCAGGTGTACCGAAGGTGAAGAAGCCGTCCACAAAGAAATCTTCGAAACCTAAAGAGAAACAGCCATCAGAGAAACTAAAGGTGAAGTCGGACGCCAGCACTGTGTCCACAACGAGGCCGAACACTCCACAACACCGGCCCCCGCTCAAGGCGACGCCTCCTACGACCGAGATTGTTGTAGCTTCTGGTACACAGAATCTGTCTTCCAATGTGATCACGATGGTATATAACAATCTTATGTTTTTTCTACAGGGTGGGCCATTAAGTCGAGCGAATTTTAAAAAATCAGAAAAAAACTACAAAGCGTAGAGAAGATACTTTATATTTATTATATTTACAATAAAGTAGACTTATAGGAATTTTATCTGTCTTAAATGACATCATTGAGATGTGAGAAATCGAGACGTACTCACTCCTCGAATCTCGACTTCAAATTCGTGAAAACTCGCTGGCATATCGCTCGTGGGATAGCGGGCATCTCCTCGGAAATGTTGTGCTGGGCAGTCGTCGTCGGTTTATTGACGTAAACTCGGCTCTTGAGGTATCTCCAGAGAAAAAATCCAGTTGCGCGAGATATGGACTTTGGAGAAGCCACGGAATGTGCCCTCGTCGCGAAATTAGTTTTCCACTAATCATTTCGTTTACAGCTGCTAAGGACTCATTGGCGGTATGGGATGTCGCGCCATCTTGTTGAAATCAGGCCCTGCTACGGTAGGCTTCAAAATTATGCAGTTGTGGAAAGAAGAAGAAATAGGGTCCGATGATTCCTTCAGCCGACATGGCCGCCCAAACTGTAACATAACGGGGATGCAAAGGTCATTGGTATTTTAATTTGGGGTTTTCTGCGGCCCAATACCACTAATTTTGCCACTCAAATGAAAATGAGCTTCACCAGAAAAGAGAATATTGTTCAAACTTCAAAAGCGCTCTAACATTGTTCCACGATCTGCACTAGAAGAAGTTTATATGGATGCAATTTACCAAAATACGCCTTACAGCTGATCTCTTTCGGGATGATAACTGAGGATCGCGCCGTATGGACGTCGGAACTTCGTTTACAGTTTCCTCTGTTTGTATTGACCTTGGACGACCGCAGGTTACTGATCCACTAGGAAATTGATTTAGATCATGTAAACTGAACTCAGATAGTGCAAGAATCTCCATTTTTGTAATAAGTCTTAACACAGAGCACACACTGGTGTTCTGACACGACGGTTGAAATAACGAAACCAATGTGTGGTGAAATAGTAGATAAGAAATTCAACTTTCAAATCACACATTAGAGACATCTCATAAAATTTTGGGATACATTTTTAGATTTACAAAACATCTCTCTATAGAGGTATTTCGACTGTTATATTGCTCTTGGTGCAGCTGTCTTTGAGTATAACTCTGTAATATTGTCACTGAATTTAATTGGTGACATTAGCTCTATTAAAGCAGAAAAAATAAATTTTTGAAACAAGCAGCTTTTAATTTGGGTTAGAGTCGAAACTTCAATTAACGAGTAAGCCGAACCCGAACTCCTTGGAACACTGTAGAGAAATTTGTTATTAATGTTTTTGTTTTCAAAATACTTAATGGTGCGAGAGATTGCCTACAGGTCCTTGCCTAAGTAAATATTAAAGTAAGTGAAAGTCGTACGTGCTATACAGAAATGTTTGCTATTCCATATTATTATACCAATTATGGTATGAATCAATCAGTCCCTTAGATTCTCAGATCTGTCAAGACATCAAGAAGTGCATGGAAAACGTTTGAATTTAGCTTCAGTCTTTCTTTTTTAGTTCTGGAATGTAATAATACTCGTAATGTAATATTTATTGGTAGTTACAAAAAGTATACATTGAACAAAAAAATTTTCGCCAAGATCATAAATACGATTCACTGCAAAATAAAGAGTCTGAGACTGATGAAAGTACTGGCAACAGGTTACTGCTTCGCCGACGTCTTCAGCGAAGGGTGCCAGCCTCTTGCTGCACAACAACGTGTCCGTTCTTAAAGAGACAGAGCAACAACAGCAGCAGCAGCAACAGAGGGGCGAGGCGAAGGTTAATGTTGAGACTATCGAACAGGTCCACGTGGAAAAGACTGTGTCTGAGGCTGATGTCAATGAGGCCCTGCAGGTGTTCATGCAGAATAGAAATAGTCCATCTGTCAGAGCTGGTGAGTTTTTATTGTGCATAACTGTAGGGTAATTTCAAAACTGGATAGTCGATAATCTAACTTGGACATAGTTGAGTCGGAAAATGTACTTTTCAATTGATAACATTCCACAACATTAGCCTGACTGTTATATATACAGGGTGACTTTGAAGTTGAGTCATTAATTTTCAGATAATGATTGTAGAAGGAAGACAAACCAAAATATGTGTGTAAAAATAAAAAAAAATTGAAAAAATTTTTTTACCTTGTTTTATAAAGTATTCTCCCGACAACTATTTCAGTGCGGACCTGTATTTGATCGTGAGGTCTTGGAGCACCGGCATGGCGTCTCCTGTGAGGTCTTAAGTCACCTGATTCACGAGCCCGTTGTACTACATTAACAAAGGCACGAGGGGTTGGTTGCACTCGATTGGGAAACCGATCCGCATAAATATGTGCCATTTTTTATTTCGTTTGAGCCACGCAGCAAACACCACTCACTATTCACTCACGCGTTACAGACTGACACAGACTGAATAAAAACATCGTGATCAGCGTTTCAAATTCTTTCGCTTTTTTGTTTCCGATGCGATGAACATGAACCGATAAGGCGGAGTATATCCGTTGTCGCCAAACACGAGCACATAATATTATTATTGAGACAAGGCGGTACTCAAACTTCTAAAGGGCTATAACTTTGTTACTTTAATTTTACCACAAAAATGTTAAAGGAAAAAAACATTTCTTTTGATCAGATCTACTCACTGTTAAAATAAATGACTCAACTTCGAAGTCACCCTGTATATATATATATATATATATAAAGAGAAAATGATCATGCGGAGAAAGGTGTAAAACAAAAAGTAGGAAAATAGTGGACAAAATCCCCTAAAAGGAGGAAAGTGAATTCGAGCAGAAAAAAGGATAGGTAACCCGAGCGATACGTATTTCTGCTGGTTGGCTTCATCAGGCCCGAAATGAATGCGATTATGAAACTACAAAAGTAGAAACACATGCCCACACATCCGGATACCGGTATAACCTGAGGAAACGAAGATGGAGAGGGGAAAAAACGACACACGAAGTCCACAACAAGAGCCAACCTATACATTGTAGTATAAAATAGCTAGGAGACCTCGAATTTTCAAGGAGAAATCTAACCACAACCATGCGGCCGGTTATAGCCGCTTGCTGTGGTACTTCAAGCCCAAAGGATCTACAAATAGAAAATGATCATGCGGAGAAAGGTATATAACAAAAAGTAGGAAAATAATGGGCAAAATCCACAAAAAGGAGGAAAGTGAATTCGAGCATATATATACCTTTCTCCGCATGATAATTTTTTCTTTGTAGATCCTTTGGGCTTGAAGTACCACAGCAAGTGGCTATAACCAGCCGCGTGGTTGTGGTTAGATGTCTCCTTGAAAATTCGAGGTCTTCTAGCCATTTTATGCTACAATGTGTAGGTTGGCTCTTGTTGCGGACTTCGTGTGTCGTTTTTCCCTCTCCATCTTCGTTTCCGCAGGTATACCCTTATCCGGATGTGTGGGCATGTGTGTCTACTTTTGTAGTTTCATATGTGCATTCATTTCCTGATGAAGCCAACCAGCAGAAATACGTATCGCTCGGGTTACCTATCCTATTTTCTGCTCGAATTCACTTTCCTCCTTTTTTGGATTTTGCCCATTGTTTTCCTACTTTTTGTTATATATATATATATATAACTTGAGACGTGGTCATTGTCGTCTAGACCAGTTAGGTGAAAAATTAAAGCTTACGCCTTTTGTTGGGTACTTCGACAAAATTTCATGTCACTCACTATTCCATGACCACTAATTTGTGCAATCATCAAGTGGCTTCACGATGTAATGCTCTAATGTCTTTTAAATAATTTTTAATCTGTTTTTAACTTGTTCTTGTCATATTGTATATAATTTTGACCATTGTACAACTATCCAGCTCTCACCATGTTACTGGACGTTTCCCTCATCCTATACGTAAACAACAATTAGCAACATCCTCACATACTACTGTAAGTTGAGTCAATTTAAATTCATTTTACACCTTTGTTGCTACTGTTATCATTGTAATTGCAGCTCCTGATGATGATGGCAAAGTCCATTGAAAGCTAGAGAGAATTAAAAAAGTATAAAGAGTCCTCTTTGCTTAATTTTGTCGAAGTACCCAACAAAAGGCGTAAGCTTTAATTTTTCACCTATATATATATATATATATATATATATATATATATACAGGGTGTCCGCAAAGTTGGGGTTTTCCTTTACACGACGTGTAGATCTTGAAAGCATAACCAACTTTTCTTAGTACCATATACACGAATGTCTTAAGGGAACCGAGATAAAGGGCTCTGCAACATCAAAAATATCTGAATACCGTCCTGTAGCCGCGACTCGCGATATCCCGGTACCGGCTACTAGCTCAACACGACGACAGAACTGGGTCGGGGGTCGGGGTCAGTGTGTCAGGTCAGTATGCAACCTTCAACCGACGGTTACGGTCACGCGTGTAGAGGTAAACGAACTCGTATAATCGATTGCGTTTCAAAAAACAACAAGCACTAGAGACGTGGCCAGAGAAGTGCAAGTATCAAAAACTAAAGTGTGACAAACGCTGCGTGAAGAGGGGCTGTATCCGTTTCACGTCCAACGTGTACAAGCCCTTCAACCTGACGATTTTCCAGCAAGAGTGCGGTTTTGTGAGTGGTTGTTGCATCAACATGACAATAATCCGGACTTTTTGAAGTGCATATTGGTGACAGACGAATCTACGTTCACGCGTAATGGGGTGAATTACTTTCGCAACACTCATGTTTGGTCAGTAGAAAATCCGCACGCTGTCCGTCGGGCACATTTTCAACAAACATTTTCGGTGAATGTTTGGGCTGGCATGGTGAACGGTAGGCTCATTGGACCATTTATTCTCCCAAATCGATTGGACGGGATGCAATACCTAGACTGTTTACGTCTGCTCGGTAGCGCATCAGCTGATTTCATTTTCTGTTGGAGCGGTATGATTTCGGGCAGAGACGTATTTAGCCCTTCTCGTCAACTGGAGAGTGAATACTTTTTCCTTTATTTTTTTTTACTTGGTCGCCCTCGTTTCACTACACATTACCCCAAAACCCCAACTTTGCGGACACCCTGTATATATATATATATATATATATATTTGCTCTAAGACAGTCTTTTGACATGGAAGGCAGTAGATAGCACCAAATCTTCTCTGTGTTTATTGCCAAAGAGATCAGTCAATAGAACTTGATATATGTAAATTTTAGGTATTGATAAAACCTATAACGTGATTATTTTCAAACTCCAGAGTCTGGTCACATTCTACGAACAGTGCTTGGAAGAACTGACTCAAGTTACAGCTTTGGCGCGAAATCTTAGGTTTGATCCTTGGATAGAAAGTTTTGCCACCTCGCGTTCACAAAAAAAGTTAATGCACTGAAAATAACCCCATTTCCTGGATATCGTGCCCCGTACCCGTACAATTACTTTGATCCGTGGACATTTTCATCCTGCGTCGGGGTTTACAATATTCCACAATTTGAAAACATTATTGAACAATTTTCTGGTCGGCAGAGGTATTCCGTATCTTGAAAAGTGATATTTTTTACGTAACAACCTGCCGTAGTAGTTCTGCTTTGAGCAATTAAACAGCCGACTATCACTTTCTGTCAGTCAGAATTATTTTTAAGTAAATGTATATTTCGTTGATCTTCGCTCTTATTATCTAGGCAACACTATATAATTCGCAGGTAAGAGCTTGATGAAGATCATACCATCAGCCCAAGGCAAATCCCTGATTCTATCCAATCCAAACGCCGCCCAACTAGTGAAACAACACGTCCACGAACAGCCCACCACCACCAAACAACTCCAACCGTCTCTGCAACCGATCTCCACCCAGACCCACAAACTTTCCCCCCTGAAACAGACGCCCGACCTGGTGGAGTGCTCCACCAAGGACGTGGTGACCAGCGTGGCAACAGCAACGGCCACCGCTCAGCAGCTGCAGAACATCAAGAATGTCACGCTGCTGAGAACGTCGCAAGCTGGAGGGCAGAGTCTTACGTCGACGTCGGCGGCGATTGTGATATCGGCGCCGATCACATCTGGACAGAGCACGTTGTCATCTTCGAAGGTAGGTAAACTGATAATATGGATGTAGGATTATTTACAAAAAAATATAACATAGAAATACGTGCAAAGTAAGAGCAAAGCACGACCCACAGAGGCTTGTGCGTGGACGTGCATTATTTTGCACAATATACCAGGGTATCCTGAAAGTTCAGACTTTCCTTTTCAGAAACAACAGAACTTAAGTGCGATAAAACAGCAGCCAAAACTAAAAAAATACATATTGATAAAGTACTCACTATTCATTTAATAAGGAAATCCTATCACATGTTTGTTGACTTCTTTCTCAATTTGAAGCTTTCAAGGTTGTCAACTGCGACGTTTTTGCACGATATAAATAAACCTAGCAGTTCAGGATGCAAACGTCCAGGAAAATGCTCTGAATACACTCGCGAAGTCTCTTGAACACGCTCACGTAAAGTAACACCAAATCGGATAAGTATGTTATTGCCATAGGAATGTGCGAATTTAGGTTTTTCAAATTCGGATTTGTTAATGGTTTCACATTCACACATATAGTATCGGATTTGAATATTGGCGCACGTTGTACTTTTTCACTTTTCATGTCGGATGCCGGACCTGAATGTCCCATTTAAATTTTTTCTAAACATAATATCTGTGTTATCTTAAAGGTTTGGTATATGTGTTACTAGAAAAATTTGCGTATTACATAAACTATGTGCTGTGTAGAGACTTTACTTTAAGAACATACTATACCATAGCATAAGTAGTATACTTGCCCAAACTTATCGGTTATTCTTAAAATATCGTAGATCAGAAGGTGCGTCGTTTGCTACATATTATAATGCTTCAACCTTTTTAAAAATCGGTTTTGTAGAAAAAAGTTTAATACGTAACCAAATGATTTTGTTGGTTTTTCAATCCAACTAGGCGAATATTGTTTATGTTATGGGCCTGCTAAACGCGGCGTTGTTGACGATCTTTTAGGGCAGGGATGACGTTTAGTTAACAAATACGATAACGCTGCCCTATTCCCAATCATAACAAATTTTGGCGCAATCAGAACTAAAAACTATTCAGGAATTCAGGACCTTGAATCGTTCGGGCATCCCAAATTCGGCCTCAGTGCCCATATGTTTACATTCCATTGCTAGTCGCCAAAATTGCGTAGTTTTAGCGCATACTTTTGAAATCGTCTAACACCACAATTATCTGCAAACAGTCTCACTTTTAAAAAATAACTCGTGAAATACTAATTTAATGACAATACTATCAAACGATTGACTTCCGTCAAATGCACTTTGATCATCACTACAGACTTTAAAAAATCATTGGCTGGCTCCTTCTACACAGCCTGAATTCGTAAAAGTTTGTTTTTTTAATTCATATGGTAGATGTCATTTACCTCATAAATCCAAGTTAGCGTAACGCTACGAGTGTGGCATTATTAGCTTTTGTATATCACTTAAACTATCTGTCTTGTAGGTGGAGCAACTGGTTGGTCAGCCCAACATTCAAATCAAAGGTCACAAGAATCTTTCACCTGCTCGACAACAGCAGATTCTACAGACCATCAAGCAGAAAATCTTGCCAAACTCGGCTCTGTTGTCTGGGCAACAGCAAATCATTCTGAAAAAGGGAGGATTGTTGCAAGTCCAGAAGCAGAATTGTGCTGTTAGTGCAGCACAGATCATTGCCCAACAGAAAATTGTGTCGGGTAAGTATTTTTTTGTTGTTTTGTCAACTAAAATTTCGCAGTAAATATTGTTGTCATTTTGCTACTACTTCTCAGATATTGGTCTGTCACATTTTTGGGTAGCACTTTCAGTAGGTTTTAAGTAGAAGACATTGTTAACATTAACATAAAAACATGATAAAATATTTAGGCTACATTAGAGACAAAAGAAACCATCTTTGAAAATCAAAAAATCCTATTTCAAGTTCACAATGGTTCGATTATTTATTCTTTGTCCAGGAAGAGGAATCTGGTTTTTGTACTAGTACTTTCTTTGTTTTTGGCGAGCTCACCTGGAATAAATTAATTTGTTTGTTTTAGACACCTTGACGAAAACTACATCAACACCTCAAGGGCCTGTGGTAGCAAAGGTACTAACGAACGCAAGTGGGCAAGTGATATCAGTAGAAAGTTTATTGGCGCATCAAAAACAGCATGGATCTTTGCCTCAAGGTAAGTGTAGTTATTTGATTTATGCTGAGATTTTTATTTTATAATCGTATGATTTGTTTAATATTTCATCCAAATGCTATATTTGCATCAGTTATACGCATTATAGTACCATCACATGTAGGAAACTAATAAGTATTTAATATCGTTCTTCACAATATACTAAATATCATTTGGTATCATTCTATAAAAAGGCACGAAAAACACGTTACATGTTTTGCAGATGTCATGCTTTCCTTGAGTATCAATCGCCAACATTTCTGTCACTATAAAGTGGGATGAAGTGTATATTGTTTTTATTTTCTAGGTACGACGTTACGAGTATCAAGTACGAAAGGAGGCCAACAAAACTTAATCCATTTAACAGGCAGCACGACGAAGCAGAACGCAATCGCTCAACTAGCAGTGGGCAGCCAGGCCACCAACATACTAACGTTAACGTCACAACCGAAGCTGGTCATGGCTTCACAGGCTTCGACGATCACCTCGATGGCCACAACTACCAAACCGACATCCAAGGCTGCCAACAAGACGCAGCAGATGTTCGCTAAGCTTAATGCGAAGGCTGCCCAGCAGTTGATCACCTCTGAAATGGTAGGAAAGTTCCAACATTATTACAATCATTTTGTCCGTAGAAGCGAACTACTCGTGAGTTTTTTTTGTCAGAGCAACCAGTAGGATCTCTTCACTTTGTTATATTTTGAATCGATAATGGTTGTAAAAAAAGACAAAAGTTAGACACATAAAGAAGATATCTAATCCAGATGCTATAAATAAGCTAAACCAAGCAAAACACAATAAGAATTGTCATTCATATTGATCAATGTGATTTAAGCGGGTTCGAATCTCGTCCTAAGGGAAAAATTCTCTATGGATGTTGTGACTCTTCCTAGGTGGTAGACGGCCTCTGACTGCCGAACGCGAAGGTACCACCCGGCGGATCTCCTACACGGGGCAAGAATGTGTGCTTGTTGCATGCACCAGTGTTCCTTCGCTAGAGTTCGTGTGGCACCCCCCCTTTATCCTGTATTCACTATAGCCCCACGATACCCCATGGGTGTTTAGTCCTTAGGTGGTTGGAGTGTAAAAAAACATGACCTCACTCTATACAAGGCCCTGATAATACCTAGCCTTGACTATTGCTCACACGTTTGGGGTACTGCCACTCTGACTACATTATCCATGCTCGATGCTGTTCAGAGAAGGGTTGGCCGACTGATCAATGACTCTCTCTGACAGACAGTCTCGGGACCCTTTCTCACCGGCGAGCCGTCGGAAATCTAACACTCTTCTACCGCTCCTCAGAGCTCTCCTCCGCCACGCGGTGTGCCCGCCTAACTTCCGCCTCCCATCCTGACCGCTTCGTACTTTGTACATCCAGAACTGGCCGATACGGCCGCTCCTTTGTCCCTAGGGTCTCGAGAGTGTGGAACAATCTACAAGAGGAGGCTTTTCCCAGTTCTACTAACCTAAGGCAGTTAAAAAATCGGATTAACAAAGCATCCTTGGGATCCTCATAGTAGCCGCGTTGCCCTGGCATTTAGGCTTCTGCCTGCCCGGCTGCTTCAGTGTAGTGGGGCGCCACGAAATTTGCCACGCCTTTTTTAAAAAAAAATAGGAAAGAGGAATCACACCATCATTTCCTCTTATTTATTAAAAAGGTGTGGCAAATTAAAAAATGCTTTTTAACCCCTGACGCAAAAAAAGTATCAACGCGAAAATGGCAAATGGCCTGAAGTTTGAAAACATTTTGACTACAAACAGTATTTTCATTATGTGGGGTAAGGAATATCGAATATCTCTTCAAGTCTAAGAAGTTTTAAAAGAATGTGAACGAGCTCATTGGTCCGTTGATCGAAATATGAACGGATGATATTGCCTTATCGACCGACAATTTTTTCATTCGAAAACTTTATACGTTCTCGATAGAAAATATTCCGAGTTTCAGCTACATCTCAAATTCTTTCTAGATATCTGGAAGCAGGATGTCAGGATTTATTTTGGTTTTTTTTTCAGAGTATTGACGGCCAGAAGATAGTACCATCGAAGATTGTTATAGGGCAGCAGAACCAAGTGAAGCTGCCCAACGTGAAAAACGTGCCATTCTCGAAGCAACTAACGCTGACTGTAGCTGGAAACGCCAATAATATACGGATGGTGAATGCTGCCAACTTGAATCTCACGCAGATTGCTGGAAAGCCGGTCCTGTTGGCTAGCAAAGGGGGAACTGTGCAAAATTTTCAAGGTACGTCGACCGTAAAATTTCGCGGATCATTAAAAATTAGGGTTGTCTGCCTTGAAAACATCGACTCTCAGGTCTTGATGTAGGGTCTGCCAGTTCAAAAAATATCGGCTTTTTCAATATCGAGCTGTTTCAAAGTAAAAATTTGCATAATTTTTACTTCCCACACCTACTGCCGAGGAAGTATTGTAAAATTTCGTAATAAATACAATACCTATACATCACGAAAAACCATGTCGCTCATTTCCGTCGGTATATATTTCGGCTAATTCTATAATATTTGCGAATCATTGCTCGGATTTGGATGATTTTTTTTATTTAAAACTTTTTTTTGTTTAAAACATTCAAATTTAGCTGTTAAAAAAACATGTTAAAACATGTTTAAAACAGTAAAAAAAATTAAAAACTATATAATCTAGCTACGTTAATGAAGTTACTTGAAAGTGTCATTACTATTTTTGATCCAGCTCTATCAGAGCACATCTCTAATTTAAAGGCGGTCTGGAAACTACCGTGCGGATGTCGGGGAAGTAGGTACACTTTGGGTAATTTTTTCGTATTGCGATCTCCAGCAGTCAAATGTGCGAAGTCGTAGCGTGGTGGTGTGTTTTGTTTTTTGTGCATTAAAGAACGGCAAAAAAAAGAAAGGCAATGGCAGGGAGGAGAAAGGATCCCGTGTGGAAATATTTTAAGGAGACTGATGCCAAAGCTGGCTCGAAAATAAATAAAAGAGCTGCAACATGGATATAGTGCCACTGGTGGCTAGAATGCGCAAGCATATTAAAAATAAACAAGGAAGTTTGTTACAAAAACAAATTATTCATATATCAGATAGTTCTGATTTACCGACAATGATGATGTTTCTACCGAAACTATTACCTCAAAGTTAGGTATATATATATATATATATAAATAAAAATTTATTCTATGTACATTTTTCGTGACTTTATATTAAAAAAAAAGATGGATTTAAGGATTTTTGATTTCTTGTTATATATACAGGGTGACTTCGAAGTTGAGTCATTTATTTTAACAGTGAGTAGATCTGATCAAAAGAAATGTTTTTTTTCCTTTAACATTTTTCTGGTAAAATTAAATTAACAAAGTTATAGCCCTTTAGAAGTTTGAGTACCGCCCTGTCTCAATAATAATATTATGTGCTCGTGTTTGGCAACAACAGATATAATCCGCCTTATCTGTTCATCGCATCGGAAACAAAAAAGCGAAAGAATTTGAAACGTTTATCAGGATGTCAGTCAATGTTTCAGACGGTAACGCGTGAGTGAATAGTGGTGTTTGTTGCGTGGCTCAAACGAAATAAAAAATGGCACATGTTTACGAAAATGCTGAACTTGTGGACATGATTCTTATTTAATCGAGTGCAACCAACCCCTCGTGCCTTTGTTAATGTAGTACAAAGGGCTCGTGAATCAGGTGACTTAAGACCTCACAGGGGATATATATGTATATATACAGGGTGTCCGCAAAGTTGGGGTTTTCCTTTACACGACGTGTAGATCTTGAAAACATAAGCAATTTTTCTTAGTACCATATACACCAATGGCTTAAGGGAACCGAGATAAAGGGCTCTGCAACATCAAAAATATCTGAATACCGTCCTGTAGCCGCGACTCGCGACATCCCCGAGTGGTACTAGGACACTAGCTCAACCCGACGACAGAACTAGGTCACGCGTGTAGAGGTAAACGAACCCGTATAATCGATTGCGTTTCAAAAAACAACAAGCACTAGAGACGTGGCTAGAGAAGTGCAAGTATCAAAAACTAAAGTGGCACGTCCAACGTGTACAAGCCCTTCAACCTGACGATTTTCCAGCAAGAGTGCGGTTTTGTGAATGGTTGTTGCATCAACATGACAATAATCTGGACCTTTTGAAGTGCATATTGGTGACAGACGAATCTACGTTCACGCGTAATGGGGTGAATAACTTTCGCAACACTCATGTTTGGTCAGTAGAAAATCCGCAAGCTGTCCGTCGGGCACATTTTCAACAAACATTTTCGTTGAATGTTTGGGCTGGCATGGTGAACGGTATGCTTATTGGACCATTTATTCTCCCAAATCGATTGGACGGGATGCAATACCTAGACTTTCTACGCAACATTTTGCGTTCCTTGTTAGAAGATGCGCCATTAAGTGTAAGACAATCAATGTGGTTTCTGCACGATGGTCATATTTGTTACCTCTGTTCGTGGTCTGCACCACCGCCGGCGTCTGCTTGGTAGCGCATCAGCTGATTTCATTTTCTGTTGGAGCGGTATGATTTCGGGCAGAGACGTACTTAGCCCTTCTCGTCAACTGGAGAGTGAGTACTTTTTCCTTTATTTTTTTTACTTGGTCGCCCTCGTTTCACTACACATTACATTTGTTATTTCTAGGGTAGTTGTTTCTGAAAAGGAAAACCCCAACTTTGCGGACACCCTGTATATATGTACGAGCCCTGCTCGTCCAGCTTCAGTTGACCCACTTGGTAAATTTGCAATTGTTGGCATATATTGACGATCATTTAAACTAATAGAGGCATAATTCTTAATTTTTATTTTGCAAACTGCATCTTAAAATTCTATTACACAAAAAACTAAACTAATTATAACACTTGGAGCTGACTAGAGCGAACAAGGGGGAAACAACAAAATTTGTGATTTTTATCTCTAAGAAACAAGAATTCGTAACTCATTTTACCACTGAGTAACATCACCTTTATTTTTAATTACAGCTTCAATTCGTCGAGGCAAAGTATTTATTACGTCCTGAAACTCATCTGGAGTGAAATTATCCCAAATGTTCTGCAGTTTTTCCTTGAGTTCTTGCGCAGCTCTGGCAGGATAGGCTCTTGGCCTCTTTTTCATGATGTGTCATAAGGTCTCTATGGGTGAAAGGTCCGGACTACTAGAAACCCATTCTAGGAGTGGTACTTCATGGTCTAAAAGCCATTTCATGGTTTTTTAAGTATTTCAGGCGGCGCAGTCTTGCTGGAAGATGAAGTGATTTCCAGAGATCCTGCTCGATCTGCTCCAAAGTAGGCAACAAAAATTTCTCTAGGATGTCTAAATATTTATCTGAGTTAACAATGCCATTGACAAAATGCAATTTGCAACTCCTCTTGCCGACATTGAAGCCCAGAACGTTACTGAAGATGGAAATTTAACTTTGCGATTGAGACAATCAGGATGATAAGTTTCTTGTTTTTGGCGAATAATTCTGCTCCGACTATCACCGACGCAAAGTTCGAATCGTGACTCGTCACTCCAGTGCACACGATTCCACCTCTCCATATCCCAATTTCGATGTTTTTTAGCCCATTTTAACCTATTTTGCTTCTGCTTTAGGGTCAATAATGGTTTTTCTTTAGCCTGCTCCAAAGGAAACAATAATTAGCTCTTGGTGTCTTAGGATTGAACTCGTGAAACTTACCTTGTAAGAACCATAGCCTAGTTTTCTTGCTTCTGAATGACATGTAGACCTGCAAACACGTCTTCTAACAGCTTCACTCCAGAGTACACTCAACTCTCCGTAGTTAGCACGTCTATTAGACTTGACAATTCTGCCGAAAGCTCGTCTATCAGGGTCTGTTAATTTGGATTTTTTTACATATCTGGGTTTTTGGGCAGTTGAACCATTTGATTCGTATAATCTTACAATATTTGATTTTCCCGATTTATGCAAATTAATGATAATTGATCGAATGTTTTCATCTATCGCCTTTCCTCTGCCCATTTTTGACAGCAATTACGAGGTACGGCCGCCTGATAAACTAGTGTTCGCTAAAACAAGCGAGCATCGTTGACAAACAAGCATTGTTACCACGTCCTTCTTGACAAATCATCGTTAGCAATATTTGGGTATTGAAGTTTTTTTACACAGTTGCCGATTTTTTATGTTACAACATTGAATCTCTATATTTCCTATATTGCTATAAATAGCATATTTAGTCTTATAACTTACGATATCTTTTATATCTCCTATATTTTAGTGGGTTTTTTGCCGATAAAAGTCAAAAAAACTACAAATTTTGTGTGTGGGCCAACTGAAGTTTGACAGGGCTCGTATATATATATATATGTTTATAGAAATTTGTTAAGTAACTAATTTAATGTTATAATACAAATAAATACATAGTCGTATTATATGATTATTCTGCTGCTTGTAGTGTCCTAGTATGAGTTCAATGCACTTTATTAAGTTCACTCGTTCGTTATAAAACATATTTTTTTCCACTAGTATTACTAGTATTTTTTAGTACCTATGTGTTTTAACCTATGGCCCTGTTACTTTCGTTTTGCCTAATAAAATCAATTTTGATCATACTTAAAAAGATATAAAAAAAAACTTGAATAAGTCACAAACGACAAAAAAACAGTGTTTAAAACAAATTGGCTTAAAACACCTTCATTGTTTTAAACATTTTGATTAAAATATAACAACCCTGGCTAAGGACAAAAACACAAAAAACTAAACCTGATAATTTGATTCTTTTTTATTTAGGGCGATTTTTCTGTTCTGTTTTTGTCCCAAGTCGTTCAAAATTACCAATTTAAACTAATTAATGTTTTGCGATTTTCGCTGGATAGTCAAGGTGTGCCTGTGATGATCAATTATAAAGTCATTATAAATTGAAAAAGGAAGCTCATAAGGATATTTTTGAAATGATCAATCTCTCTTCGACAATATTTATAACAGTTCTCGTTATGAACCATATTTTCTTTAGAAACATTTCAAGGTGATAACCTTGCTCATGGATATTGCCTTCATAGTAACGCTCTCCTTGGGCGATACGTTCGAAGCAAAGAGCTGTTGGTGACAGACCAGAAGCATCTCCCAAACACTGACACCAGTGTTTCTCAAAATGGGCTATAACGTCCCCAAGGGGCGGTAAAAAGTTGTAAAGGAAATTGAGGGGCGAGTAATTGATTTGGGGTAGGACGCATTGTACCTTGCCTGTCTTCATATAAATACTCTTGGGTTTAACCTGCTTGTTTATTTACCATTCCTATCTTTCTAGGTCAGAACGTTGTGTTACAATCGCCTACCAATGCGAGCGGCGGTTTGGTCTTCCAGAGCGCTGCAGCTGCTAAAGCAGCCACGGCTACCGCCTCGACGTTACAGCAACAAGCCAACGCAAATAATCTTAACCTGATTAACCAGTCGAACCTGGTGTTCAGTCCGCAGGTGAAGGTGCAACAGCCGCAGCAGGTGGTGTTCTCGTCGACGGGCGGTAAAGCAGCGCAACAAGCGACCGCTGCAGCTGTTCAACAGGGTATATCGCAAGGTATTATTTCTACTAAACTGATTAGAATTGCTGACGAAACATCGTATACAGGGTGTCCGGAAGCGACGTCAAGCCTGAAACGGGGGATAAGCCAAGCCGTAATAGTTATCAGAAACATATAAAAAAAAAGTCGTGTACTTTTCAGGCTTTAAAAAAATCGGAAAAGTCCACACCCTGCGATCTTTTAGTTCCCATTACTACAAATTTCAATTTTTTGTTAGACTGAGTGACGGACAGCGTCATTCTACGCTTTGACTACTAATCCCCCATTTTAATTTGCTTCCAAGAATTAAAAATTTAACTTTAATATGGAACCATTTAGTCTTGGGTTACATCAATTCAAAATTTAAAATCAAAACAAGGTTGCTATTCAATCACGCTATACAAGGAAAATCGTGATTGCACCAGCAATACCCGAATTATTAAATTAACCTGAACTAAATTAAAATAATCAGATACCTGTAAAAAACATAGGTTACACGGAGGTAAAATATTTCATGTCCTCCCTCAGCTTATAAGTAAAGCAATTAAAATGTTACTTGAGAGCCACAGGAATATTTTATAGTACATCGTGATCATGGCTCACTCATATTTCAGAAATATACAACCAAAATCAGAAGCTACAGTAACATACAAATTACATTATATTATTCTCAGTGTATGTACTATGATACAGAACAATTTACAAATGTTACCAATGAGAAATCCAAAACATTTCTTTCTTTTTACTACTAAATAAGTTGATGAATCAATAGCTTTTGACTAATTGCATATTGACCTAAGTGGTGGATAATTAAATGGTTAAAGTATAACCCTAATGTTACATAAGAACGCCTAAACTGGCACAAATAAAATTACTGATAGTTTTATGCTTAATTTTAGAACGAAGTGGTTGTGTTTTCAATTTGTCCGAGATTAAGACAGACCTAGCAAAGTAAAAAAAATCCTAATTACCTCGAACAATGAGGGTTCACAGAACTGGGGAACTGCTCTTCACAGACGTGAGTCATACTTAAATTCGCCTCGGATTGTCACTGCAGACGGTTGCCCTCTATAGAATTAGAAATCATGTTGAGGAAATGAACACGTGGCTTGGAGAAAATGGTCACTTTCAGCTCGATGGTTGAGTGTAGTTATGTCTACGGTAGAAAAAGGGCTCCGACAACAAACTTACTAAAGGATTTCTATTTCTAGTAAACTCTCCACCACCCGATAATCCGCAGCACTGCGTGTGAACTATTTGCTGGTTACTTTGTTGAAAAATCTGCATCTATTATTGTTTATATCAATGTTTCATGCTTCTTTCTCTTTAAGGTCACATAGTGATTGGGGGGCACCCGGTACGACTGCAGTCAGCTGGCGGGGGCGGTACTGGTGGCGGCGCAGCTGGACCTCAACGGGTGGTATTGGCGAGTCAAGGCCAAGGCGGGCAGATCGTTGCGCAGCAGATTCTGCTACCGGCTGGATTCCAGGGTACTGCGATCAACATCAAGGCGCTGCAGGGCGTCAAGGTCATACCGCTCGCGCAAGCGCACGCAGCTCAAGGAAAAGGTGAGTTTATAACACTCGGCAAAAAGTTTTAAAACCTGACCGCATTGTGTAGAAGCTTTTTTTAAATAAGGTTTTGTGATTAGGTATAATGAATTTATTTTTATTTCTAGTATTTAACGAGTGAATGTTATATTTGTTTTAATTTTATTTTTAAACGATTTTATAATATACTTTTGACTATTCATACTATTACTATGAGGAATGTAAAAGTATTCTATTTGCCATGTTCAATCATTGAATTTCATTAATTTTATGGGATATACTGTTATGCTTTCTCATATATGAAATATTGAACCTTATGAATTCTATAACAATCTGATTGTTTGAGGCAAGAGTCGTAAAGGAAATCTGCATAATTGAAATGTGACAAAACTAAAGCTTCACATAATATTTTTTTCGAATTATGGTTGAGGATATGTCGACTGCAAGCTTTATGTGGTAATTTGTCCCTCAATGCTCAACTGATTATCCGCTAGCCCTTGGCACGTCTATAACTTATAAGTAGCCCTCAGATTTTGATGAAATGAACTTGGTTTTTTAAAGTTTCGGGGTTCCTGGTTATTTTTAGAAATTTTTTTGTAGGGGTCAAAATTATTGTATGTTCAGAATAATTAGCTAAGTTCTGATCTCTCTCTATTTTTTCCAGGTGCTCAAGGCAGACAAGTATTTGCGAGAGTAATGAGTCCGAGTGTGGTCAAGCAGACAACCCTTACTACACAGATACCTGATAAAGCAACTGATGCAAACCCTCCATCATCTAGTGGAGAATAATTTTTTGTAAATATTGTTAATAGAAATCGAATCTAGTAGAGATGATTTTGCAGACATTTCACGGAAGGTTGTACATTTAGCTAAATTTTTTAATAATGTGATATCATATGTTGTAAATACTAATTCTTCAATTCTTTTTTTATTCCAGTATTTATGTGTATTAATTAAAGACCTTTTTTATATTGACCGTTGTTTTACTCTATTCTGTGAAACCACGACATGTAAAGTAATTTCACGCATTTCCGCGTTCCTGATTCGCCCGGTTGATTTGACGATTTTGAAAAAAGTCTAGTCGCTCACATACATTTGCATCAGACTGGCAGAAGAGGCGATAGCTATATGACGGAGCTTTAACTTTGTTACCTGGAGCATAACGGCCTATGCAGTACCTCCTTGCTTTTCTGCGAGCAATTTTTCCCGATTGGATGAAAACAAGTTTAGTCAGCTTGGAGACTTTCGACCACAAAATTCTGTATCGCCAAGAAATTTGAATTTACTGATAACTTTATTACTAGGAGCATAGCACACCATTTCACCGCCTCCTTGCGTTTCCGCGATCCTTATAGCAAATTGCTTCTCATAAAATTTCAACGCTTCTACTATGAAAATTTGACTGCTGGCTGTAGATTAGATTGTTATCGGGGGCATAGTAGCACTTTCATACCCCCGCACGATTCTGTTTCCGATAGCAAACTGCTTCTAATACAATTTTGACGCGTCTAGATTCAAAGTCTGATGGTTGGATGTACATATTCCAGGTTTTTCAGATTTTGTATCAGGATCGCAGAAACGGCGATAGGTGTTGCCATTAATGTCGGGAGCATAGTAGCACTTTCGTACCTCTCCGCGCACCTGTGGTCCTGATAGCAAATTGCTTCTCAAACAATTTCGAAACATCTACCATGGATATATTAGGATCGCAGAAGCGAGTAGTAGTATTGCAACGGATACTTTGAGCAGAATAGCATTTAGATACCTCCTCGTGTTTCTGTGACCCTGATATCAAATTGCTTCTCCTACATTTCGATGGAATTTTGATACCTTGATGTCTCCTTATAAAGATTTTCTATTAGGATCGCAGAAGCGAGTAGTAGTGTTGCAACGGATACTGGGAGCAGAATAGCTTTTCCATACCTCCTCGTGTTTCTGTGATCCTGATATCAAATCGCTTCTCATACAATTTCAATGCTTCTGCGATATACATCTTACTGGTTGTACATATTCCGGTTTTGCAGATTTTGTATTAGGATCGCAGAAACGGTGATATGTGTTGCCATTGATAGCGGGAGCATAGTAGCATTTTCGTACCTCTTTGCGCCCCCTGTGGCCCAGATAGCAAATTGCTTCTGATACAATTTCACAACATTTACGATGGAATTTTGGATGGATTTCGGCTTATTAAGATTTTGTATCAGGATCGTAGAAGCGAGTGGTGATGGCACTGATATCAGGAGCAGAATAGCATTTCCATATCTCCTGGCGATTTGGGGATCCTGACAGTAAACCACTTATACAAACGGTAAAATTTGAAGACTGGATCTGGGCTTTTATATATTGTAATCCGTATAGAAATGTTTACCTACTGGGTTTGATTTTTGCGATCAGATGTGCTTTCGGGCACTTAAAATTCTGTCCGGATTGCAACAGCGCCGAGAGGAAATTTAAATTTACAACCAATCAATATTCATAACAAAGCACGTGTTCGAAAAAAATTCTAGTAGGATCGCAGAAGCGGCGAGCGATATATAGCTAAGGAATCGAAATTTGTACCCGGAACATGGTTCCTTCTCGATAGTTTTCAGTAAAGATATCAAATAGCCAAATCCAAGAATAACATCATCTTGATCCATCTGATATTCTACGTTGAGGGTAAGGGTGATTTACAAAATCCTCAAAAAATGTTAATAACTTTATTAATAAATAAATCAACAAGTTGAGTCAAACATGTATTTTTGTAAGATCAATTTCATTCATAATAATACACTTAGTATAATGGGATAATAGAGAAAAACTGAAGTGTCTAAAATACGATGATATTTGTAAAATAAAAACTCAGTCTATACAGATTTTTTTTATTAATATGTACTGGCCAAAAAATACAAGTCGCAGCTACAGATTGTTCTAAAAACATATTATAATTTAGATATTTTATATATCACTGTACAAAAATATCAATCCAGATGAAAATAGCGCCCTTACTTCTTAAATAACCTTTTTAAATACTTAAATTCTAAAAATTCCTCTTTCTGGGCCTGTAATTCTGAATCTGTAGCTGCTTTTGGTCTCAAAACGATGTGAGGCAAGATTCTAATACTCAATAAAAGCGCATTGGAATTTTTTATGTACAGTGTAAAAAATACTCAAAGTAGCTCTACAGCAACTGAATATCACTTTTCTATAAAAGACAAATTTGCTTTCACTCAGTGATTTGATATGGTTTAATATATTTTAAATCTATTTAAGCGCTACAGTATTCGCCGTGTAAAACTTGTCAGTCATTACAAGGCCATCAGTGAATAATAAAATCATTTCTTAACAGAATACTATTATTGCTATATAACATCATTAATATATTCGCAATTCTTACACTCCTGTCAGAATTGTATGGCATATAAAATTAGAGAGATCGTAGATATAAGATTGTCCACAGTCTCTATATTTTTGCACAAGAGGCTAAACTAAATAATCCAGAACTAATGATGATTTTACTACAAACATGCAAAAACGAATTTTACATATTTATAAGAGAATATGTATAAAAAATATGACTCAATCGACCCGATAGGTTGATTCCACCATCACCTAAACAATTCAAAATCTTGAGCATCAGTGTCTGGATCAATTAGTCTTCGAATTCTTGTCCAGAATATTGAGGGAAATTTCTGGTATTCATATAAAATACTCAAAAATAATAGAAATCCTATCAAAAAATGTTCAAACCTAGCCCTGAAGGTTTTTAACAGAAATGTGGGTGAGAAAAAATAAAGTGTCGCTATCAGGTGTCCAGCCATCCTTTTGCTGTTTGGATAATCCATGAGAACATTTTTTGTTAATTGAGTCAAAACATTAATGGCAGATATGAACATTTTTTATAGAGAAACGAGATTTTTTTGTATCCTATACGTAACCGAGATAATGTTCACGTATCATCATATGTTGTATAACCACTCATTGCAACTGTCTCAAGGCCGCAAGGAATGTCAATAAAAAAACATGGAATATACACTACAGACTAGGAACGAAGTATCACATTTTAGTTGGGCCTGAAACAGTCGGGTTAGAGTGTATTCTGGGTAAGTAAGGTTTCCTCCTCACTCTCTTTCCACCCCCTTCTGTACGTGATCGTGCATCCGATCAGGCTAATAAGAAGCCCGATAGCGACCATACCATAACCCGTGTATTGGCCGGCAGATGGCATTACTAGCAAAACTTTTGCCAACCCTATCAAGTCGCCTGTCATCTCCGCAGTTTGGCTGAACCAGAAGGCTGGTAAAAGGTTCGGCTTCATGTTTTCTAACATCCTAAATGGAAAAATATTTTTGAGCTCAATATGGAAAAACAACTGGTATAACTTTTCATTAAGAATAAGGTGATCTCGGAAAATCAGCATGGTTTTATCAACGGTAAAAGCACTGAAGCTGCGGTGTACAGTATTACTGATCAAGGCCCTTGATAAAATAAAACATATTTGTGGCCTTTTATAAGACTTTCCTGGTGCTTTTGATTATGTTGATCATAAGTTGTTGCTGTGCAAGTTATGCAGATATGGAGTTTGAAGATTGCCATTACAACTTTTTCAATCATATCTCAATGGAAGTTCGCGTTAATGATGGTTATGGAGGCTAGTGTTCTCCGAGGATCGGAATAATAGCATATGCCGATGAAACTAACATATATTGAATTTATCCCGATGGAAAGAAGGTCAATTATGTGCAGTAAATACACTTTGCCTGAAGGACCATCTCTACACGAATTATTTTTTTTTGAAATTAAATCCCTGCAAAAATGTGCATACATTTACGGCGTGTTTACGGATTGAAAATATATACTTACGTTATTCCTTTCACATTGAATAATTTCAAATTAACTTGGAGAGTTGCTTGAACTCTTAACGGAAGTCCGGTACTGGGCTCTAGAGCGATGAACATTTCATGTTTGCTCTTGTTAGGTTTCATTCCATCTATTGTCGATCTATAATACTCGTCTGCTAGGTAAAAGTGGGCGTATGAAAGGAAAGCTGGGGCACCAAATCTAAAAGACAACAGTTACGTTCACATAATAATATTCATCAATCAAAAAAAGAGGTCAAGTAGGGTGACAACGTTCCCACGCAACGCTGTCAAATATACTGCCGCCAACAAAATGAGATATACCTTCCTTCACCCCCTACAACCCCAACCCATCCTGAAAATGATGAAAACCCTCTGTAACGTCGAAAAATGAAGTTTGAGCGATTTTTTCGTTTTTTTGCCCTGAGATCCGCCGTCACTGGACCGATATTCAAAAATTATAAAGCTTCTTCGTCCTTAGCATAGTCATAACCTTGTTTGAAAGTTTCATCCAAATCCGAGCAGTACTTTCCAAGTTATAGGTGGTCCAAAAATTAGCAGACAGACCGACAAACAGATATGTCGCAAACATTAAAAAACATAATATCTCATCTCTAAAAAGTGGAAAACCTCGTCCATTCGTCTTTGCTTGTCAAAGTGGTCCGTAGGACCCTTTCCTTTGGTTAAAGTATTGTTGGTTAGTAGGTATGTCGGGTTTGATTCTAGTTGACCATGGGCAAAGAAAGAAATGAAGACAGGGAAAGAGCAAATAGGGGAAAGAGGGTTAGTTGGGATTCTTCGGACTTGGTAAATTTAATATTAATCCAGAAAAGTAATTTATAGTTTGTTGTTACGAAAAATTCAATTTATGGTTGACATAAAATTACACGACTTAATTATGTTCATACGGTGAGCCACGATTGTGTGTGCTTATGACTGACGTGTACTCTATTGACTCTCACTATACAGTTGCTATGCGATTTCGCTTGACCAAGCAAAACATCAAAACAAATTCAAAAATTCTAAAATCCATAAGTCTGGGTGGTATATTTTTTTGATTAAACTCACTTACTTGCAAAGGGAAACATTCCTAATACCACTCGGTTGTTGTACATGATCAGGAACGAAACATTTCTGCTCAGGAAAGACAGTTCCGTTATCAAACACCTCCTCAGTTCCGACGTATTTATCAGATTCCATTCCGTCAAGCCAGAATTTACCATCTTTCACTAATTCTATCGAACTAAAAGTATCGACGTGTAAAACTGATATCTATACAGCTTCTTACCACAAGTATTGCATAGTGGCTTGGTTATAAAGGGTGGGCCAAATAGAATTTTTTTATAATGCAGTAAAATGAATGAAAATCAATTTTTTCAATTATTCGACTTTATTGGAAAGAACAAACATTCCGATTATTTATGGAACACGATTTTATTCATGTGGCTCCCTCGACTACGTTTGTAGTAGCGGATACTGTCGATCCAATTTTTCAAGACGTTGTTGACGGTGTACGGGTGAATCTGACGAATAGCTGGTTGAATATTCAACTTAGGGGCCTAAATCGTATGTGGGTTGTCCACATAACATTGATCTTTTACGGTTCCCCCACGAAAAGAAATCCAACGGAATTGAGTCGCAGCTTCGAGGCGAACGATTGACATCGCCACGTCAGCTGATTACAAGATTACGAAATTTGGAGTGTAAAAGATAGATCGTTTGATTGGATGTGTGGCATGTGGCTCCATCTTGTTGAAACCAAAGGTCATTTCTACCATTGTTACCAATTTATGGCCATAAAAAGTCGGTAAGCATGCCTCGGTAACGCTCTCCAATGATTTTCACGGCGTTGCCGACTTCATTCTCGAAGACAAATCGGCCAAGCTGGAAATGCGCCTCATCAGAAAATATGATTTTTCGAGCAAAATCTTCATCGACTTTGAGCTGTTCTAAGGCCCAAAGTGAGAAGCGATACCGAAGCAAATTATCTTGGAATGTCAATTCTTAGGTCAATTGGATCTTGTAAGCGAATAATCCAAGGTCTTTGTGTAAGATTCTCCTCAGGCTAGTGCGACTAATGTTAAGTTATTGCGATCGACGGCGAGTTGATGTTCTGGGATTAAGTCGCACACTTTCGACTACAGCATTGTCGACTGTGCGTAGTACCGTATGAGTACGTGGACCGAGATTATTGTCAACGAGCATGCCCGTCTCATGAACTTTTTGCACAAATTTTCCTACAGCAGGCGCGGTGGGTGCCTCCCTTCGGTCAAATTTCTTTCCAAAATTCGCACTGTTTGAGCTACACGGCACTGACTTTGGAAATAGACTTTCCATTTTTCACAACGTTGTTCAAGCGTAAAACGATTCATTTTATGCTGCGGAGGTATGATACTGACTTTTTGGTGATATGGCGAGCAAGAGAGAACTATCAGTGCCGACATATCCTATGATTCAAAAAGAAACCACTAGATGGCTCACCCTTTATTTCTTAAGCAGTATGTAAATTGGTTGAACTACAAGGTCTGTAAATTAAGTAACGTAGCATTCGATCTGGCAAACACTGGAGGCGCCGGGCTTAGGGGAGAGACAGAGGAACATATTATCCGCCTTCAATGCAAGTTTGAACTCTCTCGAGTCATTTGGTTGTCTTAAAAGAAATCAATCTCATCGCTTAATTCACAGACCTCTTATAGGTCGAGTATCTGGGCTAGACTAGTATCAATTAGCCATGCTGCCATTTATACACCTGATGCTGCACCAGCTGTGTAATACTTGTGTAAGTAGTAATAAATCAACAACAAAAAATCCTTGAATATACACACCTACATATGTCAGTAGCAAAAAGTTTCAATTTGTCTCTACCTAAAGGCGGGTACCAAAGTTCCCCGGTTGTACCATCTACATTTCCGCAGCTATCGGGCCAATATGGTACATCAGTCTGGTAGTTCCAAGTGTGGAGTTTGCCTAAATTCTCTATACCGTTTGCACCATTGTACATGTTGAATATACCGTCATATTCTAAACTATTATTCCTCTGGAACAAATATCATACAAACTATTATTAATTTAAACTCCAGAAGCTTTCAACATAAATTGTTTTTATTCTATTATTATTACTGTTATATTTCGTATGTCCTATTTTTTATATCATGGTGAAAAGAAAATATGAAAATGCTCAGTATTAATTTGTGACATTGTTGTTGTGATTTTAGATTTCTAATCTAAACGATGTAACTATAAAATATCATCACAGGATTTCAGGAACCATATTCATAGAAATAACAAGTCATAACTCATACTTACATCTACGAACCAACCAAATTTCGTGAAAGGCACGTTCACACCACTTATGTTCAGTTTATGTACAAGATCTAACAAAGGATCTTCGTAACCTTCAAATAGAAATTCTTTTGCCTTTTTAGTGATAGCTAATTTTACCCTCTTTTCTACTAAGAAAAAATTTACTCCTTTCCGTACTAGTATATGTTTATCTTTCACCAAGTTGGCCACACTCTGCAAGAAAATAAATACGTTAATACGGGTACACCTAAGACCTTAGGACAGAAAACAAAATAATACTTGCATGATTCGGAATGCGAGAAGTAAGCCAAAATAATTTGCTGTTATTAGATTTTGAGCCGGCGTAAGAAAAAGGTGGACAATAACGTAGAGAAAAATAAGTATTTTCAAGCAAATCATATTTCTAAATCTGCCGTTTTGTCCAACGGTGAAAGAATCTCTAACGCGTCATTCATTGTAGCACGGTCTTAGCTTCGCGAGATTTTTTCGAATGAAAATGTCGATTACGAGATTGACATTGACCACTCGACATTCGAGAACACCCCTCCCGCCAGGGTTTCTTGCTGCAGACAATTAGATACTACCTGGTGCCCGATATGTAACTGACTGGTTTGTATCTTGAATATTTGTGCAATGAAATAAATTAAGTCCATTTTTTATCTTAATCTTTTATTGAAACTTAGAAATTATGTATGAAAAATAATATCAGACAAATGTCCGCCTCTAGAAGCCGCGCAAACCTGAGCCGTCTTGATTACATTTTCCATCACTTTTTGGTAGGTTTCGGGAGAAATATTTTCAACCGCTTCCGTAATATTGTTCTTCAGCTGCTCTACAGTATTTGGTTTGTTGGCATAAACCCTATTTTTCAAAAATCCACATAAAAAAGTAAGGAGCCGTTAAATCCGGTGACCTTGGTGGCAAGTTGACATCACCAAATCGAGAAATTAAACATCCCGGGAATATTGTTCGCATAAGATTCATTGTTTCCCTAGCTGTGTGACAAGTTGCTCCGTCCTGCTGGAACCACATGTTTTACAGGTTAAATTGTTGGACTTAAGGAGCCAGAAAGTTTTGCACCATATCACGGTAGCGGTCGCCAGTGACAGTAAGATAATTACCTGCTGCGTCTTCAAAGAAGTAAGGTTCAATGACACCTCTATACCAAATACCGCACCAAACGTGACTCGACGAGGATGTAGTGGTCGTTGATGGATGACACGAGGGTTCTCTAATGCCCAGATACGACAATTATGCTTATTAACAAATCCGTTCATATAGAAGTGGGCTTCATCACTCATTATCAGTTGACGGTAAAAATCGTTATTTTTGGTATTAAGCTGCAATATTGCATGACTGTATTGTCGGTGACTTTCATGGTCACTTGGGTGAACTGAATTTTGTATGGCCGCAAATGCAAGTCTTTTTTTAAAATAGTGCATAGTGACGTGCGAAGAATACCCAGTTCTTGAGAACGATGTCTGGTAGACGTCTCAGGGCGCTCCACTACACTTTCACGAACTCTCTCGAGTACGAACACTTCGAACACGGCCGGACCTTGGCAACTCTTAAACTTCACCTGTTTGTTCAAATTTCCGCATCAACTGACGAATGCTGTTGACACTGGGCACATTATTTCGACCGAAATCTTGTCGTAGCTTCCGAATCGTTACAACAATCGTCTTATTATTTAAGTAAAACGTTTAAACAATACGGACGCGTTGTGGGATCGTGTAGCGCCCCATGATGAATTGGACACATGTGCTTTAAACAAGTGCTATAGCGCCACCGACTGAAATGTGTGTATCAAAAATAGCGCGCAATTCAAATCAGTCAGTTATATATAAGGCGTGTAGACGGCAAGGCGTTGAAATACATCTCGCATTCAAAATTAATCAATAATATACGTGTGTTCGTACTCAAACAACGATTATCTAATAGCCGCAGCCGCAAGTGAAAACTTTCCATTTTCCCTTAAGTAAACATCCGTTTAAAACGAAAATACCTATATTGTCCTTATAGAAAATGCTTACCGAAAGGATTGGGTTGTACGTAGTTATCTCATCTTCCAAAGATCCTCCTGACTTTTCGGGAAGAAACCTCCATATTCTCCTTTGCATAAAAGTAACTGTACCATTTTCATGAAACGTGATATTTTCTCTGATGTGATGCTCATGAAATATATAAGGTCCGCACTCTATAAAATTCGGTTTCACGTTGGGATTCTTAATAACTTCGGCTGAATTCGTCCAGTTGAACAGGTGGAATTCCAGGTACATCGGTATTGGAGTTTCTTTCCACATTTCGAAGCCTTTTGTGCTACGACTTCCTAGAGAAAGTTCCTACAAAAAAATCATTATTTAACAATCACAAGTCTTATCGACATGGTTCAGAAAGACAAACAAAAGATAAGTTTCAGACGTGTTTGGTTGATGACGTCTTTGAAAAGAATAAAATATCTGCTGTGTTATTTGGATAGATCTATTCGGAAACTGGTACTAAGTATTTTTCTTCATAATAATTCAGTCATTACAATATACAGGGTGTCCCAGAAGTCGACGTCAAGCCGAAACCGGGTGATAGGCAAAGTCATAACAGCTATCAGAAAAATATTTAAAAAAATTTTATGTATGTGCTTTGAAAATTATAGGTCTTTGAAAAAAATATAGAAATTTCACACCCTACGGCAGTCTATCAACTCCTGTTACTACAAATATTAACTTTTTTTATATTTTATTTTTACAATGTAATGATGAATAATGCATCTTCAAACTGGTGTATCAACCTTACTGCCAACTTTTCTCGTTCAGGAAAAATTGCCACTTATTTCCCAACCAAGTATTCCAAAGTAAAACTTTGCTCAACTTTAACTGGCTGTACTGGAAAAAAATGTACTACGAGAGTTTGGCAAGTAACCTTAAAAGTTGGCGCATTTAATAGCGATTCCAAAATGGTATAACACTTAGAAGATTACTCGTTAACTTATGCACAATCTTTATTTGAAAAAAAAACTGATGAAAATTTTTCAAAATTTCCTAATTAAACAGCGATTATGAAAACGCACAAGGACCCTTAAGGATAACAGTTTGCACAACAGTGGGCGTCAAAATGCTGCTGATGATGATTTACCTTTACAGCAAATGCTCAAACTATTTTCCTTCAGCCGCAATACACGCTCGACATCTTAAAAAAGATCGGGTTATTAAACGAGCAAATCCACGGTTATTAACAAACTCAGCTGCTTCCAATAGTCTTTGCCGTAGCTCAGCTACATTTTGAATCGGCTTGAAATACACTTTTTCTTTTACAGTTCCCCAATAAAAAAATCTAAAGGATTCAAATCAGGTGATCGGGCTGGCCACGGTATTGTACCAGACCGCCTTATCCATCTGCCTGGAAAGTTTTGATCGAGATACTCTCTCACTGAGAGTGCGTAGTGC
This sequence comes from Acanthoscelides obtectus, assembly GCA_963669975.1. Lineage (NCBI taxonomy): Eukaryota > Metazoa > Arthropoda > Insecta > Coleoptera > Chrysomelidae > Acanthoscelides > Acanthoscelides obtectus. Next base: position 34,713,887 of record CAVLJG010000003.1, on the reverse strand, counting down.
GCTGGGCAGCCATCATGCTGAAACCACATGTCCCTGTAAATACTCAGTGGCACGTCCACCAATAAATTTTGTATATGATTTTTCAAAATATCCAAATAAACTTCAGCAGTCAAAGTCTCTGGGAACTCAAACGGACCGATTATTTTACCATTTAAAATTCCTGTCCAATGGTTTATCTTGAAGCGATATTGAGATTTATCTTCTCTCATCGAATGTGGGTTTGCTACGTGCCACTCGTGTAAGTTATGCAGGTTCATGTACCCATCTTTCTTAAATGTGGTCTCATCCGACCATAAAATTTGTTCAAAGAACTGTGGGTCTTTCCTGTATCTTTCTAACATTGTGCGACAAGAAGCAACTCGGGGCTCATAATCCCGGGGCAGGAGAGATTGAACATGCTGTATGTGGTATGGATGGGGACATGTGGTTTCAGCATGATGACTGCCCAGCGCACTATGCACTCTCAGTGAGAGAGTATCTCGATCAAAACTTTCCAGGCAGATGGATAGGGCGGTCTGGTACAATACCGTGGCCAGCCCGGTCACCAGATTTTAATCCGTTAGATTTTTTTTACTGGGGAACTGTAAAAGAAAAAGTGTATTTCAAGCCGATTCAAAATGTAGCTGAGCTGCGGCCTATTAGAAGCAGCTGAGTTTGTTAATAACCGTGGATTCGCTCGTTTAATAACCCGATTTTTTTTAAGAAGATGTCGAGCGTGTATTGCGGCTGAAGGAAAACAGTTTGAGCATTTGCTGTAAAGGTAAATCATCATCAGCAGCATTTTGACGCCCACTGTTGTGCAAACAGTTATCCTTAAGGGTCCTTGTGCGTTTTCATAATCGCTGTTTAATTAGGAAATTTTGAAAAATTTTCATCAGTTTTTCTTCAAATAAAAATTGTGCATAAGTTAACGAGTAATCTTCTAAGTGTTATACCATTTTGGAATCCTTATGAAATGCGCCAACTTTTAAGGTTACTTGCCAAACTCTCGTAGTACATTTTTTTCCAGTACAGCCAGTTAAAGTTGAGCAAAGTTTTACTTTGGAATACTTGGTTGGGAAATAAGTGGCAATTTTTCCTGAACGAGAAAAGTTGGCAGTAAGGTTGAGACACCAGTTTGAAGATGCATTATTCATCATTACATTGTAAAAATAAAATCCAAAAAAAGTTAATATTTGTAGTAACAGGAGTTGACAGACTGCCGTAGGGTGTGAAATTTCTATATTTTTTCAAAGACCTATAATTTTCAAAACACATACATAAATTTTTTTTAAATATTTTTCTGATAGCTGTTATGACTTTGCGTATCACCCGGTTTCGGCTTGACGTCGACTTCTGGGACACCCTGTATAAAATATATCTTTCTTGCGTTTTGTTATAATGTGCGGTAGATTCTTGTCTTTAATGACTGAAGCGATAATTAATAACATCCCTAAAATGTATGTGGCTGTCTGTTGTCTCGCTGATTCATTTTCACGTTCTATTAGCCGTTAACTGAAACCACATATGTATATAGAAAATTACTAACGTTTCTCCAATTCCAATGGCCTTTCTCAAAGTACAAAATGAGTCGACAATTATCATTGTGGCGAGCGTCAGTACATTTGTTACATCAACATTTGTGGTATCATCTAACAGCGAACAGATTAAAAGTTCGATACTTTTCACTTTGCTGAAGACATTATTTTTTAGCTGAGTGAAAAAACATGATAATTCGTCATTCGCTCTTCTAAAGTAGTCATAAGCGAATAAAAAAAAACATGCAGTACCGAATAAAGGCGGTAAGAAAGTGAGAGTTGTGGAGGGTGCCAAGAAGAAATTAATATGGGAGAAGGGCGCATATTTTATACTTTGACGTAGGGCCCACAAAACTCTAAAGCCGGCATTGGCAAAACGTATGGTGAAATTAATTCAAGTAATTAGATATTATTTATGAACTTTAAATATCTAAAGCTTACAATACATTTTTAATTCAAACACACAACTATCTTAATAACGTTGTTGTGGGTATGACCAAATACTTCAGTTAAATAATAAAAACATGTCAATCAAACATACCTTTTCCATAATGCTTTTGAAAAACCCTTTCCAGCCTACGATGAGCAGTATTCCAAGCATCAAAACAGTCCCTGATACTCCAAATGTGGTCCATTTTTTGCATGACGGGGTACAATACGCCATTTCCTATGAAAATTGAAACCGCACTGGTTATCACAATCACACACTAATAGTTTACTACATTTCATTAGAGATATAACATCCAATATTATAGAGAGGCGACACTGGTTAGAACTGACGCGTAGTCAATGGTCAACTGATTAACGCGAAGCGAGATTATTCTTCTTTGGAAACGCGAATGAACGTTGAACCGACGCATTATCTATTATCTGCTTCGTCAACGATCATCGGCAGACGTGAGAATTTCAAGCAGGAAATAAAAACCTTCAGAGATTGGCAAAAATTAGCATTAGCTGAAATTCTACAAGTACTTCAATGAAGGTTATAGAAAAATGTGTATTATCAAAAAATTTCAGGAGGACGGAATACCAACATATTGCGTTCAAAAAATTTTTACTTTTTCTATGAAGTAGTCCCGTAGAATGTGACCCTACTTCTTCCATGGAGGTTAGACTACTCCAAGACGCGAGGAAATCTTTATTCTCTGACCTTGACAGTTTAGCTTGCAAATATCACATTACATCGATATCGGGAATAGAAATCAAATCCTATTAACTGATACTTCTGGGGGCAAATTGCAGATTATATAAATGTATCTTTCAATGTACAAATTCCAAATACGTTTTTATTAATATCCCAGCAAAGAACGAGGATGGAAAAATGCCGTCAAGTAGGTTGACCGTTATCAGTTCATAAGGGATTTTATTCAGCCCAAATTAGTCCCTCAGAAAAAAGTCAGGTCTATATAATTGGTCCATAAACATTCTTCCCCTAACGGTAGACCATGTGGCGACGTCGCCTCTCCCCTATACCTAACCCGGTAAGACGTGACATAAAAAAACTGAGATATACCTTCCCTACAACCACTACCCGCAAATTTGTTATCTCTAAAACTATTTTGAGGATTGATCAGGGTCCTCTGAAACGTCAAAAATGAATTTTTGGTCTTTTTTTTCGTTTTTGACATTTTTCCCCGCCACCAATGGACTGATTTTCAAAAACTGCAAAGCTTTTTCATCCTTGGCATAGTAGTAACATTGCGTAAAAAAATTTCATCAAAACTCGAGAGGTACTTCTCACGTTATTGGCGGTTATAAGATTAGCGGACAGACGGAAATGAGTGACATTGTTTTTCGTAATGTACATGTCATTTAACATACAAAATACATAATGTTCGCGTTTCGAAAATTTTCTCGGATACAATACTGGACCGCCAGTAGGCGTGAGAAATAAAATGGATGCAGACAACCTATTTTAGATATTTGAGATGCAATTTTTGTCTACGTGGAAAATACCACACTGCTCACGGAAGCTTTTGTGAGAGACGTGTAAACGCAAATGCGAGGAAAAATGGATATAGGGTAATAGGGCTGATTCACACTTAAATATTTATAGTGTATACAGGGAAGAAGTGACAGACGCATTAGTAGAACCGAAGAGGAAAAACCTCAAGATCTAGTGGGTCTGTAAATATATTAGCCACAATGGATTTAGAAACACGCCACTCTGCTTCCATCAAGCTCTTTTATTTGATACCAGTATCATAGGGATAAGACTGACTTTAAAAGCATTTTCACCTACAAAGAATTCGAATCGGTTTTATCTCAAAACAAAGAAAACAGGTAGATCAAATTATCTTTTTATATATTAAACTCAAGGTGCATACAAAATGTCTGCCATTGACAAATATTTACATACCGAAAAGTACTTATTTTAGGGCACTTAATTTTTAGATCACATCAACTCATATATACACAGTATCGTTGAATGTATACTTTAAAACAATCTGCGACAATATATGTTAGTGAGTGGAATACTTTTTTAAAGTGAATACATATTTATTTAATCTAAAATTGTTGAGTTGATATGGAAATGCGCACGTGCATTAAAGTCGCGGATGATACGTTGATATAGTCAAGTAGATTTTGCATCCTGCATTAAAGTGAAAATAATACAGGATTGCTCCATACTTCGCGGAGTGACACTTCGACATTGTTGACTTTAGACTTACGTCTAGACGCCTTATTTGAATCCTCAAAGTAGTATATAAGCTACCGAATTTGCATCAGTTAACATATGATGGACATTTCATGGTACAAGACCGATTGCAAAAAAGTTAATTTAATCCGTATCATTAAATATTTTGCAAATGACTATGAGTTTTTAGTATAGGTGGATAACTTGGTATCTAAAAAATGAATACTAAAATTGTAGCCAACAGTACGTTCCTTGCTTGGAAAATATTTTTATCTCCTCTGGGTGATTTATAACTACGTGATGATCCAATCATACATTTTGTAAATGGAAAATACTACATTTCATTACGAATTTGGATAGCTCCTTTTAAACGAACCAATTCGATATAACAAACTCTAGGATATTATTTTCAAATTGTTGAGATATTCGACAATCTATCGTAAAAAAATATACTCAAGTTTGACAACTCATACCTCCTCAACTGTGGAGTGGTTGAAGTGATGAATTTTTCGACACAAAATTTTTATTATCCCATATTTTCTGTAAACCTGTAGGATGATCAAGAAAGCAAAATGGACTATTTTAATAATGTTCACATTCTTTGATTCCTCCTTCCACAAGCATTCCCTATTTATATCACTGGTTTTTGAGCTATTTAAAACACCAGGACACCTTTTTGACTTTTCAACTTTATTGCAATCATTATGAAAATACACCAATTCTAATGATCTATCGTTACCAAATAAAAGCAATTCTTTATGTTGATAAGGTATTGTTATATTTTTCAGTTACCTTGATATCTAATTCACAAAAAGGTTATATGCAACTCAAAAATCAGACGTACAAACGCCCATAAAGTCTAAACTTATACAGGGCGTTCCTTTGAGAATTTTGAGAAACAGTTCATTTTGTATTCCTGGATATCCTGTATCAACGATCCAGAAAACTGAAAAAATAGGCAGGGAGAAACTATAGGATCATAAAATTTTTCAAATGAAAAATTCAGTACTCTAGCCATAAGAGTTTCGGAAGTGCGAGTCGTCGAAGTTGAGTGTTTTTTCGATAGATTGTTGAATATCTCAACAATTTGATAATAAAACCCTATAGTATGTTATAGTAATTCCTTCATTTTAAAATGCCTATCCAAATCTACTATAGGTACAATGCGGATGTTACCTTTCAAATGAATCAACCTGTACAGTAAAAAATATTTTCCCGATAAGTAGCATACCGTTGAATACACTTTCAGTGATTAACTTTTTTAGATACCATGCCTAATAATGGAGTTATTGACCGAGCCCACACTAAAAAGTCACCATGTATAAGCTGAACGATTTTTAATGTGTATGCTTCCACTCATCTGGATTCAATAGTAAACAAAAATAATATTTCACATTTTTGAAACATCTATAAATTTTGGAGTCCGCTTTACTGAGTGTTTTGTGAAATATCATGTGACTATATTTCAATTATATGAATTCGGAGGTCATTTTTATATACATATAAGAGGTGGATATACGTAGTCATGCCATAAGTTCTGTCCCTCGTTTTCAAACAAGTGTAGACCTGTTAATACTTGTCCGATTGTTTACATTGTGGTGTCAGTTGATTAAGCGCTTTTCGGGTAATTACATATACCTCAGTTTGTATTGATCTCTCGAAGCATAACGATGGAGTGGGACAAGGCAGAGAACCGTATTGCAGTGATAGCTTTACATAAGTGTAATCACAGTGCTAGTCAGATTTTTGAACTCTTACGCGGCCTTCAAATATCGCGTAAATTTGTGTCTAGGACCATTCAGCGGTACAATGAGACGTCCTCTGTTGATGACAGGCCAAGAAGCGGAAGACCTCGTCAAGTAAGGACTCCAGCAGCCATCAAAGCCGTAAAAGCCAGGATTCAAAGGAATCCACTCCGGAAGCAGAAGATCCTATCCAGGGAAATGAAGATTCCTGCCCGGACGATGTCGCGCATCATTAAACAAGACCTAGGGCTAGGGGCTTACCGGAGACGTACAGGCCAGCGACTTACGGCCACCTTGCGACACATCAGGGCGACAAGATCCAAGAAGCTCTTGGAGAGGTACGCAGCTGGGGGATTCCGAAAGATTTTGTTCACGGATGAGAAAATCTTCACCATAGAAGAAAAATTCAACCGACAAAATGACAAAGTGTATGCAAGGAGTTCACAGGAAGCTTCGGAGATCATTCCGAGAGTTGAGAGAGGCCACCACCCTGCGTCAGTCATGGTTTGGTGGGGGGTGTCCTACGAAGGGGTCACTCAGCTCCATTTCTGTAAACAGGGCGTGAAAACAAAAGCGGCAAACTATCAGAGCGACATACTGGATCCTATCGTCAAGCCTTTAAGTGGTACATTGTTTGCCAACCAACACTGGGTCTACCAGCAGGATTCCGCCCCCGCTCACAAGGCTAAGAGTACGCAGCGCTGGCTGGAAAGCAATGTGCCATAGTTCATTGCTGCGGAAGATTGGCCCTCAGGGAGTCCGGACCTCAATCCTTTAGACTACAAGTTGTGGGACCTGCTAGAGCAGTTGGCCTGCTCCAAAGCCCACCGTAATATCGAGTCCCTGAAAGCGGATTTGATCCGATCAGCGGCAGCTATTCCTTTGGAAGCTGTGCGTGCAGTGATAGATGAGTGGCCCGCGAGATTGAAGCAGTGTGTGAAGGCCAAGGGGGGACATTTTGAATAAAACTGTTTGATTATGAATTCTAAAAATGTTGTCGAATAAATAATATCTTTCATATAAATATATCTTATCTTGTTTCATTTTTATCATGAGATTATCATGGGACAGAACTTATGGCACGACTACGTAGAAACGATGTTTTGTACCAATGACATCATTTCGCTGTTTGCTCGTCTCTAAATATGGAATAATACAATACTTTTCTTTTCGAAAATATGTGCGTTAAAAACTTCAATTACCACATAGTTACTAACTCTTCTAACAATATATCTGAAAATATCAACATAAAACGTATTTTATTTATTCGATGGGCATGTCACTATGTGTAACATGTTTCCAGCTCTACGATTTCCAAGATATTTTGATATTCTGGGAATTAATTAAATTCTGTTGAATTGTTGAACGTATAAAATAACAAAGTGCTAGATAAAACAAGTTTAATCCGCGTGGGAGGGTAAGTCACAATTTTACATGTAAGATTACAGCCTTACCTTAAAAAAGAAGACAATACAGAATACAATATGATATTCAACCACGCTATAGCACTAACCAGCTATCCACGCAATTGGGTGCAAACACTCGTTAACAATTACAATAGTTCACTTTTCATCGCATCGCTAATTACATTGTATCACGAAAAACACTCAATTACAGTGGTTTTTATGACTTATTAATTACTATAATATCGAAGAAATTGTAATGATTCACCAGTCCGGGTATCATTTTCATAATCTATGAATAATAATGTGATCAAGAAATTGGAATGTTATTAATCATCGTTTGCTTAGATAAACGTATATTTATATAAGAAGTGCTCAAAGTTCAATTGTTGGAATTAGGGTTGTATCGACAATGCTATGTGCAATATCGACTGACAAAAATAAAGGATCAGAATACGAGGTCTGTGAATTAAGTCACGAGCCAACGTAGTGTTCCATCTGGCAACACTGCGGCGCCGGACTTGAAGGGGAGACAGGGGAACATATCAACATGTGATCCGCCTCCAGTACAAGTTTGAACTCGCTTGAGTCATTTGGTTGTCCGTATCGATTTTTTTTTTTGTGAAACTTTTTCCTATTGTGTAATATCAGGTTTTGCTTCAGACTTGGGCACAGTGCAACGGAAACTCTTACTAAATTTCAGCAGGCCTGCGAATATATTGTTTTGTCAAGTACCCAGATTTTTCGGTGGTTTCAGGCATTTTTAGGAGGGAGAGAGTCCGGGATCTTGTGCGTTCAGATCGACGGTTGACAGAATGATCGGGGAAGAGTTAAATTTGACTCACACCACCGTTCATCAGATCAATAACAACTGGCTCTTGCATCACGATAATGCCCCTTTGCACACAGCAATGTCAATAAACGATTTTTTTGCCCGTAAAAACATTTCTGTGACTCCTCAGCCACCTTAATCGTCTGACTTGAGTCCTTGTGACTTTTTTCTCTTCCGGAAGTTTAAAAATCACCTCAAGGGAACTCATTTTGGGACTGTCGAAAACATTCAAACGGCTGTAACCAACCAGCTGAAGGCTATTCTAGTATGGGGGTTCTAGCACTGCTATGAGGAGTGGAAGAACCATCTCCAGCGCTATGTGGCTTCAGAATGAAGTTATTTAGAGGGTGACAATATAAAATTGTAATTATATTTGAATTAAAAAAATCAATATCAATTTACAGACTTCGAACACTATCAATATCTGACGCGCTGGAGTATTCCTATATAATTATTCTTTTTACATTTTTGACAAACTCCATAGGCTATCTCCACCACTAAAAGGGTCATCATATAACATTTTTTCTTTCGGTGATTTAATCCTCAAAACCTAATAGGTCCTTTCTCGAGTAACTACCCATTTAACTTCTTGGGATCCCCTACGAAGCGTACAGTTGCAATATTATTTCAATTCTATAATAAAACACACTTAAACATGAAATATATACCTATAAAAATGAAAGTGTTGCGATACTGCGCTCACAAAACCAAAGTTGAAACAATACAAAATGTATATACGCAATGTGTATAATATGTGTTATGTCTCAGTGTGCTTTATTATACATTTAGAGTAGGAAGTGTTGCGATTATGAGCTCATATAAAAATAGTGAGTTAAATAGTGGAAAAAATTAAATTTTGGACAGAAATCCCAGAATTATGAAATACTGAAATAAAGATAAAATAAAAATTGATGATAGTTCAAAATGCATTTGTACCTAAAATAGCTAAACGCAAACATTTCCTAACTGTGATCAACATGAAATTTGTGTTATTTTCAGTGTCAAAAAACCAGGTTATGGACCCGCTTCGCCACCCCTTCCATTCCCTTTTTGTCTTTTCTAATATCTCCCATAGAGTAACAATAGGACAAGCAATCAAACATTTAAGTTAGAAAATATTACATATCACCTGTTGTGAAATTCTCTTAACCATTTTTACAAATTGAGTTTTTTTTCAGAAGAATTGGTATGTCTTCGCAGTAGTTTTCACACTGCCATTTTTCATGTGAAACTCTTAATTCATGCTTATTTGAGCTAAATGAAATCGAATTCAACCAGTTCTTTGTGTATTAAAAGCGCAACGTGCTACTTTGCTGAAGGAGAAATCGAATTGCGTAAAGAATTTCTTATAGAACAGTAGCAAATCACATTTTTATTTTTATAGTTGTAAAACTGGTAAATATTAATTGCACATAACATAATGACATCTGCCATTCCTGAGACATGGAAGCGCTCCATAGGTCGACCACAGCCAGAGGATAGTGTCTTTTACTATTTTGCGGCAAAACTATCATTTTCGATGGGTCATTTGAAAACGCTAACATTGCGTGTTATATTCCAAGCATTAGTACACACTTTTTTCGATTGGCCATACAAAAGGCATTTTTTTGATCTGTGTGATGACCTGGCCATTGGTAGACTACATTTGATATGCTAATTGCTTTCGTTTTGCTCCCAAAAGTAATTTTCCACTTTTCAAGCGCTGCCGATTATGTAGCAAAGCGAAAACACCAAAACATCGTTCTTTCTCATCAATAATAGATTTCTAACATCAAGACATTTCTAACACATAGATAAAAGCTGTATATATACAGGGTGTTTCAGTTTATTGTTGCATAACTTTAAGATTCGATAGAACTTTTAAAATTAATGCATAAAGTCTATATAAACATGGGTCGGAAAATGCGTGGCTTCCGAAATACAGGGTGTTTAAATTTACTTTCTAAAATAGTTTTTTTTTTAAATATTTCGAACAATACTTGATGTATAATAGTGAAAATTGGTATACAAGGGTTTTTTGGTACGACAAAACGAACCATGAGCGTAGTTTTACTGTAGCAGCTAGAGGGCGCTCTCTACTGTACCTGTAGTGTATTAAAATGACCGAAAATTCTTTCTTAGTGCAATTTTTTGCTTTTCGAACAAAAAAACTGATTCTTCGCACTTTTCAACATAAAAAAGCTCTCCTGTGAGTTTTCGTTATAGTTAGCCGTTTTTGAGATATTTCGATTTTTAAGGTTCGATGCATTTTTAATTATTTATGGGAAAATATTTTTTTTTTTACATTTTCGATTTGGGCATTACAAGTAATTAAGATTATCGTTTAGATTGTGTTTTTAAACACAGCAATAATTTCTAACTCCAAATAAACATAAAAAAACAGAATATTAATCTGTTTAATTTTCCAATATTATTTTTAACAAATTAAATTAATTATTTACAACTAAAATGCTATTGGATAGTCAGGACAAAAATACAAAATCTAAAGTGGTTGCTCGAAATGTAAACCCAATTGTTCAATACACAATTCACATCTACGAATGATCGAACGTGGTATAGCATTATTCAAATAAGGCCTTATTTCATCACATGCATTCCTGATTCTGTCTATTAGCATATCTGTTGTGGTTAATGAGCTGGACAACCATCAAGCTGGAACCAGGCCAATCTTCTTAAATCTAACATAACATCATCCCACATATTTGCATGTTCAGCCCTTAAAAATTCCAAGAAGGTCGCAGCATTTAACCTTGCAGGCAAAAGTTAGCGTCCAAATAGTCGATTACGGTAGATACCAATCCACACGTTCACATTAAATTCATGCTGAAAATTTCTTTCCCGAACTGCATGCGGATTTTCATGCGACCAAATATGTTGATTATGAAAATCTACCACTCCACGTCTAGTGAAGCATGACTCATTGGTCCATAAAACGTTACTTAAAAACTCCCTATTATTATCAGTTCTATCAAGAATCCATTGACAAAATGTGATTCTTTGTTCTCCATCCCCTGGCTGTAGTTCTTGCATAGGTTTCTAAGAACACGGCTTGCTGAAATTCCCAAGGCACCAGAAACTCTCCTAACACTTGTGGTCGGATCTCTATCAAACTCACGCAGAATCATACGGGTAAATCTGCGCTGACGAACATTTATGTTTTGATCCCTTTGGAGATTTCCAAAACCATTTTCAATTATTTGGCGATGCACTCTTACAAATACTGAGCGAGTTGGATGTCGTCTGTTTGGAAATCTTCGTGCGTATTCTTTGGATGCTTCTGCTGCGTTTCCATTTACAAAGCCATACAAAAAATGAATATCCGCTAACTCTTGATTGGAGGATAAAAATGGCATTTTTATAAAACTTACAAAAAAAAACAGGTAAAAGAAACTAAATTTCGTGCATTCTCAATTGCAAAAAAACGTTTCAGGTTTCAACAGACAACAAAACTAACTGTCAACTAATTGACGTTTAACCTTATTCTGCTTTCAATTTCAAAAATATTTGCAGGCACAGCCTACTTCTAAAAATTATCGAGATACTTTCTAACATTTTATCATAAATAATTAAAAATGCATCGAACCTTAAAAATCGAAATATCTCAAAAACGGCTAACTATAACGAAAATTCACAAGAGAGCTTTTTTATGTTGAAAAGTGCGAAGAATCAGTTTTTTTGTTCAAAAAGCAAAAAAAAAGAAAAAATATTCGGCCATTTTAATACACTACAGGTACAGTAGAGAGCGCCCTCTAGCGGCTACAGTAAAACTATGGTTCGTTTTTTCGTACCAAAAAACCCTTGTATACCAATTTTCACTGTTATACATCAAATATTGTTCGAAATATTTAAAAAAAAACTAGTTTAGAAAGTAAATTTAAACACCCTGTATTTCGGAAGCCACGCATTTTTCGACCCATGTTTATATAGACTTTATGCATTAATTTTAAAAGTTCTATCGAGTCTTAAAAAACCGACAATTTCTAAGTATATTTACAATTTCACAAAAATAACGTTACGTAAATTGACTCTATACTTCGCATGCCTACAAAACAACTTATAGTACAATCTTACATGTAGTGCAATGACATCAAAAAGACGAAGATTTTGTCATGAAACGTTACTGCACTATTTCGGCTGTTCATGAGAAAAAATCGTTCGGATTGCACCAATGAGCATGTCCGTACGCGGTAGCCTCATTCCATTGAAGCTCTGGCGTAAAACTGTTTGTCAGCAATGTTTGATACCTCACGAAATCAAGTAACCTCATTAAATTACACTACAAACAACCTATATGTTAATATAGCGACCACTTCCCATGTGGATATCGCATCACCGCGCCCTCTGCTACCTGCTTTTATCAGTCCCTCGGAATAACCCCCGAAGAAGCAACATTTACAACCCCTTGGCATAACGCAAGTGCGACCGATAGGTACGCGGTCCGTCAGCTGAAAATATTTTTCTGTTTTAAGGGCAAATATGTTTAATAGGTGCTTAGAATTAACGGAGTTGAAAGTGTATTATATTATACTAACATCAAAAAACTGCAATACAGCCTCCCCATTATCCTACAAACCCCCAATCAAAATCTTTTTAACCCTAAACATTTATTCAAAACTGTTCAGGATCCGCTAAGACGCCAAAAAAGAAGTTTGACTAATTTTTATGATACTTATTTTTGGAATTTTTCTCCGCTGCCACTGGACCGATTTCCAAAGACTACAAAGCTTTTTCGTCCTTGACATAGTAGTAACAATGTGTAAAAATTTCATCCAAATTCGAGCAGTACTTTCCAAGTTATAGACTTGTCAGGACTAGCTGACGCAGACCGACGGCCAGATACATGTCATATAACATCCAAAAAACATATCTCATTTTCGAAATTTTTTTCGACTTCAATACTCCCATCCCAGTGGGCCTGGGAAGTAAAAAATCAGTTTTAACGCTCAAATTGTACATTTTATAAACAGAAATAATGCCTCAAAATCAGATTGGATTAAACAGGAAAAAATGAACCCTAACAGTAATTTAAGCACAGTGTATGTCCTCATCCATTATATCCCTGACGAGGTATGGCGTTTTATGTCAGTGTTACTTAAGTATAAAATGAAAATCAACTGATTGTGCTCAATATGCAGCAGCAGAAATTATTCAGACTTAATCTTTTTTCTTCAACTTTACATGCGGCTTTTCTTTTAACTTGTGTTTTTGCGTTTTTTGGTAGATCAATCAAAATTCGCTATCGAATCTTGTCAGTATAACATGGGGAGAGGCGTGCATCTATATCTGCTTCACGTTTACTCACTCTGCCATGCGTCATGTTGAAGATGAGGGGAAAGCACACGAATGTATGTTGTAAATAAAATTGTGGTTAAAGGAAACCATAAAAGTTTTTTCCAAAATCATTAGACAAAACATAAAAAAAACGTAATTTGCTCAGAAACTTTCAAACCCTAAGTGTCAAACATATAAAAGTAATACAATAATTGCAGACTATTGATCCTATGAATTGAAGGCTATATATTGTATCAAGTAGGATGAGAGGCAGATAACAAAAAATTCAATGATAATGCACTCACCCGTTTAAATATTGATGATACTGCAAGGTTACAAACAGCATAGCACCTCTGCTGTCTGTTATCAATCTATGTGATATGATATTTTTATATCATTCTGCTTCTGAAAAAATAAGTTAAATGAGAGACAAGATGTGGGGGAAATAATCCCACACACTCAGGCATATTGAAAATGAGTCTATGGACTTTTCTATTGCATTTTTGGCACAAGCAATTCTTTTTTATAATTTGATGGAATATTTTTGTCATAATACCTAAATATTTACTATTACGATTTTTTCTTTCTAGCATTTTTTCAACTGTGTGTTCAAATTTAGATTTTTATACAACATTGGTAAAATAATTTAATGCCAGATTCCACTAATGATATCATGATATCCATTATACTCATACAACTCTATGGTCCAGATACAGGTGTTGGTCTGATCTCAAACAACCAGTGTATGTAGTAGCCATGGTAACACTAAACAATGGTACATGCATACATGTGTAAACATGATTTTGCTCATATCTGATGAAACAAGTACTCATGTTGTCCTATCAGGAAAATTTCTACAGTTGGAATATGTTTTTTGAATATTTTGTGGCATGTTAGATTACAAAAATCCATGCCACTGACGTTTTTGTCACCAGCTAATCTTAGCAACCAAAGCACTGATTTTTAAGAAATTTGGAAATACATAATACATGGTGGTACTTTTGAAAATCCAGGTATTTAAACAAGATAACTCCATAGATACCAAAACATTTTTTATAGACATTTTTTAGGAATCAAAGTTTTAATCTCTCCAGTTTGTAAGTTGAGGTGAGCAGATTGTGCATGATCAGTTCCTTAACAGTATAATATTTCTTACTGATTACCATATTCCTACACAACCATCATATAACTACATAGTAAATGAGCAAATTCTATTTGAATGCTGAATTCGAATCAATTAAATTAAGTGTTGGTTTATGATATAGGACACTGAGGATTGTTATATGCATATCATAGCAAGAATTTTTTAACTGAGGATAAGTTGGTAAGTTCATTGATAATGTACAGGACATATTCATTGCTGCTGTTCTACATGGGCACCCTGTACAAGATTTTAACCCATACATGCCTATATGCAAACTGTACAACTTCTGTCTGATAGTTTCTTTAAAATGGATCAATTATCAATGAAAATGGTTTTACATATAAACATAGTTTTTTAATTTCAGCAAAGTAAAGACATAAATACATGCATCTTGCATCTGTATTTTCTTCAGCTATTTATATTTAGTCTTACCATAAAAAATATTAATTAACATACAGCACAACACTCAAGTGTTACCTGCTTGGTAGACACTCCCTAAGTAATTGTGCATAGTTCAGCTGCAAATTTCTCACAATATGTAATTCTGTCAGAGTTTGTAAGGCAGGTAGTGGGTACTATATTTAGTATATTAGGCATATGTATATGAGATAAATAAAAATATTTCCTAATACGACTTGTACTTTTCAAGTCATTTTTCAAACCGTATATGCATTAGCAACCCTGGAAATCAGTCACAGCAGGTCATTCCTAAAACAGCACTAGCAGCAACATACCTACTTAAAATCACATAAAAACAATATAATGATACTTATCTTCTGTTGCACAGAATAATATCACCCATGTTATATTACAAAGTTATGAGCTAAAGAAGTGAAAGAAATTATAGAAATTATTGAAATAAGTTAGTTTATTGGATTTTACAGTAAGTGCACCCATCAAATATGAATGCATCATGCCATGCTTCATAATCAATTATGTAGACAAAGAAAGTTTTGTTACAACTGTTGTTGCTTGGTGATCCATTAAATTAATGAGCATGAGCAGTTAAAATTGGAAAAATCTCCAAAAATGTATTGTATTGTGTACAGTGTAACACAATTTTTTAAAGCATAATAAAACAACTTACTTTGTCAAGATGATACAATACACTGATCGCAGTAGCAAGAGTACTAATAGCAGATGTTTTCACAAGACGAACAGGTTTCTAAGTGATTTCACTCTTTTTTTAATCGTGGAAACTGCACAGACTTTCAAGATCAAGGGTCAATCTGCCAAAACAAAACAATTAAAAATCGAAGGTTATGTTATATGTTGTGGTTGACAGTTGTTGACAGCTTCGCAAAAAACGACATTTGAACAAGGAGAGCCTCTGGTGGCTAGATAAAGTACTAACAAGAAAGTGTATACGAGGGTTTTTAGATAGGTATTGTAATACACCCAAAAATAATTTGGGAATGAAAGTCAAACGTTATTTTTTGTTTTTTGAATATGTAGCTTAGCCAAATGGCGTTTAACTCATATATTCATATTCGACTCGTCAACAAGAGAAGATTGAATTTCAATAGCATTTGCGATTCAAGTTAACGTTACATTTCGGTATATATTTCCAAATTTCCACCTACAAAAGTAAACGAATACTAAAAATTACACGACAAATTTGATATAATACTGTATTGGTGATATAAATCAGTGTGCAGTATCACTCTCGAATAGATAATCCATCAGGAACATGGCAGTGTCCGGGACTGCTTCAGTTTTTTCAACATACTCAGTCCGACTTCTGATGGATGATCGCCTGCTGGCTGACCTCGCGGATCTAGTGAACCTGGTGACACTATGACAGACTTCTGGATCTCGAGTATGGCTTCTAGTCATCGATCTCGCTTTTCTTTTAGAATAATATCTGAAAGGGATGAAAACGGCCTTGTTTACAAACATTGTTTTCACAATTTATCAGACGTACTAGGGAAACATTCAGCAATGCTTACCTCACATAGCAATAATACCGTTAGTATCCTATGAATGAAATAAATATTTCCTTTTTCAAATTTCCAACCATTTTCATTTTTGCGACGTCATTTTATTTTTGATGGACCTAGAAATAAGGCGACCAGGGAAGAGAGGGCGAATAACGTCCATGGATGCTCGGGCTGTGTGGGCGGTCGCCCCATCCTGCTGGAACCACACACGTCGGATTGGAACACGTCGCCGTCGTAATTCAGGGAGAAAGAAGTTGGTGATCATGTCGACGTAGCGCGCTGAGTTCACGGTAACGTCATGACCATTACCGTCTTCGAAGAAGTAAGGGCCAATGATGCAAGTTTGCGATACAGCGCACCAAACCGTTACTTTTGGGCTGTGCAGCGGTCTTTCGTGTAACTGTTGCGGATTTTCATTAGCCCAATAAGGACAATTCTGCTGGTTAACCATGCTGTTTAGGTGAAAGTGGGCTTCGTCACTCATAAACAAAATGAGGTTCTCATTTTGATCGATCAGTGCTTCCATCTCACGTGCGAAGTTCATTCGTTGTTCATAATCTCCGGGCTGTAACTGTTGCACAATGGCCAATTTGTAGGGGTGAAAGCGGAGATCCATATGCAAAATTCACCTTACCCAACGATCACTAAGGCGAAGTGCAGCAGCATGTTTCCGGGCAGATCGAGTCGGACTGCGAAGAAAGACCTGTCGAACGCGTTCAACATTTTCAGGAGTTCGAACTGTTCGCGGCGCTCCTCTTGGTCTTCTGTTGATCAGTTCACCACGCCTGCGAAGTGATTCAACCCAACGAAGGATGGTGTTTCGAGAGGGAACAGCTCTATTCCGATTAATGTTGAAGTGGCGACGAAACTCACGCTGTACGACGACGACTGACTCATTATTTCGGACGAAACAATAATAGGCGAAAACGCGGTGCTCCACCGTCCAAGGCTCCATAACAACTGGTAAAATAATGCTAGGATCTCAAGAGTCAAACGGCATCCTCCCCACCTCTCTCGTAGACGGAGGCGGAGAGTACTACCCATCCCAAAAACGTCCGTCCTCTCTGCCGTACCCTGTATATGAAACACTTATTCTGTGGCTATCTTGCTGACACTATAATTTTCTGGCCAAATAATAAAAACCCATATTTATTGTAACTTGCAACTGATTTATGACAAATTTATTGCTATGTGGACTGGACTATTCTAGGCCTATATTTATTCCCCTATCGACAAGTCGAGAAATACGCGATTTCCGGACCGAGTCGCGAACCTTCATAGAAGTGATCGATCGATGACGCCCAACGCTCTCGAACGTGAACTCGAAGCTCCTCAATGGGACCGCAAACGCTCACGCACATCCGCGTAATTCTGGTTGCCTAAGCGTCGCTGCTTCTGGACACCTGTTGAATCACCTGGCCGATGAGGGTATCTCCTGTCTCCCCGAGTTCGAGTTATACGAAGGCGTTGCAGTATAGATTACTTTTTACTGACGACACTACGGTAGTCATTTCCTGGGTACAATACAAATTAATAAAAATGTCATTCCTTTTTATAGGGAGACCGACCACAGAGACAACCACATGATAAGCTTTAGTAGCTGCAGTTACAATGCGGCAGTTACATTAGGAATGATGATCAGATACAATATTTTACCTGGTCATCAGTTGACTGATAAGCTTCAGCTCCTTTTCATTGAAGGCAGGAGTCAATTTGGACATTTCTGGATTAGCTTGTTGCAATTCCCTGGAACAAAATTTTCAACAATTTAAAATGAAAGTGGCAGTTGCAGATTTTTTTCATAAATATGAGTGTCGCATCTATGTCAACATTGTTAACCACGAAAAAGTATCAGTAAAAGAGTATTGAACCAACGTGTCGAAAGTGCTTATGATCTTATTTGAATGTCTCTAATAGTAACGTACGGTGACATTTCGTTTGCATCATTCCGGTTCTGTTATTACTCAAACGTATCAAAATTAATTTGTGAATTTAGACAATCAAATTTAGAGGATTTTGATAAAACCTTGAGAAAAATGAGTCTTTTAGAATGGTTACAAAATTTGTCGAATGATTTTAACAATGTCTAACCACTTCCTATCCTAACATATTCCCTTCTTCCTCTTTACTTTCTCGCTTCCTGCCATTCTTTTCCTCTTCCCTTTTTCCTTAGCATTGTCTGTTTTTTTTTTTTGGTGACAGGCTTACAAATTGATGACAATCATTTGACTATTCAATCGCACCTGAACCTCTTCTCGAACTTGATTATAATTTTCTTTAGTTGAATCAGTTCATACAGCTGAGGGTCACTGAGAGCTGCAACGGTGATTTGTTCGTCAGGAGGCTTATCTTCCATGGCGTTGGTTGTGGTCGTACTGGCAGGTCTTTCTTGGATCAACTTCCTCAAAGTCAAGTTTTCATCCTGAAGCAAGGCGAGCGAGGTGCGCATCTTTTCATCCCTTTCCATGTTCAAACCCCAAGACTTCTCCCTTCGTTCAATTAAATCCTTCAGGTAGTTTACTGTATTTGTCATTTGTGCCATCTCAGGTCTGAAATATTTCGATTTAGACCAAAATCAGTTACGCCAAAAGCATGAAACAATTTACTGCAATCGACTTACGATGTCAGTATGAGTGAGTCTTTATATTCATCCTTCACACGCTGTATCTGCCTTCTCACTTGCTCTGTCTCAATACAAGACCTACACAGAATACCTTCCCATGTTTGAATCCCCTTTTCTCTTATCTCTATCATCTTTCTACCAGCAGCCTCGTTATACTTCATGTTGATATATGCTTCTTTTAAACGCATAAATACTTCTTGGTTATCTTTGACAAATTGCAGTTTCTTTTCTAATTTCGCGTTTTTCGCCTTTTCATTCATGAGGCTGAAACCAGGAAATTAAAATATATTTTACTAAGGTGAAGAATAGACAAAATCATAACATTTTGGGGCTTCTGTAGTTGCTTTGATTTTAGGCCAGCCATTAACAGATATCGAGACGTAAATATATTATCTTCTGGGTTGTTGAACCTAAGGGGTTCTGGTGAAGGAAACTAGGCAGGCAAATAGGTCCATAGTACTCTAAAACAGATATTATGTAATAAAGGGGGACAATTTCTCATAAAATCTCAAACAACCGCGGCTGTTATCAGAAGCGGGTACAAGATGACGTACATGATGAAGGCTTCACAATGCGGTTTCAAAGGGCCCCAAAGTAAAGGAAATGATCCCGCGTCCCACGAATGTAGGAACTATAATAACACAGCGTAGCATCAAAAACGAGGTAACGAGTTGTTTTCTAGACAAGTTAAAACACCGCCCGCCATTAAAGTGGCTCTTGCATTGATACTCTTTATTAGCGAAACAACATTAAATACCCCGATCTAGCAAAAATCATACAGAAAAATACTTGACCGTTTTTTATTAGTAATCACAAACTAAGCCTTTTCATCTGATATTTTCGTCAATCATAGCAGCATAGTAGACGAGACTTCCTATTGAAAAACCTGCTCAAGTCGGTTCTTCCATTGGGAAGCTACGAGGTTGCTGACAGTCCTACAGATAGGTACACAAATAAACAGATACACACGTTAAGCTTACAACACCTCTCTGTTTAGCATTGGGAATTCAAATTTTACTGTGTGCACTAAAACATAAAAAAATGATAAGGTAGATAGTCCAGAACAAAAAGGTGATATTGCTAGATCATAAGGCAGTCAAAGAGTGGTGCAAGAAAAAGTTTACAGAGAAGCAAAATGTTGTGAAAGTATTGGATGCATGCATATTTAAACAGCATTAGCTTAGATTAAAAAGGAATGCCATAGTGCATTTTCTACAGTAGGTTTGTGTTTTAATCCCCAGCAGTAATTTAATATAATCTACCCTACGGTGCGTTCAATATTACTGTAAATTACCTTGTATTGGTTTTCTCCATCTCACACTCCAACACCTTGTACTTGAGCTCCGTGTTGACCAGCTTGTCCTTGAGTGCTTTTATCTCCTCTCCATCATCCAAGATGCTAGTGCTGATGGAGGACACACTCTGTGCCATGTCCCCTGCAGACCTTATGGGGCTGGATGACTTGGATTGATTGTGGGTTTCGTCGTCTGTTTCCAGTTCGTCACCAGTGTCCAAAGCGTGCCGCTGGTCGGCCGTGGTAAATGCGATGTTGTGCTGTAATTTGTAGCTGTAATCCATGATTGAAAGCCTACTGGTTGCCCCTCTTCACATGATCACCGTGAGGAATTTCACGCATGTCGGTTGATTTGACAGGTTTGAGGTCACTGCTTGACAGGTCTGTGTTGAGATTGTGAAGGGACTGGTGGTCTTGCATATCGTCTACAGAATGTGCCATAATTTTATACAAAAGGCTTCGTTAGCAGGAGCTGATAGCCTGAGACCTCATATACCACTAAATGTCCATTCTGCCAGACAAGAGCCTGCGGGCCGCTCAAATAACAAACGACGAGACTAAGTGTCCGTAATATGTTACTGAAATACAAATTACAAATTCTCCAGGTGCATTCACATAAAAAAGTACATAGACGTCTATTCAAACTTCTTTTGTAGCGATCAAAATATGGGCACAAATGTTTGGTGACAAAAAGGCAGTAGAATTACTCTCAACCGCCAGAAATCTCCAATATAGTAACATGATACGGTGGCCTGCACCAAAAAGGGCTGTGTTTTGTTGACAGGAGAAAGCTGCCATTACGTCAGGTATCAACTTTGGGTCTAAAAAACATTGCTCATGAACCACTAGTCGATTCCAAAAACGTGTTGCTTCCACCTTTGCATATTAAGTTGGGACTGGTGAAAAATTTTATGAAAGCTATGGATCGAAATGGAAGAGGGTTTCTGCATTTAAAACAAACATTTCCGAGACCTAGTGAGGCAAACATTAAAGAGGGAATATTTGTGGGTCCACAAATATGGAAAATCATGAATGATGATGTATTTGACAGTGCTCTAAATGAAACTGAATTACGAGCTTGGAATGCTTTTAAATCAGTTGCTGGAAATTTTTTAGGCAATGTGAAGGCGGACAATTATAAAGATATTGTGAGTGAACTAATTAGTGCTTATAAAGGAATGGGATGTAACATGTCTTTAAAAATTCACTTTTTGGATTCTCATCTCGGTTTTTTTTCCGGAAAATTTAGGTGCGGTAAGTGATGAACATGGTGAACGGTTTCATCAAGACATTTCTGCTATGGAAAAACGGTATCAAGGCAAATGGAGTGTCAATTTGCTTGCTGATTATTGCTGGACATTGTTAAGACATATTTCAGGAGCAACATATCGCCATAAAACATCGACAGCAACATTCTGAGATTAATGTTTATTCGAGTGTTTATTAGTGCTCTTACACACATATCCTTATATTTATAAAATCCCTTATTGCAAGAAAACCGTGGGTGATAGAAAAAATCGAATGCTATTTCCGGCGTTTTGGGTACGTTTTACGTAATAACCACCTTGTTTTGTTCATATCACAAAAAATTATTTTAATTTTGTTCACCAGTGTTATTCATTCTAAAACCGAATCGGCTATATGCAAGGCATGTGTTGCTTGGAAAATGAAAAACGCACGATAACCTTGCAAAATGCCGATAACAAATATATCAACTAAGGTTTACCCCAAAACATTTATTTCCTTCCTCATTCGCGCAACGTTAATGCGATAACAAAACCAAAAATCTAATGTATTAAGATTGTTGTAATACAGAATTCTACAATAATGAGTAAACACGGGACTTATTATGTTAAGAATGAGGCAAAAGACAAAGACAGGTCTTTCACGTATTTTATTTGCTCGCTTGCAATATTTTTGTTGGTTCTACTGACAATATACTCAATTTTAGTGTATTATACTGGAAATCTGAAGAAAATGCAGAATCGTATTGTGGTAAGTACGTATTCACTAAGCTAGTATGTATTTAGAGAGTAAGCCTTAAGGGTTCCATCAAAATTGCTTAAATATAGCATAATACATATCCGTCTTGAAAATCCTGCCAAAATGCCGCTTAGTAAATTTTGTGGCATCCGAAACGTTTCTTGACTACGTCCTGCTTTGAAATTTCCTTCACCATTTTTTGATAAGCCTGAAGATTACTTAATTTTAAAGAAGTTACCTATTTTACTATTTAATTATTTGTTCTCAGGATAGAAATGCCCAGACTTCTGCGACTGATTCCATAATCGCTCATGCAACACATGAGACTGTAAGATTAAATAAAACAAGCACAAAAAGTGTTGCAGCTGAATCAAATGTAACATATTCTGGAGGTAAAACAGTGTAAAAGATTTTGGAAAAAATATTTACAGTATCTACCTTGAGCTTAAGTATTCTATTTCATTCTATTCTATTGCTTGATAATTTTTAACCAATTAATAAAAGCTGCACTGTCAGTTTTTACAGTCAATAATTTATAAGTTTTTCAAAAAGTAAGGATGAGTTCTACGTTCTACCATGAATAAGACATCAGCGAATTTTTAATAATTTTATCATGATATTCACCCATCTTTGTAGAATAGCCACATAGGTACAATTCAGAATAGCCAAGATATTAGATACGTACTGCTGAAAAAGCGCAGCTGGCGTACTTTAGCAGAAAATGCTAATGTTCTTGGGATATTCCGCCTCGGAACTCCGTACCTCTGCGGCTCATAGTCATTTATGTAAAGAAGGCACTCAAAAACTTTTGCAGATATCCTAGAAAAAAATTTGGACGAAAACCACACAAATAAGCCAGATTTTTCTACGCCTGTAATTAAACGTTTCACTGATTACCTGCAACCTCTTCACGGGAGATCTGAATTTGAACCTACGAACATGTTCGAATCGGATAACGCAACCACGCGGCATCCTAACTACACTAGTGAAACTTCAGACGAATATACACCTTCGCTTGCTTCTCCATCGCAACAAAGCACAATAGTAACCGATTCAACAGTGTCATCAAATGACGCTCTTGCCACAATAGTCCAAGATCAGGACACTTCTGCGATGAAGCAAAGCTCTCTGGGTGAGATAGACTCAAATGAATCAAGTTTTACAGCAACTCAATCACCGCTGGTTACAAATTCAACAGAAACGATTCAAGCCTTGGACAGCATACATGGTACGATCATACAACATAATCTGGAATATAGTACAGAAAAATCAAACATTTTGTACGGTACGGATTCAGGTTCTTACTCAACGATAGTTTCGGATTCAACGAAATGTATTCAAGCACTCAATGGCGCACCTGGTACACATTTCATACAAACAACCACAAAAAAATACCTGGAGGAAGGCATAGAAAAGTCAAATGTTGAGATGTATGAAAGTTCCGCTACAATTTACTCAAAGCTAGCAGGCGATTCAACAGAATGGATACAGAAATTGAAGGATGTGCCTGAGTCTCCTTCCACGCCAACATCCATACAACAAAATTTGGATCGGAGTACGGAAAAATCAAAAGTTTTACACGAGACTTATCCAGGTGCTTCTATAACTTACCCAAAACTACTAACGGATTCCAAAGGCTGGATTCAGATGGTAAAGGGTGTTCCTGCTACATCTTTTATATCGACAACCACACCACGTCTGGAGGATGACATGAAAACAATAAATGGTTTGGATGAGAAATATTCAACAGAGATTGGCTTTACTAAAATGAAGCTGTACAATCACTCATCAAATAATATGCCTGATAAGTTTTCCAGTACCCCGGATTATCAAGGCATACATACTGAAAAACAGAATGTTTTGGACGAAATTAATTCAGACACACCTCATCCTTCAAATCGATCAAGAGAATTTCCAGAATTAACAAAATCTGCTAACAGCTCGTCCAGCAAATTTTTCACTGCCGAAACACCAGTTTTTTTTGAAAAAACATCCCCAGTAGTACCAAGTTCTAGTATAAGTAGATCGAAGATGTTTGTGCAGTCTGGAGCTTCAAATGAATTACAGAATATCTCTATGACTACAACTATCTTTGGATCCGAGGAAAAACTGAGTGATACTTACACCAGAACTAGAACGAAAGGTAACCATTAATAAAATTATAATTAATTTTGTGTCCGAGTATGTAGTCATTATTGAGAGTGTGTACTTTAAAAGCTTTCAGAGTTAGCATTCTCTGGCTTCGGCTAAATATAGGCGACCGGATGCGTTGTCTTTTTTTAATTACAACCATATACAGTTTATCTATATAATAGCACAATCATGCTTTTTAGCTCAACCAATAATCAGAGAACCCACGGAGGAAAATACAACTTTTATTACACCACAGAACGTAACCACATCACCATATCGCGAAAGCAAAATCACATTTTCGAGTATTGTTGAACTACTGAGTGTAACAGGGTCGTTGTTGCCATTAACCGCAAGTTTGGAAGATAAAAATCAGACCAAAGTAAGCACCCCAGACGTTAGAGACGTTGCGATTACTCAGACTACTTTATCAAATAATGACAGAAAACTTGATTTAGGTATGTTTAATTTATATTCTATTTCTCACAATGACTGTTTCTGCAGAATGATCTTGATTCCGCTGCTTCTCACATTAACAGTCACGAAGCAAGAAATTTACATCGAAGTTACTTATGAATAAGACAAGCTTTTACTTGATTTGTTTTAAGTGAATTTTAAAACTTTTTTTGAAGTACCTATGTGTAGGAGCAGGCTCCCTTTTGGACATACAAGTATATTATAGGTGTATTGGTGAGGCGCTACTAGATTTAAAGTTTAACAAACGCTTCTAGAATCATTCAACAAGTTGGACGGTGATATATGCGATAGTCACATCTGCAAAAGAGCTGCATCCAAGGCCCTTTACCAAATTAATTTTGATGCTGATGTGTGTAAAAATCCTTATGCTTACTTCTGCGATGGAGGAAAAGTCAAAAAATGGGATTTCCTAAGTATCGTCTTCAAGCATATAATTAGTTTTATTGAAAAAATTGATGAAAACTCAGCGACATATTTTCAAGTGTTTGGCAAGACTTTCGACATGTGCAACAAGATCAGTTCAATGAATGTATTTGAACAAGTGAAAATAGGTGAGTTAGTTCAATTTAATAAGTTGATACTGCTCTCTTCCGTCCACCCAACAGTGTACTGTACAGTTTGATCCTTAATAGGAATCATTAAGATGGGACGATCAAAAGCAGATCAAACTAGCCTCTATCGAAGGTATGAGGATTCAATTTCAAAGTCTAGTACTGACAAAGTTTTATAATTTTGATAAATCACGCATAACAAGAATCGCGGAAAATTTCGACCGAAAAATTTTCTTTTATAGCAGAACATTACATACTTTTTAGATGATGATACGTTTCCAAAAGATTACAAAGACGCTATTGGTGAGTTGCTGCTGACAAAGTCTCTACCTCTGTTTGACATGAATGTAGATCCAATAGGAAATTTGTTCCAAATCCAGGTACAGGAGTTGTATAATTTAGATTTCAAGATTCTGAGGTATAGAAGCTTTTGTAGATATCGCCTCCATCATTGAAACTCCAAACATCGCAGTCTACATTCAGATGGTCTTTGTTAGACCACATAAGGAGCAGCTGTATGAATGAGATTACCCAAACACTAAACGCAACCATCGATATGAAAGTGATCAAAAATAAATCTAAAGAGTGTTGCAAGAAAAAACTATTATCCTACATCCAAAAGTATGTTGCAACGATCGATCAAAGTAGCACGCGGGATCTTCAAACCATAATCCTAAAAGTATATGATCGATGGATAGAGGTAGGTAAAGCACTATTTGTAGTGAACCTTAAAAAACTATAATAGCAAAACGAATGCAATGAAGTGCATATTTTTGAAAACAATAAAAATGGAAGCAGATGAAGGATTAACTTCTCCACATCAAAATAGGGCTAGAACGGATAAAATCAACCGTTGTGTGTGTTTGTTTTTTATTTCTTGAAATAACTGGCAACTAAATAGTAATGTTACATTTAAGAAATATTTCTTTGAGACTCATGAAGATTCAGAAAATAATTTTGTCAATATGACTATGGAAGACTTCTGTGATAGTAAAGACTATAACTTGGGAGTAGATTGGCGTCATTTGTTTTCGATGATGGGAATACCATATAATGAAACTATCTTGATTAGAATATACTATCCGAAGGAAGTGAAAATGGTAATAAGTGAGGTCAAGAGCAATAAACGGTAAGTGGGATGTTAAGCTTTATGCCTGAAACTTTTAATCAGTAAAGCAATAAAGAGAATATTCAATCCGATGCTTACGCCTAAGATCGTACCTTTGACTATAAAACAGTTACTGTCTTTCATACAAGGGCTATGGTGATATTATTTTTTTTTTAGGAAAATAATTGACATTTTGAGATTATGGTATCGCATTCAAGCATACAGTAATATGGCACAAATAATTAACAGAAATAATGCAAGATCTTGCCTAGAACTCGTCACTGAGCTCATGCCTGAAGTAACTACCATTATACTGCAACAAGTGGTTGATGAATCGATGTACAAAGATTCCCTATCAACTGTAAAAACGCTGTTCGATAACCTGCATAAGGTATCTTCAAAGTTATTGTTGAAGATTAACGTAGGAAGGAAATCTTACAATCTATTTGAAGATGAGTTGGATACGGTGAAGCTAATGCCATATAAGAAGATGGCACTAAAACAAAACTACGATCATCTAAAAGTAGAAAACACTTTTTATGGTACCATCATGGCATTGCTAAAGCACAAAAGAAAGTTGATGTTTCGGATAGCAGGTGAAAAACTGTCAGATGAATTTTTGTGAGTATAAAATCATTTTTTCATTCCAAATATTTTAATTTTCTTTTTTTTTGTAGGCTTAAATACTACGTGAATCCATTTGACAGTGGCCTACATACATTTCATCAATACAAAACTATTGGTCAGTATCTAATCAAAGTTTCACTGTTATAGTATGTTTGCAAACATTGTAATTCCTTAATCTCATATTTGGAGAATACGTTAATATATGGTTATATTTATATTTTTTTGAAAACAACTTTTCACGTTTTACAGTCTTTCAGCCCGGCTTCTTGTATAGAGCGCGGGAACTGGAACCTTTGCCTCGCCCGATCTACTTATCAAAGTTAGGATTCATCTTAACTGAAGCCCTTGCAAAACTATATGTAAACGTGGACAAACAAAGATTGAAAACAAATAAACCTGACGAGTATCGATATCTTTTTGAGCGTGATGAGTATATAATCGTGAGTATTTTCAATAATAGCGGTAAGGTTAAATGTTTTTTGGAAAAATTGAACAGGTAGCAGTAGAACGGTAGACTAATTATAAATCGCAAAGTGGCCACAAGTGATATCTACAAATAATTCGCCAAAGCTTGATACATCTGAGGCCCCTATGCTAGAAATGCAGAAAGCCACCTGGTTGAACAGTGTATTTGCTTTCCGCCTCTGCGACCATGACCAACCATTTACAATGTTGTTTCGTGCTTGTTTAGGATTTTCGGTGTAGCAGCCGCAGATGTTTCAAGCTTCAGCGAATAAGGAAAAAGGAAGATTTTTTTGTACTATATGTCGATTATTTACGTTAATATAATACCGTTAACTAGTATTTAATTCATGAAAATATCTGTACTCATTTTTAATTAAATATACTAAGTGAGATATAAATCCGAACACCCAGTTTAAATGGTTTTATTTTAATAAAAGTTGGTGAATGTATTTATCTTACTGTAAATAACAATTGAAAAAATTTTCAGCCTTATCAGTTGGACATTCCGGTTTTTATACTGCTTTTTTTTAATTCACTAACGCTCTAAAAATGAATATTTCAGCCGCAGTAAAGAATCAACGTTGGCGGATTTTGGTTCTTGACATCCTTTACGATCGGTTACGATGCCTAGAGTACGGAGACCTGTACGATTTCGTCAACTTAGTGAGTTTGATAGGTGCCGTATAGTGGGACTTCGGGAAGCTGGACTTTATTTTCGGGCAATTGCAGTTAGAGTGCAGAGAAGTGTAGGCAGTGTGGTTAGGTGTTGTCAGGCATGGCTTCGAGAAGGCCGTACGCAAAGAACAAGGGGCACTGGATGCCGCCGTAGAACAACAGACCGTGAAGATCGCCGCCTAAGATTATTGGCCTTAAGGGACCGTTTCTCCACTACCAGGTCCATTGCAAATGAATGGTTTGCAGAACACGGAAGACCTATTAGCATGCGAAGTGTTTACCGACGAATGAGAAGTTTTGGCTTGTTTTCATACCGCGCACACACTGGGTCCTCCCTTTAACTCGAGAACACCGACGTAATCGCCTTGAGTGGTGCAGACAACGGTCACTCTGGGATCAGGAATGGAACAGTATTGTCTTTAGTGACGAGTCTCGATATTGTTTAGGCATGCACGATGGTCGTGCCAGGGTTAGAAGGCGACGTGGTGAAAGGAGGAATCCACAGTTTTTTAGCTTATGGTTCTAGGTCACCTTTAATCTTCATCAGAGGTAACATGAACGCTCAGCGTTATATCCACGAAGTTCTAGAACCCCATCTTTTACCCTATCTTGACACCCTGGCAGATCCAACTTTCCAACAAGATAATGCCCGACCACATGTTGCAAGAGTCACAATAGACTTCTTTCAACATAATGATGTCACATGGCCACCAAGATCTCCCGACTTATCCCCAATTGAGCACGTGTGGGAAATGATGGGTAGGAGATTGCTCAATTTGCAACGTCCTCCTCAGACTGTAGAAGAACTTCGAGAGGAGTTGGTGGTTGCCTGGAATGAGATACCACAGGAGGACATTGACCACCTGATCAGAAGCATGCCTAGGGACGTTGGAGAATGCGTAGCACATCAGGGTGCATCCACACATTATTAAAGGTCAAAGGGCAATCATTTTGAAATTTTTATCATTTACTTATTATGCTTCATTAAGTACTTATATAAAATTTTATTAAAATAAAACCATTTAAACTGGGTGTTCGGATTTATATGTCACTTAGTATATTTAACACTGTAATGCCGATGATGTTGATTTAAGTGTCGCTTTTTAGAACTGATTCGACAAAAATGTGTACGCTCAAAATAAAACACTTCTCTCTCGTACACATTAAACTAAAGCCCTCAAATTTGGTTCTCAGTGTATATTCATACCACTTTAATGTGACTTAGCATCTGAATGTTTTTGGAAAGCGTGATCAAATTCTTTTGTAAGAAAGATGTTGTTTCAGCGTTCTTTGAACTTGCAAGAGAATGTCGTGGAAGTGGACAAAGTAGCTTTTGAGCTCATAGCGCACCAAATGTTCAACGAATCTAGAGAAGTAGAGAAGATGATTTGGTTGAATGATACTTTTTCAAACAGCCAAGCATTTATCAGCACCACTATGCAAGGTACACCACACCCTATAACTTGAATTTTTCTAACTTCTTATAGTCAGATTCTACTAATTTCTTATAACCATATAAAATAATTCGGTATTGATTTTATATCGTATTATAGTACTTCACTGACTTTTTCTATTCCAGAATTTTGTGACTGGTCGACGGTAGCCGATGTAACCAAGGAACTTTATGATAATCAAATACCCAACAGTTTTAGAGTCAAGAACATGATGATGAGTTCGAAATTTTCATTAGAAAGTTATAATTGTCAGTAATTGACTGACGGAAAACTGTTATTTTAGTTGAGATTTGTTATATCTTTTACGCATTGTTCCTTTCAACATTAGATAAAATTTATTCTTGAACATTGTAAGATCAACCGAAAGAAATATGTTTCCTCAGATATATTATGTTCTTTTTCTAATATCCTTATTTCCTCGGCCTCTTCATTACTTTTTATCGGTGAAAAAATTGGGGTACTACCACCATTTTTTGAAAGTAGATCATAACCCCACAAATTTATCCAAAATTTAGACAGCAGTCATTTTGGAATGGTATCTGACCGTTGAATGGTGATAGACCAACGTTCAGGCGTATTTGTCACTTCTCGGATACAGAATCTTCATTCGTTAAAAAATGATTGTTGTTATTTTAGTGGCCTATGTGATTCCAAAATATTAACAGTGTCTATAACGCAATTACAAAACATTTTCGCCGAGTTTTTTGATAACTTTTGCATATGCACAGAAAGAAGGGCTTCACATTAGAATAGGAAAATTTTACATCCACAGAGATATTTTTTAAATACGATGGGGTAGTGGGGGGTTCAGTTCCCTAATGGTTGCGGCTCTGTCATGAGGCTCACTGTAAATCTTTTTTTTTTATATCGAAGCAGCCGCGCAAGCAGAAGTCTAAATGCCGGAACACCGCGGCTGCTATGATGATCCCAAAGAAATTTTGTTAATACGATTCTTGAACTGCCTAAGGTTAATAGAATTGGAAAAAGCTTCTTCTTG
Source organism: Acanthoscelides obtectus (assembly GCA_963669975.1). NCBI lineage: Eukaryota > Metazoa > Arthropoda > Insecta > Coleoptera > Chrysomelidae > Acanthoscelides > Acanthoscelides obtectus. Next base: position 34,683,013 of record CAVLJG010000003.1, on the reverse strand, counting down.
TAGATTATTCCATAATCTCGACAGTCTCGGAACAAAGGAGCGGTCGTATCGGCCAGTTCTGGAAGTACGAAGTTCGACACGCGGTTAGGATGGGACGCCAAAGTCAGGCGGGTCTGTCTGGCAGGCACATCGCGCGCCGGCATTATGGAAGAGAGCTCTGAGGAGCAAAGCCCGTTGGTGTAACGGTAGAAAAGAGCTAGATCGCCGACAGCCCGCCGATGCGAAAGAGTCCCGAGACTGTCTGTTAGAGAAGAGTCATCGATCAGTCGTCCTCTGGACAGCATCGAGCATGGATAATGTAGTCGTGGCGGCAGCACCCCAAACATATGAGCAATACTCGAGGCTAGGCCTTATCTGGGCCTTGTATAGAGTGAGAAGGTCATGCGGAGAAAAGTACTTCTTAACCCTAAACAAATAGCCGAGCTTTTTCCCAGCGGCTGCAGCTATTGACGAGATGTGTTCGTGCCAGATCAGGTCCTCGGTGATCTGGACTCCGACCAGCCGAAATGAATGGCTCATTGGTAGAACTCGGCCGTCCATCGAAACTGTATGAGCGCTGGGCCGCTCTTTGTTCGTCAAAGTACAGTACTGTGTTTTGGAAGCATTGAACTGTACAAGATTGTTTCATCCCCAAGCAGTGGTAGCCTCCAGGTCTCTTGTCAGAGAGGAAGTCATCGCTAGTCTTCTTTTTTCCAACTCAGCGGCAGAGATCGGCCGTCACTCTGAATTCCTGCATGTAGAGTGCTGTCATTACCGAAACTGTGGTTTGGGTTGATCGTACAGGAAAGGAGGTCGTTGATATGTAAGAGAAACAGTGTCGGAGATAAGGTCGATCCCTGGGGAACACCCCCGTTGACGTTGTGGGATGAAGAGGAGAACCCGTCAATTACGACGGATATCTTGCGGCCAGAGGTAAAGTCAGCCACCCATCTGCAAAGCTTTTCGGGGAGGCCATAGGATGGAAGTTTGCTTAAGAGGGCAGGGTGCCACAGCTGATCGAACGCTTGCGTGATGTCAAGAGCAACGACATGAGCCTCTCCATAAGACTGGATGAGTTTACTTCACAATTGAATGACGTAAGATAGGAGGTCCCCTGTGGGTCATTGGTACCGGAAACCATACTGCCTGTCGCTAATCAAGCTGTGACGTTCGAGGTAGTCCAGAAGCTCGCGATTTATGCACCTCTCCATCACCTTACTTAAAACAAAAAGCAGAGCTATAGGCCTGTAGTTGTAAGAGTCGGCCTTAGATTCCTTTTTTGGGATGGGTTGGACATGAGCAAATTTCCAATTTTCTGGGAAGGTGCCGGATTCATAAGATATCTGGAAGAGACGCGAAAGAACTGGAGCAAGCTCCGCTGTACACCTCTTCAGTACAATGGCAGGAATCAAGTCCGGACCAGAAGCTTTGTTGATGTCGAGCGACAAGAGCACTCGTCTTACGGTCTCATGCCTGAATGTTACCTGTCGCATAGTGTAGGTAACTCTTTGAAGTGACGGCACTTGGGCGTTGGGGTGGAGTTGGCAGCAAAGATCTTGGCTAGCACTTCCGCCTTGGCCTTTGAGTTGAATACAATAGTTCCATCCTGACACGTAACTGGTGGAAGGCTTCTGTGTGAGAGGTTCTTTTCAATCTGCTTGGCCAGCGTCCAGAAAGACCGACTGCCATTGCGCTGCGACATTACCCTGTGCCTAACTTTTATATCCTGCTGGTTTTTGGCATTGCGAATCGCTTCTATATACATATTTGTTTCTGGATTCAACGTCGGCTTGTCTGTTCTCTACAGTGGGGTTTTGTAAGAAGGTTCTGTGTGCCTTGATCTTCTGCTGGCGAGCAGCGTCACACGATTTGTTAAACCAGCCGTTGGATCCTGGTCTAGGCACTTTCACTGTGTGAGGGATGTATTTCTCCATTCCGACGTGGATGATTTCGGTTATCGAAGAACAGACAGCCGACGCATCTATTTCTTGATAAATTTTTTTTGGACTACGCTTGCATGTCTTTCCTCCAGATTTGTCAAGTAGATGTTCCATCCATGACTCATTTTATTCTGTATTTGTCTTGACCACCCAAATGACACTGGGTATAAGGAAATTTCGTAAAATCAAAACGGAGGATACAAAACGTTGGAATTTCACGGGCTATATACAGACCAAACGGCTTGATGGATTTAGACATTTGAAGTGTCCTTAGATTTATCTTAGCACAATTAAAAATTCATTCTTTTCAGTTACTGCAGTCACGCTCTTTGTATTTTTTAAAAATGTATTTGTTTAGAAAGCCCTTACGTCGTTCAAAAGCAAACTCGAACCAAAACCTGCAAACTCGTTCACCGCTCTACTTCCACACACCAGTTTCACCTTCATTCTCGGTCACGTCTTTAGCGAAGAAAGTTTGAAAATGTCGACGAGACGAATCTGCTTCGTTCTGCTAATACTCGCTTCTTTTGCGACCGGTTACAAAATCGTGGCTGTGGGCCCTCCAAATGGGGGTTTCTGGGCGAACAAGTTCTTTTTCGGGCCCCACGAGGAAGTGGACAGACTACCATCGCCGTTCGAGTTCATTTTGCAAAGACTCCAGACGCTGTTCTCGAGTTATGTGCACGAGGATCTAAGTAGGCCGCCGACGTGGGACAAGCCGGTATACACTTTGTCGCCTGAAGATCAAGTTTACTTCGCCGCTCTACAGGGTGAGTCGGTAGCTTAAAATTTATTGGTGCAAACCATCAGCTAAATTTTCACTTGATAAATAGTAATAACGCTTTTATTGGAGAAGCTATTATTCCACTCAGAAAACAATACAATAGTACAAAGATATAAGAAGAGACGTAGAGAAAAATTACTATAAAAAGGATTAGCAAACTCAATACAGGTATTTTATGTTCTGATTCCGTCTCTTCGAAGGGAAAGAAATAACTAAATTTAGACATCAGTTGTGCGCATCATATACCGATGACCATAGAAAGTAATAAGACATTTAGACCGCCACGGTAGAAACAGTAAACCCTATTTCACGAGTATCCATCAAGTTTTGACGTCTACTGAGATGAACAGCTGATCAGCAAATGACATCTTTGTATTAGTCAGTAACGTTGGTAATAAAAGCGAATCGAGTGTAAATCTAGTAAAACTTGCTTGTAGCGTTTTCTTGCAAATACAAAATGAATCTGTAGAGTACAAAGACCAAAACAAAATAAGGCTCTGCCTACCTGGCTTTGACGGATCGGTCAGAATTATGCATCATTTGACGATATGTGGAAATTTGAAATATTACTAAATAATCAGCTGTAATTCTACCGTGATGCCACTCGTGAAAAAGACAATATTGCTAATTATCCGTTGAACGCTCTTCAATAATACTGACTCAAAAACAACATTTTTGTAAACCCTGATAATTTATTCGGACATTTGCCCAATTACGTTTTAGGTCCTTGCAAAACTTTTTTTTGAGATCGACTGCAGTGTGTAATCAATTCTGTGGTAGTTTGCTGATAGCGCCACCTAGAGGATATCAGACTGAAATGTTTGTGCCTGACACGTACAATATGAAAATAAACGGATATCAACGACAATAACATACGGTATTTTTCACGAGTATCCATTACGGTAAAATGACAGCTAATTATCCAGTAATATTTCAAAATTCCCCATATCCGCAAAGGATACATAATTCTGACGGATCCGTCAATGCCAGGTAGACAGAGCCAAATTTTGTTTTGATTTTTTGTACACAACAAATTCATTTTGTACTTGCTAAAAGCTCTTTTATTTACGAAAGTTCATTTGCATACAAGAAACAAAACGCTGCAAACAAGTTTTACTAGATTTACACCGGCTCATCATTGCCAACGTTGCAGACTAACACAAAAATGTCACTTGCTAATCAGCTGTTCACCTTAGTAGACGTCAAAGCGTGATACTCGTGAAATAGGGTAGACATAGTCAATTTGAGCTTAGCAGCAATTTCAATCACAAACAACACACAATTCTCTTTTGATCTGACTAATGATATCGAAATATTTGCACAATTGCCAGACTTCAGTTTACCCCACATGACACATATTTCACTATAGAAGTCACGCCTATAGGTATGTCCTCTATAGTCCCGAAGATGTTGCCCTTTTTCGCCATCCCGTGCGCGACAATCAACTTAGTTCCCTCCACAATGATACACCTCGTTCCTGGCGTACGGGAACTGTATTCTGGCTACGCAATTTTTCTGGCACGAACATTTTATCGAAAATCTAATTTTTGAGCCATTATTATACAGTCAGCTCGTCGTGGTGATCTGAATGAGCTGATTGTTTTTCATGGATCAGGCTGACGTTTCAACTGGTTACTGTTTTGTCAAAGCAGGCGCGTCAAATTGTTCCTACAAAAGTTTTTGTAAGTAACACATATTTCCAGTTGTGGGCCATTATTATACAGTCAGCCCATCCTGGTGATCTAAATGAGCTGATTCTTTTTCATGGATAAGGATGACTTTTCAACTGGTTACCGTTTTACCGTCAAATTGTGGCCTACAAAAGTTTTTTTGGAGAAGACATATTTCTAGTTGTGTTCTTTAGCGGATCTCGTAGGACATTTTTAAATGGGCTTGTAGAGTTATTCTTTTGACTTCTATATATTAATTCGAGAAATTGATAATCCACTCTGGCATACCCTGTGTAAAGGCATTTAGCCACAAACCATGTTCCCTCAAACCCCGCAAAATAACGGTAAAGCCTAACCAGCATATATATAGGGTCTAGGGCATCGCGGGCCAAAGTACATCAGATTTACTTTCTGTTCAATTTTGTTCGTTTCGTAGGACATTTTCATAGAAACATTTTTTACCTTCCTGTCCCCTATAGACAACGAAAGTCCTAACATAAGCTGAAACATTTCCTATTATGCCTAATCTCATCACTGTTTGTATACACGGTGTTTCAGTTTATTGTTGCATAACTTTAAGATTCGATAGAACTTTTAAAATTAATGCATAAAGTCTATACAACCATGGGTCGAAAAATGCGTGGCTTCCGAAGTACAGGGTGTTTAAATTTACTTTCTAAAATTGTTTTTTTTTAAATATTTCGAACAATATTTGATGTATAATAGTGAAAATTGGTATACAAGGGTTTTTTGGTACGACAAAACGAACCATGGGCATAGTTTTACTGTAGCCGCTAGAGGGCGCTCTCTACTGTACCTGTAGTGTATTCAAATGACCGAAAATTTTTTCTTAGTGCAATTTTTTGCTTTTTGGATACAAAACTGATTCTTCGCACTTTTCAACATAAAAAAGATCTCTTGTGAATTTTCGTTATAGTTAACCGTTCTTGAGATATTTCGATTTTTAGGGATCGATGCATTTTTAATCATTGATGGGAAAATAATATTTTTTTTTTACATTTTCGATTTGGGCGTTACAAGTAATTAAGATGATCGTTTAGATTGTGTTTTTAAACACAGCAATAATTCCTATCCCAAATAAACACAAAAAGACAGAATATTAATTTGTTTAATTTTCCAATATTATTTTTAACAAATTTAATTAATTATTTACAACTAAAATGCTATTGGATAGTTAGGACAAACATACAAAATCTAAAGTAGTTGCTCGAAATGTAAACCCAATTGTTCAATACATAATTAACATCTACGAATGATCGAACGTGGTATAGCATTATTCAAATAAGGCCTTATTTCATCACATGCATTCCTGATTCTGTCTATTAGCATATCTCTTGTGGTTACGGGAGTCTGGTACACTTTTTCTTTTAGAAATCCCCACACAAAGAAATCTAATGGATTTAGGTCAGGGGATCGTGGAGGCCAGGCGACTGGTCCTCCACGGCCGATCCATCTTTCTGGAGAATTTTCGTCCAGCCAGTTTCTAACTATTCTCGAATAATGAGCTGGACAACCATCAAGCTGGAACCAGGCCAATCTTTTTAAATCTAACATAACATCATCCCACAAATTTGCATGTTCCGCCTTTAAAAATTCCAAGAAGGTCGCAGCATTTAACCTTGCAGGAAAAAGGTAGGGTGCAAATAGTCGATTACGGTAGATACCAATCCTCACGTTCACACTAAGTCCATGCTGAAAATTTCTTTCCCGAACTGCATGCAGATTTTCATGCGACCAAATATGTTGATTATGAAAATTTACCACTCCACGACTAGTGAAGCATGACTCATCGGTCCATAAAACGTTACTTAAAAACTCCCTATTATTATCAGTTCTATCAAGAATCCACTGACAAAATGTGATTCTTCGTTCTCCGTCCCCTGGCTGTAGTCCTTGCACAGGTTGCAAATGGTAAGGACGTCTGTGGTCATTTCTAAGAACACGGTGAACATGGCTTGCTGAAATTCCCAAGACACCAGAAACTCTCCTAACACTTGTGGTTGGATCTCTATCAAACTCACGCAGAATCATACGGGTATATCTGCGCTGACGAACATTTATGTTTTTATCCCTTTGGAGATTTCCAAAACCATTTTCAATTATTTGGCGAAGCACTCTTACAAATACTGAGCGAGTTGGATGTCGTCTGTTTGGAAATCTTCGTGCGTATTCTCTGGCTGCTTCTGCTGCGTTTCCATTTACAAAGCCATACACAAAATGAATATCCGCTAACTCTTGATTGGAGAATAAAAATGGCATTTTTATAAAACTTACAAAAAAAACAGGTAGAAGAAACAAAATTTTCACAATTGCAAAAAAACGTTTCAGGTTTCAACAGACAACAAAACTAACTGTCAACTAATTGACGCTTAACCTTATTCTGCTTTCAATTTCAAATATATTTGCAGGCACAGCCTACTTCCAAAAATTATCGAGATACTGACTTTTTAACGTTATTTTATCATAAATAATTAAAAATGCATCGAACCTTAAAAATCGAAATATCTCAAAATCGGCTAACTATAACGAAAGTTCACAAGAGAGCTTTTTTATGTTGAAAAGTGCGAAGAATCAGTTTTGTATTCAAAAAGCAAAAAATTGCACTAAGAAAAATTTTTCGGTCATTTGAATACACTACAGGTACAGTAGAGAGCGCCCTCTAGCGGCTACAGTAAAACTATGCCCATGGTTCGTTTTGTCGTACCAAAAAACCCTTGTATACCAATTTTCACTGATATACATCAAATATTGTTCGAAATATTTAAAAAAACTATTTTAGAAAGTAAATTTAAACAGCCTGTATTTCGGAGGCCACGCATTTTTCGACCCATGTTTATATAGACTTTATGCATTAATTTTAAAAGTTCTATCGAAGCTTAAAGTTATGCAACAATAAACTGAAACACCCTGTATAGGTAGGTATTTTATTGCTAACGGTATACAAGTCGACTTTGTTCCGACCCTACCTATGAAACAACTTTTAGGACAGCTACATCGGACAAATTTTGTTCGAGCTACAAAAATGCAACATTTTTTATGTATTCTTCTGACTTTCATTCATTCTAATTTCATGAAAAACATATTTTGACACGTTAAATATTTTGGATTTTCCGTTTTATTGCAATTCTTTGAAACAGCATTATTTCTTAAAATCCGTTCTATAGCTCAGGAGTGCTTATTCTCTTAAGAGTTAAATTCGCCTATGGGCCGCTTCATATAACTTGATACAAGCCTCTGACTAGCTTAATCCGGCACTGACTTTTTAAGAGGTAACCCACATATATTCTGATATCTGATATCAAACAAATGGATCTTTCTATAGTACTGGCCAAAGTCGTTTTCCCTTTTAGATATCCATGTTTACGAGAACCAGAAGCGAGGCATCCGTATTAGAAAGAGTGCGCCATATAAGCGTCGTCACTACGTTGCTTGGTAACGACAGTGGCGAAGGGGGGCCGATTAAGGAGCACCCTCTTTCTAACATACGTACTGCATGGTATTGCACGCTTCTATCTCTCATACACATTGATTGAAATGTAAAAGGGACAACGGCTTCGCCCAGCACTGTATACTGTTTAAAGGTATCGACATATCTACATCACGCAACCCAGGAACCACCACAGAAAAGCTCTTCGAAATCATCAAAGAAGACAGGTACCAGCTATCCGCTACCACACTACGACCTGCAATCCAGAGTACTACTCACAACTTTGACGATTTCGAATACGTGGACCTAGACGAATCAGCAGAACAGTTGTTCGAGGTCATCAGCACCTCGAATGCCAGCTTGGTGCACATAACGCCGAAGACTACCACAGGGGGTGGAAAAGAGGAAATTACGGAAAAGTATATTGATCCGAATTTGGAGTTGAATTTGACGATCAGCTTGGGGAAGGATGCATTGTCTGGTTAGTTTCAACTGGTAGGAAGTTATAAAACAAGAGGGTCATTTTTTAAGTGAGAAACGTTTTGTATTGGAGTCAGAAAAGCTTTAATCACGAATGTAAGGTGTAACACAAAAATATGACCATTTTTTCATGTTCAAACATAGTCACCATAAATGTTTAAACATTTGTCAAGTCAATGCACTAGCTTTTGGACCCCGTTGTCAAAGAACGCTGCATCTGACCGTCAAAACAGTTAGTAAGTGTTTATTTCAACATGTAATCATTTTCCAAACGCTTTCCAGCAAGCAATTCCTTAAATTTTGGTAAGAGATGAAAGTCTGATGGTGCTAAGTCAGGGCTTCACCGGCGGCTTTGAATAGCGCGCCTAACTTTCAATAGCAACTTCAACAATCTGCCGGTGAATTTCATCAAATCGTACTAGAGAAATCAAATTTTCAATGACATTTTTTCGGCAGATACTCGATCAAGATAACTTTTAAGGGGCTGTTATCTTTGATCAAAATTCGAACGGTTAGTTTCTTGAGGATTATTGAATTAAAAACTGTTTTCAAAATTTCACCCTCTCATGTCCGCCTTAATAAAAATGGAATCCAACCCTTCGGCCATGTGAAACAAAATGTGTCCGCGATTATTTTTTTCTCGGCATTATTTTCTACTGGCCAAGTTCATCAGAATTGTAGTAAGGTGTAAATTCGTACACTACATCATTTCCTTCCCTTAGCTCTTAAAGGAGATTTCACCTCTAGATGCATCTATTCATTCTTCACTGGATATTCGGTCTGACAATACAGTGATCCGCACGGGTATCAGCTATCTTGAAAAGTGACATTATGCCGATTTTTTTTACATTATGCTGTTTTTTTTTACATTATGTAGGTTTTTCTACAAGATATTAACTAAGCACTTAGTTGTACGTGTTGCCTAAACGTCATGAGGCTTGGTATCAATCTTTGGCTCTGATGTAAAATCTGCTTTTGAGATGACATTACTGGAGGTCTAAGCTGTAAGTTGTATGAGTTTATGATAATTACATTGGGTTCCTGTTTCAAATATACTTAATCGAGATTCAAAGCTAAAAATTAGTTGCCCAGCCACTTTTTCTTATACATTCTGGAAACTACATATACAAATTTGCTGAATTTCAAAGAGAGATCAGAAATAATTATATTCACTGTACACTGTCGAAGTACAAGCCATATACATGCTAACAATAGTTACACACAACTTTGAAGATAACCTCTCTTCAGAGAGCACAACTTATAAATAATCCGTCATATTCAGCATATTCAGTAGGTAATGATTTACTCACGTAGCAAATATCACCGATTCTATACAGATGCAGACCAATACATATAATCATCCAGATTAAATTCAACCAACTTTCTTCTCAGAGATAAAAACTACAGACACGGATCACTCAGCCACACAAAACTATGCAACCAATAATGCGTGTAGTTTAGTTGAGCGATTCCTCCTTACATGGACGTTCAGTGAGCAAACGTGGAATGACTGTTTGCACCCTAAAAAACTACCTAGTTTACAAGATGACATCTTACAGGTTTTTTTTGACATTTTATAGGTTTTTTACGTGATACCAGTGCGGCACAATTCCGGTCTATTTGTCCATTAATACTTTTTGGTTACGTCAAATTTATCATACTGAAGCTACCGAGAACGGCGAGCTTAAATCGGGAGTGAAGAGATTTCGAGCTACAGCGTAATTGTGTTCGTCACCCAAACGTGTTGATAGCATTAGTTTTAAAATGTCCTAACATGTACAGCGATTGCATTTATATCCTTATTATCAATTGCTTTTGCTTTTTAGAAATACTTAGGTACTATACAGAAAGGTTGTCCAAAATAATTTGATGCCTTCCAGAACACTCTGTATAGATCTTATCATAAGAGAAATATGTAATATTCATGAGTATGCCTCTTATAATGCCTAAGCGCTAACTATCTACAACCAAGATAAACAAATGCGTGGAAAGGTACCTATCTAACAAGAAGAATACACAGAACATCAAAAACTAATACGTTTAATATTCAAATCGTCCGCTATTGATGAAATGTACCGTTAAAGAAACCGCCCAATGAGCAATTCCTGCATTGTGAGTCCATGAACGGCATACAGGGGGGCAAATGTACACAGAAATGGAGTCAAGTAGGTTAACTCGATAATAAAAGAATATGCCGCTCAGTTCCGTTGGTTTATCTGTTTATCAGCCTGCTGGCGTTTCTATAGCCTCGCAATCTCAGCAACCAAAAGTCCGATTTTGATGGACGCGATATGATTTAGTGTCATATCAGACAAGGCTGTTTAGCCGCTGTAGTGGTGTCTCCTAATTAAAAAAAACCTTCCTTTGGAGAAACACAACGTTCTTTGTATTAATAAAATAACTCAAAACAAATCAAACATTTTCTAATACTCATTCTTATTGGAGTGTAGTTTCAAAAAAGTCTTTCAAGAGGTTCGAAATGTGTTCGCATGGACTCCCATCAGAGGAGCCAAGGGAGTATATGCCCCCTGGTATCCATAAAGAGTGGCGTGTATATTTTTACACTCATCAAGCCATCTCTACATTGAAATTACTTTTTCTCTAACCGGACCTATTTAACCCTTGCCTAACCTGCCCCCTCTTAATTCTGCTATCTCGACGTCCATATTTGTTGGTATTCTAAGTAGTTGATTACAAGTAATAATGAAATACCTGGATAATTCAAGGAGGCATTGCCTGGGTAATTTTAAGAGGATACATTTTTTTTTGAAATTTGTTTATTCTTGAAAATCGTAACAACTATATGGCCAATCAGTGTTAAAACTTTTTGAAACTTAGCATGTACAGATCTATTGACAAAAATAAGGAAAACACTTTATTCTAACCGTCAATCATTTGACCAGGGTAATTTAAAGTTAAGTCCGCCCTTTTCGCGTTTATGAGGCTTAGGAATTATTAAGGCGCCGTTTTTATTCGGTTTATTTCCGATTCACAGCGTTACATCACAAAAAGAAGAAATATTGAGACAGAAATTGACGAGGCACTGTATGTGCTTTTCAGAAAGGCCTCCCCTTATTTTTTGACCGAGAAGCTGAAGTTATGCAACTGACACATGGATACTATATTTCATCTAAAAATGGCAAATGAAAATTTCAAGATGGCGGCTGGGTGCCATCTTGTAATTTTTTTCAAATGTAATGGGAGTCATGAAAAAGTTGACAAATTTTGATAATTTTTCATCAGAAATGTTTCAAAGACTCTTCCAAAAGAAAAATATGGACATAGTGTTTTTATAATTGGAGGTTGGGCTGTAAGCGTCTTAATGTACAAAAACGCTCAACTACGACAGCCTGTCAGATTGCCATTTTGAACGATAGTTATTTTATATTCTACAGATAAAGTAGCGTCTAGCCTAGCCGTCATCTTGAAATTATCAGTTGCCACTTTAACGGTATTACTATTCGGGCATCTATTTCATTACCCCGCATTTCAGCTCCCTACCATGTTTCGTTCAAAAATAGTTAGTGGGATATATAACTTCGAAGTTGAGTCATTAATTTTTAGATAATGATTGTAGAAAGAAGGTAAACCAAAATATGTGTGTAAAAATAAAAAAAAATGTTACCTTGTTTTATAAAGTATCCTCCCGACAAGTATTTCAGTGCGGACCTATATTTGATCGTGCGGTCTTGGAGCACCGGCATGCCCTCCCCTGTGAGGTCTTAAGTCACCTGATTCACGAGCCCTTTGTACTACATTAACAAAGGCACGAGGGGTTGGTTGCACTCGATTGGGAAACCGATCCGCATAAATCCGTGATGCCGCGGCAGCATTTTGTAAAGACTCCCCCCCTCCGCCCCCGTAAATAAGAATCATGTCCATAAGTTCAGCATTTTCGTAAACATGTGCTATTTTTTATTTCATTTGAGCCACGCAACAAACACCACTATTCACTCACGCGTTACCGACTGACACATTGACTGAATACAACTGAATAAAATTGTAGTAAAAACATCGTGAAATTCTTTCGCTTTTTTGTTTCCGATGCGATGAACCGATAAGGCGGATTATATCCGTTGTTGCCAAACACCAGCACATAATATTATTATTGAGACAGGACTCAAACTTCTAAAGGGCTATAACTTTGTTACTTTAATTTAACCAGAAAAATGTTAAAGGAAAAAACATTTCTTTTGATCAGATCTACTCACTGTTAAAATAAATGACTCAACTTCGAAGTCACCCTGTATAATGCGTGGGATTGATCTATTTTACCGTTATTCATTGTTTTTATAAGTTATTTTATGATTTTGACAACGACGACCGTTTTTGCAGTGTTTCCAAAAATTCGTCTAATTTCACGTAACACTCGCCGCCTATGCCTGGAAATGCACAAGGAATATAAATGCGACTAAATAGGTCCGTAATCAATTATGATAAATCGCCCATAACGACCAGTGCCCACATGACCAGAAGCGAATGAAAGTTGCCGTAAAGGTGTAACTTTCATTCGAAGAAGACCCGCCGCGGTGGTACTTGGTACTCATGTCCGGAAATGTGCAGAGCGGTACCGGTATGGTAGTACAGATAAATTTGAAAATGAACGTTGTGTTTGCGATCATTGGTGTGCTTTCTGTGTTAGATGGTTCAGTATTGGGCGCCCCTGTAAGCTATGCGGCCAATCAGAGTTCGTCGGCGATGCAGATCGTTTTCATTCCTGCGAGGTTAGATGCATTTTTTAAGTTTTTACTTGCCGTGTTGATATGAGCACATACATACGAGTACTTGTAATGAAAAAATTCTAATAAAAAAGTCGAGTAGATTAACTACGCCTTCGTTGGAGGTTCCAAAATAAAGAAATTCGTCAAGTCGTTTCAAAAGGCGGAATCGGTAGTGGCCTCCACGACAACGCAGCTTCGCAGTGCCGCGTCTCACACACAACGCCGATTGAACGTTATTTGAGCACGTTACACATCAGACTTTTATATTTTTAATTTAATTTTCCCGTTGTTACCGGGATCAGAAGCTTCTTGATAATAGAACCTTCTTTGAATAATACTAAAGACGTAATATTACAACCCCCAATTTACAACTTTTAACAAACATTTTTCAAAAGTGATCAGGAGCCTCTGAAATGTCAGAAAACGGAGTTTGAGCGATTTTGATTTTTTTCGTTTTTGGCTTTTTCTCCGTGGCCATTAGACCGATTTTCCAAAAACTACAACGGTTTTGCAGCCTTCGCATTTTACAAGTAGTAGCATTGTGTTTTCTCAACATCCGAGCGGTGCTTCTCAAGTTATAGGCGGTTATAGGATTATCGGGCTGACCGACAGAGATGAGTGGCATGGTTTTTCGTCATTCGAGGACGGTTCAATAAGTACCCGTGTTAGAAATGAAGACACCATTTTTTCCAAAAAAAATCTTTCTATTTTTCAACATAATCCCTTCTTAGAAAGATACACTTTTCCCAACGTTCCTGCCATTTTTCCCCGCGAGCCATTTCTTCATGTCGGGGAACCAGAAAAAGTAGCAGGCAGCAATTCGCAATTCATGCAGTTTGGCGGCGACAACTCCGGATGCTGGTGCGTTATGGTGGTGAAACAGCACCTTCTTTTTCGTCAAATGTGGCCGTGTCTCCTTCAATTTACTCGAAGAGGTCCAATAACTCACTCCAGTGATCGTTCTTCCTTTTTCTAAAAAATCCACGAGGATGACGTGGTTCGCATCCCAAAAAATCGTCGCCATGACCTTTCCGGCCGATGGGACCGTTTTCGCCTTCTTTGGAGCAGATTCACCGGGGAAATTCATTGTTTTGATTTTTGCTTAGTTTCTGGTGTGTAATGATGAATCCAGGTTTTATCGACTGTGACAACTCGACCCAAAAACTCCTTCGGATTTCGCTTAAATTGATCCAAACACTGCTTCGAAGTTAACAGCCGCATCCGCTTGTTGTCCACCGTGAGCAATCGCGGCACCCATCGGGTCGACAATTTTTTCATAGCCAACTTATCATGTAAAATATTGATTGCCGTTCCGGTCGACACAATTACGGCATCTGCTACTTCGCGCACTTCCGTTTGTCGATCATCGAGAATCATGTCGTGGACTTTTTTAATGATTTCCTCGGTAAACACGTCTGACGGGCGTCCTGGTCGATCCTCATCAAAAACGGATGCTCCCCAAGTTTATATTCGTTGAACCAATATCTAACTGTGGTCGTAGATGACGAAGTGTCCCTATAAACAGCATCCAACTTTGCATTTATCTCCTCGCATTTTTTCCCATCCAAAAACAAAAAGCGAATTACCGAACGATACTGCTCTTTTTCCATCTTAACGAAAATCACGAAACACGTGTTACTCGAATGGCTGCCAAATCCAAACTAACCTATCAATCAATCCGAAATTTGTTGTGCCGTCGTTTGATAGATGGCAGCACACGGTGATAGCATTAACTTTCCTCAGGAACGCCCTCTATCGTCAAACACGGGTTCTTATTGAACCGCCCTCGATTGGCCTCAAAGTTTAAATCCTGACATTTTTTATTGAATAGTGTTAGGGCTGCTTTCATTATTGAATGTTATTTTAGACACATAAAAGCATCAAGAATGAAAAAGATTGTTGAAAATCTGACTTAACACCTTTTCAAAAGACTGTTATTTGCTTGGTCCGGAAAATAAAAATAGCAGAAATGTATTAATTCAATGATGTTATTTAGTAAAAGTAAACATTGTTCTTTTTTCTTATTACATACTTACAAAAGTAATAACAAATAATCCACACACCACAACTAATCGTCTTCTCTTCTTAAATTTTGGTGAAAGCTTCTAAAATTTGTTGGTATTAAAGGAGTTTATTCTTGAATCTTATCAAACTTTTTGGCTCCAGTGGGTCGGCTTGTATCGGCATTCAATAATAATGCTTAATTTTCTACTCTTCTATCGAGATTTCGCTGTTTTCTTATATCAACAATGGTCCAATTTTCCGTTTCACTTTAAAGAGTATATGTACTTGCTTACACCGAATTCTTCAGTCTGGATCTATCTTACATCTCTGAATGAAAATTTCTCATTATTTATAATTTTTTTCTATCGACCAGTCCAAGTTTTCTTGGAAGTTCTTCAATATCAACAAATTTGTCCACCATTCTTGTAATATTAAAAGGTGCGAGACGAGTGAATAGCAACGATCTGTTGGAACTGTTAAAGTATTTATTGAACCGCCCTCGTATATCAAAAAAATACAATATCTCGTTTTAGAAATTGTACGCGATTACAATACATACTTCCTCGCCCAGTGACAAAGGAAGCAAAAGCATGAGATATGTATATTTGGCCCATATATCTGTTGTGAGAACTTTCATAAGAAATCCCGAATTGGATAAAATTTTGTTAACGGATTAACCAAAATGTGGAAGAAGTTTTGTAATTTAAGAAAACGGATTTATAGGCAAAATCTGCATAAAAGCAGTACGCTTGAATGACGGTTTTGAACGTTTTCGAGATAATTTACCTCACCACTCGGCTTTTTCAAATGTTATCTCCTACTCGCAAATCTCGAATTATTATGTTTTTTGATTCCGCGCAAATTCTTGGCTTCTGTTTAACTTGGGAAGTACCTACTGCTTAATCAAATGACACAATGTTATTACCAAGCCACGGACCAAAAAGCTCTGGTTTTGAAAATCGATCCAGTGAAACTTTTCTTGAGAATTCAGAATTTTAAAAAATCGCATAGCAAATTAATCGATGTTTTTCAATTTTCTGATCAGTTTAGCTCATACTAAAAACGTTCTGAGTGAATTTAGCTAGATTTATATCATCGCGTGAGGAAATACTCAGTTAATCGGCTTTACTCGATTTTGTTCATGTATCTAAAGTCGAAAAGGCTGACTATACTTTATACTTTCCTCATCCAATATCACCATCCTCTGAAGTGATTAAAACTCGGTAGGTAGTCAACTAAATTTTCTGAACCCCTATAATTTTTGCGCTTGAATTACAGAATGATGTTCTGAACGGAAACAAAAATGCAATTGGCTAACAAATACATAATAATGGAGTAGCACGATTTCAAAATAGCGGATGTGAGAACAAGAATTCTCAACATTTTTCAATCAAACTCTTCCATTCCATTCTTTAAGGTTTAAAAACAGCAAAGATGAAATAAATAGTTTAATAATGACCTAATAAAACGCAAAATATAAAGTACATCCCGTCATTTCCTAAACTCGATTCATACATAATAAATTATATTTTTTTCAATATTCTAAAAATCTCTTTTGGCATATAATTACAATAAAAAAATGCGACTACCGTTTTGAAAATATACAAAAATACAACTTTATTCGATAGCACTAACATTGCCTGAGAAACTTTATATTAAAACCTTTCTATTTTTTTTTTTCTAAAAGGTCATGCAACAAATTAAGACGGGATCAATTTACAGTGGGACACCGTGCGTTCGACGTGGGATGCGTGTATTGAAAATATTTCTCTATCAGGAATCTTAATGGTAAAGTTATGGAATTTCTGGGGTTGAAAGCGTATAGGCATACTAACAGCAAACAACTGAGAACTGAAATGTCTTACTAGATGTTAGTCCACTAATTACGAGGTCTGTAAATTAAGTGATGATAGTAATTTTATTTATCTATTCAAATATAATTACAATTTTATATTGTCACCTCCAAAATAACTTCCATCTGAAGCCACAGAGCGTCCACTCATCATAGGAGTGCTGAAACTCCGATAACGGAATAGCCTTCAGCTAGTCGGTTTGAATGTTATCGACTGTCCCAAAATGTGTTCCCTTGAGATGGTAAGAGAAAAAGGGCACAAAAGGACTCAAGTCAGACGAATAAAGAGACTGAGGAATTACACGAATGTTTTTACAGGCCAAAAACAGGTTTATTGACATTGCTGTATGACAAGTAGCAATATCGTGGTGCAACACCCAGTTGTTCTTGATCTGATGAACGGTGGCGTGAGTAAAATTTAACTTTTCGGGCTCTTCACAAAACATTATCTCCATACGCCTACTGAAGTTTAGCAATAGTTTCCGTTGCACTGTGCCCAAGTCTGAAGCATACCGTTGTTGAAAGTGATATCACTGATGTTTAGAACACAATAGAAAAACTGTTTCACAAGAAAAATCGCTACGGACAACCAAACTACTTGAGCGAGCCAAACTTGTACCAGAGGCGGATCACATTCCGCAATCTCCCCTCCAAGCCCGGCGCCTGCAGTGTTGCCAGACCCAACACTACGTTGCCAGTCTCATCATTTAACTTACAGACCTCGTAAAACAGCATCAGACTCCTTTTGCAAAAATTGAATTACAACAATCTGCCTTAAATCTGCGCTATTCTGGTCACATCTAAAGAAAAAATTTATTCTTTTTTCCCCAGGTACATCTACGGGGTCATCCCTCCAGCACCTTACTACCCCCATCACCAGCAAACCAGAGGCCCCCTCCAATTCATAGGCAACTGGATCGACTCATCGGACTGGTTCCCCATCGAAGTCAACGTCCCGGACGTCTTCAGCAACATCGGATCTGGAGTGGGCAACGTAGCCCAAACGGTGGGTCAGCTAGCACAGAATATGGGTGCTGGGATTATGACCTTCACCCAGAACGTTGGGAGCGGGATCCAAAACTTCGCACAAGGGATTGGACAAAGGGTGCCCTTCATTGCTGCCCTTGTTAGGCCATCGACGACGCCGAATGAAGGTCAGGAAGTAGCTCCGCAAATGTATATGATTCTAGTACCTGAGCGAGGATATGCAGGGGACCCGCCTTTGAGTCAGATGGAGAGTGAAATTCTAGAGACTTTTCCGTAAACGTGTTTGATTGTGTGCAAATACATTTGATTCACATTTACATGAAGTTTTTGTGATGCTTGCAGTTAGAAGTACTATAGTCATAACTTGAAATTTACTTCTCAGAGCATCGCAATTACGGTCGGCTGAAATGTGTCATTATCATAGTCATACTTTTGCAAGGCATATCCAGACAAGGACTGGTAGGGAATAAAATAGAGATTACGGTTTGGAATCGCGATCTGTGACAAGCAGCAAGCATGAACTAAAGCAAGGCTAGGCAATCTATTCAACAGTCGAGCCAACTTGATAGTTTTAGGATCACTACGGATTGCTAACCACCACCTTGACAAACTGCCTCGTCGATTATTTCAAACGTTGGAAAATGTTTTGCTCTTCTCTTTGGTACCTTGGCGTGTTATATTGTGGTCTACAACCCATGCGATGATTAGCCTGACAAAATTATATAAGGACCGTATCACCAGTCGTTAAAACAGTTTTATAGGATGCGCTCTATTTTGAGGTTATGTTACAAATATCTATTTGCATTAAATTGTTCATGCTTTGTATTTATATCATATTTATTATCAGCACGGAATTTATTGTAGATCAAAAAGAAATCATAGCCTCATAATAGGAGAGTGCTGGTGCTGATACGGAACAGTTCAAATCTAGAAAGAGAGAAAAGACGTCCTACGATAAAATTGTAGGAACGACTGATGATACGGCTCTAAGTCCCTTACCCTGTTGCAATTGTTCTCATTACGTAGAGAATGCAGTACTGTGAATGTAGTATGGTAACTTTCTTTTGTTATTCCGAATATATAAGGAATTTTTATGATTATATTTATTTTATTTATTTAAATAAATAACAATTAAAATTGAAATCTAGTTCAAGGCGTATTTATTTTTCACTGGCACCAACAATACACCTCATCGAACAGATTTTTTAGCAACAATACTCATAAAGAAAAACCTGTCTACAAGGCTAATGCCTCATCAAATCTACATGTACTCACAAAAAAAGATTATTTTCTATTTTGGTAACATTTTATTTGGCCAACATAAATACATATAAAACATTCACTAATTACTTCGAGAGTCAACATACTTCTTCATTGCTTATTCCCACATTTGACGTTCTTTAATCGATATTTCCATATAGGACTTATGTCATATAATCTACAATGCATAAATGTAAGTATCTACCAAATTTAAGCATCCAACTATTCGAAGCCCGCATGAACCCACGACATGTATCATCTGTAATCAACTTAATTTATATATATATATATATATATATATATATATATATATATATATATATATATATATAAGTATAAAATAATTTAGCATCAAATGTTCTAGTTCTTACAAAACACAAAAACTGATCTGAAAAATTTCTTTAGTCGGATACTTCAACACGGGATGACGCGTTCTATACTTCAGTCGGTTATCTAATGGTAAATATGGATAAGCATGGGTCCCACAACTCTAGCATGTCCATCTACATTTAAATGGTAAGATACTATACCTATACTTGCACAGATGATTTAAAAATTAGTACCATAAAAATGTAGAGAGAAATGGGTGAGCAAACTAGGTCATTTGTTCTCTCTCAAGTAATAAGTTAATGATCTAAAAAGTCTTTAAAACACGCTACACATCATAAAAGTAATGTGCAAGCGGATACCTTATCACAAATGCTAGACATGTACAAAATATTTGAATTACAAGCAAAATGATTGTTAACCCCTGTTCGTGCAAAGGGCCTAGATAGTACAGCACTAAATTGATCAGCGTTAAATTGTTCGTCACTACATAACCATTCTTTTCTTGCCACCATATCAATCTGAACACTCTGAAAATATTTATCATAGTTTTTCCTGGAAAACTCAAGTCGCTATACCGAAAGTTCGTCGTACTGATTTCCATTTTGTCTATTTTGGAGTTAAACTTTGGCAGTCGGTGCCTGGGGCATGGTATCAGCCGGAAAAGTTGAGGTGCGGAGTACAAAAAGTTAAATATTTGAGGTATAAAGAACAAGAGAGTTGTCTTGCTAAAGTGTCCCAGGATTCCTACGACGGCAAATGTCATACCGCTGAAGTAGCAGAAGGTGTCGCCTACGAACACCTTGGATGGATACCTGGAAATCAATCAATGAATTAATCGATTTTACATTTAAATCCACAAATCAATAATAGGAATTTTCAATTGAAGATTAAAATTTCATCATTTTTGATTGTAAAACCAGGTATTTGAAATATATAATGTATGGATGTTACTGTTTTTTTTCTTTAGATATCTATCATCAAACACTGGAAGCCCTTACAAACCATCTTCTAGACTCAACACCAAAACAATACCTTACCTAAAGGGGCAGGCAGTGTGCAACTAACCTTCAGCCATATCGATCCCAATGTAGACCCACCTTAAGCGATGACTCACTAGTCAGATGCGATGACACATGACCGACTGAACGAAAACAAATGAAGTGACAGCAAACTGTGAGGTTAAGAGCACAGGGGTTGGGAAGTTGGGATCGTTCAAAGATGTGGGGTGTTTTTTCTTTTT
This sequence comes from Acanthoscelides obtectus, assembly GCA_963669975.1. Taxonomy (NCBI): domain Eukaryota; kingdom Metazoa; phylum Arthropoda; class Insecta; order Coleoptera; family Chrysomelidae; genus Acanthoscelides; species Acanthoscelides obtectus. The sequence goes on along the minus strand of CAVLJG010000003.1, from coordinate 34,662,318 downwards.
GGGAAGCTGTTCCAAATTTAACATGAAATTCAAAATTAGATCAAAGTTGTTCACAGCTGAAAGTAATACCGGCACACTCTGTGTTAAACACGGCAAGTGAAAAAAGAAAATTGTGATGTAGTTAGGTGATAAATGTATACTTTCCGTTTATATCTGAAAAGAAAGGGCGTTTTTATAATATTTGCAGTACAATTATGTATTATACTAGCATATTTATTTGTGCAATTCCAATCGGGATATCAAGAATCAAACAAAATTACATTTGTAAGAAATTACGATTCAACTGAAAGAGTTACACAGACTTATCACACAAGCAATTTTGTACTGAAGCTAGTCAACACCAGAGAAAATTATGTGAATTTCAACTCGAGCTTGTGCTTCAGATATGGAACAGATTTGGTGTCCATGACAATGTCAAAGGTTTGTATCCATGTTGTCATAAAACAAATGATACTCAGTAGTTTGTTTTGCTCTTCTGCACCTTCACCTATATTGGTTTTAGTATTTATCAACAAATACCACATCAAGTTTGAAACACATGATCAGTAATGACATTCAAATGAAACACTCCTTTTTCATGTGGTACACACATCTTATGATGAATTTGTACTGTCGGAATAGTAGAATAAAGTAGTATATCATAACTACAGCTGTCTTTAAATTATTAGCAGCTATATTGGTTTAAATGTGTTCAGAAATCTTAGTAATTAATTTATGCAATACAACTTACACAAAAGTGTCAGCATTGTTAGTAAATATAAACCAGTACAAAAGCAGATTATGGGGTATTCCAAATGGCAACAAATGATCAGCTGTCATTTGTTGTCACATTTTGATGTATTGAAGTTCATTTCCCTTTATGGGCTCATCATTGATGAATAAGCAAAAATAACTATATGTATAGTGTTGCTGTTTATCAAACATATTTGACAGTTCAAGGGTATACAAATTATTTTGACATTCATTTTTCATAGGGTAACAATTGGAGCTGTAAGTGCTTGCAAGGCTGGCATGGAAATGATTGTGGACAACCTGAAGTACTCTGGAGAGCTTTACTAGCTCATCATAAACCAAATAAAATAAAAGGACCAAGAACATTTGAGAGAAGACTGATATATCTGTTCAAAGTGAATGAGTTTACAGAACATCTAGCTGACATTAGAGTCAACGAATTAGGTATGAGATGAAGTGTAACTCAAATGCTCAAATATGAATTCAATTTGAAATTAACTGCTAACCACAAAACGAGAAAATTGAGAATCCTTATAAGCCTTATCCGCTTTATAACCTAAAATAGCACAAGATTAACACATGTCTAGGATGCACAAAGTGTGCACAATTTGAAAATCAGTCTAGTGGTGGCAGAGGTTATGAGTCAGAAGCAATAACTGAAGCGTTGTTTGTGTATGTGTTTTAGAGTATCTGATACTCTTTATGTGAAAAACAAATGATCTTGCATTTTAAAAATACTCCAAGTTTCCTATGTATATCCATATAAGTGAAATTCCATAACATATTCATTCAATCTAGTCTCTGTTTCATTTTTATTTATCATGCTTACTGACCTGGAAGTATAGTGATTGCAGAATATTTCAAAATTGTGATTGTTTTTGGATATTATATCCATTTATCAGTCCTTCTATCTGTCTATCATCTGACTGGTAAAACATGGCCCCACTATGACTTGGATTTTGATGAAATTATGAAACAAGGTTGATACTATACTCAGTAGCAGATATAAAGGGAGGAGGGTGATAGGGCCAAACATTTCAAAACATTCTCAATTTTTCTCATTTCAATGGTTGTGAAACATTTGTAAAATTCGTTCTTCAAAGTTCTCCAACTTTCTAGACATTCCAGTTGAATAAAAATAGCAAGCTTATTTTTTACTTCCCATGCTATACTGGCAAGGAAGTATTGTAATCGCGAAAAATTTCGAAAATGAAATATGTCATTTCCGTCTGTTTGTCCGCTAATCCTTGGAAAGTACTGCTCGGATTTTTATGAAATTTTTACTCGTGATATCTATTATGCCAAGTGCGAAAAAGCTTTGCAGTTATTGAAAATAAGTCCAGCTGCGGCGCAGAAAAAGGCCAAGAACGAAAAAGGTATAATCGCTCAAACTTCGTTTATTTGACGTTTTAAGGACAATGATCATTTGAAAAAAAAATTGCGGTAAAAAAAATTGAGGGGAGGGGGTGGGTAGGGTATATCTCAATTTTTTGATATGTCAGTATATTTAAACGCTCCCAACCTTGGTAATTTTATGCACCTAATATATATCAAATATTTTTTTATCATATTCTGAAAGGCTCAATCTGTTCAATAAAGAGAAATTTTGTACCAACAATACACCCAATATTTTTATTACTGCAATTACAAAAACTTTCTTGTTCTGCCAAACATAAGACTCTATGAATGACAATATCCTTTTTTTCATTTTACACTATTCCAGGTAGTGTTGTCGACTTATTCATCCTCTATGAAGACGAAAATACAAACTACCTCCGACACAAACTGAATAACAACTTCTGTAAGGAGCACCACAACAAAATCCTATATGCGCAAGAAACAAAAGACAATCTATGGGAGAGATGTATCCCGCTTCTGAAAAATCTCAGAGACGACGATATAATTCTAGCGAATGACAACAATGAGATTCCTAATAAAGATGCTTTGATTTTCCTCAAGTACTATGATCGATGGCCTGAACCAATCAGATTCCGGATGAGATGGTCAGTTTTCGGATTTTTTTGGATGCATCCCAGCAAAACTATAACCAGTGGTGGTGCGTGCACTGTATCCTTCCTCAAAGACTCCTTTAATAATCAATTCAAACTTTTGAGTGATAACAAGACTCTTTCTAGTCCTTTATACAAAGGCCTAACTCTAGGTGATTTGAACCACTATGGCGGTTGGTTTTGTGAATATTGTACCGACGCGGCGCATGTTGTTAATTTTTTAGCGAATAAACCTAAAAATATAAATTGGAATAAGATTAACTATAAGAAAATCGATCAAAATTATATAGAGGAATTAATAGAGAATGGTGTTTATATTGATGGTGTAACACAGTTAGAAAAAGCACACAAGTATCATGATAAGTACTTTGCACCACCTTTTGTTCGAGATCATGACTGGAAGTATGATTTTCTTTTAATTAATTTCTATTCAAAAATGGATTATTATGAAGGTTGATTTGAAGTATATCAAGGAGTCCTCCTTCAACTCAAAGGAGGTACAAAACAGTTCCCATTCCTCATACAAGGCTTATTGGCAAGTCTATACATACATATATGTACAATCCTACAATACATACACATATGAAACAAGATTAACGTTTTTAGTACCATGTGTTTATTTAAGAAAGTCTCTGTTTAATTTTTTTCTCACTTGTTTTTAGCCCTGCACCACTCCTAGATAATTTTATAAAGCCTTTTTCAGCCACATTTCAATTGACCTACTGAAGATATGGGTATTGTGAGTTATTTCTATGTATGCTTGCATTCAGCATAAAATTGTGATATTTTTATTTGATTCTTTATGATACAAGATTTTATCTTCATCCTCCGAGAAACAGTTATTTATATTATGACGGCAGGGTATTTATATTATCCATTTATCATACTGCAGTTATTACTATGTATACATTATTTCATATCACAGTATATGAATCAATCTTATTTATATACACTTTTAAAATAATTTATAAATAAAATGTATTGAAAGTTGAATTGGTGTTTTTATGTGATTCAAGACAATTTTCTACAATTGCCCAGCAAAATAATTTTTTATACATGTGCTTGACATCTGCCGAGTACCCATCAAAATTGACAACTTTGCCACTGTAGAGCTCACAAATATATCTTTTGTTGATTGTACATTTTCATAGTAGCATGGAGAACATTTGTCCTCCTAGTCTAATATTTTGAAGTAATGCTTGTTGATCCTTTTTTTTTAATGCTTGTAAAATAGTGTCAAAAAATGGACTACACTGGTCAGTTTGCAGTACAAAGTTATTATGAAATGATTATATAGTCTTTGTGGTGAATTGTTTCCTCCACTTGTATGTGCTCCAACATGTCAAATTTTGAAAAACTGGATTTGACATTTCAATCATAATTCATTTTCGCCTCTTCTGTGCAAAACATTTTTATATTTTCCAGTTAACAAGACTTCATCTCCAGTCTTGTATGTATTGTGATTTGCATTACTCTAATTAAATTAGTTCAATCATGAATTTTATCATATTTATGAAGACTTTTCACTACATTGTTCTACACCTGTTAGGCTAGAAACACTATTTTGTATGACTCTCTATACTGAAGCAGCTGCTAATAATATGTCACAAATAAAAATAAAATGCCTTTCTGATAGTGTGATAAAAACACCTAGGTACTTTTGTATTGCTCTAATCTATATTGACTTGCTTAAATAGGCGATTAGATAATTTATCTATCTACTTACCAGTTGTACTTGAGCAAAGCTAGAGTAGTGGCAGTATATGGCAGCATAAAATAAAGACTGAACTGATGTGCTTTCCACAAATTCCCAGACAATTCAATCAAATTAAAAATTATTATTGAGATTGCAATAATAATACTCTGGCCTGCCTCTAACCCATTTACACCAGCTAAAATATTTATGGCATTGGTACAGAATACGGCCAACATGCCCATGTATATGTAGTATAGTATCCCAATGTCGATAGAGAGGCCTAAATATTCACTGAAAGGTTTAGGCACAATGATTGTTGTGGAGTTGAAGTTTACATAATATACCATCAGTAATGGTAGGGATGCAATTGTCGGAAGAAGTAATTTGTGCCTCCAAAGGAGATCTAGTACATCATCAGCAAAGCCTAATAGTAGCATACAGCAAATGGATAGTAGTGCTGCTATCAATTCCACAAACTAAAACAAAATTTACTCAAATCAGACTCCAATTTTTTCAACGAGAAGCTATGAATCAGACAGTCCAGATAGAATACTGAGCCAGAAAAATCATGATTTATTGTTATACTTACTTCGTTGTGGGGGAAGCCTCCTTCCCAAAGACTCTTCCCAAAAGGCACTGGTATGAATAGAAACATTGTAATTAGGAATGTGCATCCTGTTACCATGCCTAGGGCTTCAGGGCTAAGGATTATCAAAATTAATAACATAAAATGAAAAAGGCATAACCTTACATTTTATCACTTGTTGTTTTGCTCATATCGATTCCGAACAAGTTGGCTTTGATAAACTTGTCTTTGATGCTTGGTATCACTTTTACTGTAATACAGTATGCCCCAATGGACATAATGAAATTTATTATTATTGGAATCCACATTTTTGCGGATTGTTCTGTATTTACATCTGCCGCCATAATTTAAAATCTGTTTAAAGTTGAAATTAATCATACATCACAGAACAAAAAAGTAGCATACACGTCATCACCGTCATTTCCAGAATCGACCAATCACCGAGCAATGGGGAATGAAAACATGGAATCTAGTTTCTAAAAAATGTTATAGGGAGTGATCAATATCTTCCTCAGCTTCGTCTCCGTGTACCCGTATATAGTGGATACCAAATAAAACCCGATGCACGTCATCGATCTGGAGCTGTGCGCTGTTGCCAGAATTTGCACATTTTCTTTTAAGCAAATAAATTTAATAAAATAAATTGTTTATATATACCTACCATTTACTATAATACCATTATATCAAAAATAAATAAACTTGTTGTAAAATTAAATTCCTTTCTGAATAAAAACACCTGATTTGGTAGATATTCAAAAACACAAAATATTTAAAGAACATAAATTGTTTTCTCGTATTTTAATTAATTTGATTATTTATTTATGATATGGGAACTACAACACTTTTTCAATTCACATCAAAGAGAAGAAAGAACTCGGGTGATGCGATGTTACACAATACCGGCAACTAGCGGCAAGGAGTACTCTTTATGGAGCCTGATATTAACCGCATGGTATGGTTCAGTTGTATATCAATTCCGGAGTTTGATTACATTATACAGAATATATTTTGATGATTTAACTATTCTGAATCACTGGAACCAGTAGAGTCATCGTTAACATGGATAATAAGGGGAAGAATTTCCTGTCTATCCATTACTTGTTCCCTTCTATACCATTTCATAATTATCTCCTCTGTATGTCTAATGGAGTTCTTCCACATATCAGGGGTAATAGTTTGGAGTGCCTCTTGCCACATTTTTAGGCAGTCATTTTCAGTGTGGCCATCTCTTCCAATATGCCGATTATAGTAATTTTTTGCAATCCCCCAAATTAGCTCAATTTGGTTAAAAATACAGTGGTATGGAGGTAACCGTAAAACTTTCTGTCCATATTGTTCTGCCAAGTTATCGACCACATACATTTTGGTTGGTTTATTCCTAAAAAAAATAAATAGGAACAAAATGCATAAAGATTGGGTATTCTGCTCACTGTGCAACAATCGTTAGAAGTTCAGATTTGAATGCTTCATGTGGATACTGTATTTTTGTTCAGTTAACCAATTCTGAATTTCAGCCTTTCTCCATGAGCTATTGGGAGTTTGAAGGGCATGTCTCTTTAATAACTGGAAACCTTGCGGTAATACTTAACATCATCAAATATAAAAGTAGGATGATCCGTGCTTAATTGGAGCATTTATTAATTAAACAGCTTGTTGACAGAAGGTTCTTTGAATTTTAGGTTTATATAATTTCTTTACGATAACATTTTACATAGGCGGATCTACACACTCGGCTTGGGCTCCTGCAGGGGTATTACGAAAGAAAAAAAGATATAATGCACACTCGGCTTGAACGCCACTTAAGGACAAATGAAACCACGACCTGTAGAAAGAATTTGCAGCTCAAGCCATTGCGTCGAGCAAGGCTTATGTGAATATCAAGTTGTCGCATGTTTACGGATATTTTCTTATTGGGTGACAATTTGTTGCCCGCATGTATTCTGGGTATGTACCTCGTATATCAATACAACATTCCAATGACTGCAACAGTGGCAACGTCCTTCAATGTTCGTGTCAAGTGTTTTGTGTTTTGTGATAATTTGTAGGTGTTGATTGTTGATATGTAGATGTGTAGCACGTACCAGTTTTGTGTCTAGCAGCATTATATGCAGCAAATTTGTAGATTGGCTACCTACCCTTTTTTTCCAAAAATTCGTGAGACAATATGATATAAGGATAAAGTACTTAAAGTGTGCCTAAAGTCTAATGGTACATACTCCTATTAATTAATTTTAGCCTTGAAAATGTCTTCAACTGAAGCTGACAGTGATAGTGAGCCAAAAAAGAAGAGAACGTTTAATCCGTCAATGTATAAAAGGAATATTATAAAAAATTCTAAAATTAAAGGAGACGCGTATGCGAATTACAGAGGCAAACAAATACCTCCAAGGTGCACCGGCAAAAATTGCAGCCAAGCTTCTTCCAAACCTTAGACAGTTTTTACTTTTTGTTCAAATTTTTAAACAACTTTTTGCAAACATACTGATTGAACGCATAAAGCATTTAAGTGAATGTAGTACTAACCGAGTTAAAATTAAACATTTTGACAGAAGCAGGAATCCCTGGATAACTAAAGGTTTGATAAAGTCTGCCAACAGAAAAGAGGAACTATACAAAATAATGAAAGCATCCTCCAGGTGCTGATACCTCCCGTAAATATAATGAATATAAAAATATTTTTATCAATCTAGTTAGAGAAGCAAAATGCCAATTTTATCTAACAAAAATTACAAGATGTCAAATCTGATCCAAGAAAACTGTGGTCGGTTGTCGATCACTTTTTTATTTGGTCGGCACATGTATAACCTACAAAGAACTATCAACGAAAATAACACAATCAAACTTAGTAGAAAATTCCAAACGTCCATGAGTCGCTGACTTGATGGTGCTTAAAAGACATGTTCATAAGTTTTATAACAAAATTTCATCTGTTCAAATATATGGGAATGGGAGGAATGACGAGATGATGTTGATAAGATACCTATACAAAATGTTTGTTTATAAATGATAGTTATGGGTTCACTGTTTTAGTACTAACGATATAAAAACAGACAAATCAACATTTTACATTTATTATGAAAGCATTATTGCTAAAAAGGTAAAGGCGAGCGCTGTAATGTAATGTAACAAAAATTCGCTAGTGAATCGCTAAAGCGGGCGCCGAACAGAGCCGCTCACGTCGAGCAAATGGTGCTCCACTTGACTGTCTGTTTTTTGATGAGTCCCTTGGATGGTCACATTACAAGTCAGTACAGGTGGCGACTAGTTCCTCTGTGACCACAGTATCTGCAGTGTTCTTATTTTATTAGTTGAGATGGAACATATGGAGTGAAAACTTTAATTTGTATGGATTTATATCGTACTAAAAGTATACTATGGGTTCCGCAACATACGGAATATTATAACAAAATCAAGAAACATGATGCGTGGCAACAGCTCTAGGTTTTTTAAGATACTCATCTCGCACCACCCTTTACATTCCTTTCTCTAAATAAATCTGTTTGCCACCACCGTCTCTTTTTTCTTTTTTAGTAAGTTGCAATAGCTCATTAATATGAACCCAGCACTAGCTACTTCTAGGTCTGATATTTCGACACAGATAGTATTATTGGGCCACATATTAATAATTTAGAGTAAAATATCATGATGAAATTGAGGTAACCATTAAGATGTATAATATGCTTGAAAATTAACAAAATGTATAGGTATTCTCCTGGCGTGCTCCATTCCCGACAACAAATCTCTGTATAAATAACTATATTAACATTTTCACGAGTATCCATTATGCTAGAATGATAGGTGATTATCTAGAAATATTTCAAAATTCCCCATATCAGCACAGGACACATAATTCTAACGGATCTGACAGTGAAAAGTAGACAGAGCCGTGTTTTGTTTTTTGTACGTTACGGATTCATTTTGTACTTGCTAAGAAAAGTTCATCTACATAAAAACAAAATGCTACAAACAAGTTTCACTTTTAATTTTTGTAGATAATAATGTACTCATAGAGATATGCCTGACGTGTCTTATATCATTCCTATGATCCGAAGACAATAAAGCATCTATCTATCTTTACAGCCGATTCATTATTGCCAACATAGCAGACTAATACACAAATGTCACTCGTTGATCAGCTGTTCACCTCAGTAGACGTCAAAGTGTGATGGATACCCGTGAAATAGGGTATAATGATGTAGCAATACATACGAATACCCATTGTATTGTTTCATGAAAATAGACGTTAAACATTTGTATAATCTCATAAAATAAATAAGATTTAGTGGTTACTCAAAATTGTATCGCCGTCACTTGACGCAAGTAAAATTTCATATTTTCGTGTAGATGGGACGATTTGACCTTGTTCAATATGTAGAAAATTAAGTAATAATAGTTGGAAACTAGCCCCATATGGCCTACTGAAATAGAGAACACGGCAGTTGATGCTTACGTAGCGTTGGCAGTGGTTCCAATTTTACTCTTATCAGTAAATATTACTGAATTTCAACGATACATTACTGCACCTAAGAAAAAAAAACAAAGATTTTTGAATACAAAAGTCACAAATCATATATATAATAATTATTAGGTAATGTTCTTTTTTTTTCATGTACGTTTTTGTCACTACCCTGGCTTCTGTTCGCTGGCAGTTTTCATGTCACTTGTTATTTTATTCTTCTTTTTCTACTTTTTACTTTTTGTCAATAAAAAATATAAACAACCTTCGAACCTTCGAAAAAAGTGTTTAGCTTCCAATCACAACTGTTACCCTGAGGATCTGTGAGCTCTCAATCTATACGAGTCTCTTGTTTCAGGACCGCTGGATGGGATGAGTTACTACGTTATTTTTAATAAAGATTCAATTTATTTTGCTAATAGTAGGTATTTATGGTAAATCACGTTTAAAGTACATTTTTTATAGTTTAAATGTCATCCTGCTGGCCACACATTTTCTCCTGGTACCCATAAACGCTGTTAAAATCAAAATATTATCTGACCCTGTTACATATGTATCATACAATCTAATGACATAATCAATATGAAAACAACATATTTTTCTTCGTTGACACTGAAACCCCAAATATAGCGTACACCCACCGTTATATCTATTTTCAGACGGCTGTTCTGGTCAAAATAAAAACAATACATTATTGAGATTCTTGCTGGCTTTGGTAAACAATTTGAAAAAGTTTATTAGTATTTTCCCATGCATGGTCATTTTTACCAACTCATCGTGATTTAGGAGTCATAAAAGAACTGTTCAAAAGCATGATTCTATCTACGTGCCGGAAGATACATTGATTTGGTTAAGCTCGCTTTTACAGTCAAAGGGCTAGTTACACTCTAGTTATACTATACATGAATCGTCTACATCCGATGTTTTTAGACTATAATTCTCATTGATACAGTTAAGCCATATTACAATTACTTTTGTAATAAAGGAAGGTCGAGCAAATTAAAAAGGTAATTTTACAAAAAGGTGTATATGTTATGTCATAGTATGTCAAAATGTAGTAAAGTATGATCTTTGAATATACTTCTGTGAGCATCGATATTCCTTCTTTTTACTTAAAATTTTAATATTGCTCCCTTCACAAGGAGGTATTAACCGAAACTTCGAAAAGTAGAAAATATAATTCAATATTTGAATGTCTAGGAAGTAACATGTTGATCCGCTGCTTTTTTCATCAACAAAAAATTCGATACATCAACCAAGCAGAAGCAAATGTCGTACTACTTGTACACATGTACGCGCTCCTATAAAAATGCATACGACACAATCTATCAATTAATCACAATCCATATAAACTAACAACAACAAATAACAAACAGCAGAATCCATCACGCATCAGCAACGCGCATGATATGTTGACTTCCCCATGTCTTTAAAAAAAGAATCCATAAGCGACTTCATAGTGCAGGCTGGATGGAATTTATTCTCACTACATGGCGAAGAAGATATCAGAAATACAAATAATATATCGGAATTGCCCACGTCCTCGATGGTCAAATGTAAAAGGAGTATCGATAAAGACATCAACGAGCCAGTTTCTAGCAGCCTTAGAATTTTGAATCATTATGGAGGACACTCGATGACATCATAACTTCTGGCTGCAAAAATCCTTGCCATCGTACTGCATAGACCCGCAGGATCATTGCATAAAAAACAATATGACGTCAAAAAAATTCGTAAAATGTCAACTTGTGAGCTAGGTAGCCGATAGATCATTCCGCGTCTCCTACAAGTGAGCATGAAGTAAATGTCGCCTGTGGTGTTCAGGATTCATGTCATATCGGCGATTGAAGATTGAAGAGCTTGGAGGGGGTGCAATTAAAGAACTACGAGTATATTAAATACGGTACGCGGTGGTTGGCACCCGCCACTTGCTTCACACTGCCGGTGCTGCGTAGTGATGCGAATACTAAACACTAGGTAGGCCAAAAAGCAGACCAAAACCAGGACCAGGACATAAAAATTCGACCGGAGAAGGCCGAAAAACATGTGCGGCGAAAAGCGAATGAATGACAACCCTATCCACGTTTGAAGTAGTAATATTGGAGGGTTTTTCAGATCTGGAAATGGAGGCAAAGAGACTTTTACATGCAGTGCATATTCTTGAACTTGATATCATCACTAACGTAAAGTGATGTGTGGCGACCTTTGATCAATGGCGAGTGGACACAACCTTTGTTTTTTTTCTTTTTATTTCCCAGACATTACCATAAAGGCATATCCGTCGTCATGAGATTGTATATCACTACTGCCACAATTGTGTGTTCCTTGAAATACGTTTTTTGAAAGCGGTTGTATGATAAGGGTTTTGCATTTTTTATGATATACATAGATACAGGGTTTGTCCAGAAAGTAATAGGACTGAATCCATTTAAAAAAATTTATTGAGCCAATCGTTACAATTCTTTAAAAACTTTCAAAATAGGCTCCTTCTGCGTCGATGCAGCGCTGCTAGCGCGATTTCCAAGCATTGAAGGCGTCACGGAAGGCATTCTCCGGAATAGCCTTGAGATCCGCGGTGCATGCTGCTTGGATCCCCTCTGTCGTCTCAAAATGCTTGCCTTTCATCGGCCTTTTCAGGCGAGGAAACAAAAAGTCCGGGCGGCCACATTTGGGCTGTAGGGCGGCTGCGGAAGCCTTGGGATGCCGGCCTTGGTCAGGTAGCTGTTCACAAGAATGGCGGTGTGAGCCGGGGCGTTGTCGTGCTGCAACTTCCAGTCGGCTGCGATGTCTTGTCGGACCCGACTGACCCTTCGTTTGGGTCTCTTGAGCACTTCAGACAATGAGCATCGTTTTCACTTTGGATTTGCTCATTCTTCCCTTTTTTGGGCCAGGAGACGCCGTCGTGTGCCACTCGGAAGATTGCCTCTTTGTCTCGGGATCATACTCAAAGATCCACGACTCGTCATCTGAGATTACGTTATTCAAAAATTGGGGGTCTCTTTCACACAAACATGTTCAAATTTTCTTGGCACTCTTCCACTCGCCGCAATTTCTGGTCGTCAGTGAGCACTTTTGGGACCATCTTTGCGCACACCTTGCGCATGTTCAAATGCTGTGTCACAATGTCATGAACCACAGATTTTGGTAAATTTAACATCTGGGCAATTAAACGAATATTTAGTCGACGGTCTGAGTTCAAAACTTTGCGCACACGAGTCACATTATCGGTGATTGTCGAAGTCGAAGGTCTTCCAGCACGGTCTTCATCAGCGACCTCTTCCATTAGAATGACGTTATTCTTGGAATATGAATACTGCACGACCACTACCCAACGAAAAATACTTGTGTAGGTATATTTTTAAAATTCCCATCCCTCCAAATGTCTAAGGTTTGACTGCAATATAATTTTTAGTCGGCATTTTCTATTTTGATTAATCCGATCTATTTCTACGCTAATTGAAATGTAAACAATCATTTATAACAGTCGCGGTATTCAATTGTACTCGGTAATGTCTCAAGCCTGTCTGGCGCTCTGCTAGATCATTTTTGCCGTTCTATAAATACACCAGTGCGAAGAAGACGATGCAAACAACGACCCTATGCGCTCAATTATGCCACTGTTTATGACATTCTTCTTTCCATAAATATCTCATCTCGTCCTAATCTAGGTTCCTGGTAAACGAAGATACATCCTACTAACCATTTTTGCGCTGCGTTGTTTTGTTAAGTTGATTCTATACGAGTGTTGGCAATAAAGTGCAATCTTCATAGTCAAATTTAATTGTATTGAACCCACTTCAATCGCTTTCTACTATAGGAGATTTTGATTTAATTTTTTTGAGTAGCCCTTCTTTGGATTGTTCCTTCTTACCTTATGATACTGTGATATGAAAGCTCTTCTACCACGCTTAAACGTCTATGTGGAACAGTTATCTTGGTTAAATATTGAATCAACCTCATACACAAGAAGAAAAGAGGTCAATTTTCTTACAAAGGTTATATACGTAGAAAGGGTTTTCCATTAAGGACTTCACAACTTTCTATTTAAATACAACGACTGTAATGTGGCGGTCATTTTCATCAACGAAAAAAAAAAAACGGCCCAATGACACCATCGGTATGAAAACCACACCATACAGTTATTTTTTGTGGATGAAGTGCTGTTTCTTGAAGCACATGCTTGTTGACGAAGACGTTTAGCCAAAAATTCGCCTCATCACTGAAGATGATTTTACGATGAAATTGTTCATTTTCTTGCAACATTTCTAGAGCCCAATTCGAGAACGTACGAAGATTCATATGATCGAACGGCTTTAGTTCTTGAGTTAACTAGATCTTATAAAGGTGCACGCCAAGATCTCTTAGCAAAATTCGCCATAGTGTGGTCTGAGCGATGCCCGATTCTTAAGAACGCCGTGGAATTGACGTGTTCTGTTCGTTTGCGATGGAAGCTTGAACGGCAGCAATATTCTCGGCACTTCGACCAACCCGTTGTCTCACTGGCACGGGAACATCCGGCAGCGAATATGAGGACTCAAATTTTTTTAATAGACTATGAATAGGAAGGTTCGCCATTTTTTGATTTTTACTCAAATCGAGAAATTTTGTTATTAATAACCGATAAAAAAAATTAAGCAAAAACTATTGATAGTTACGTCGACTAAAAGCATTTCAAAATCAAGGATCGGCGCGAGGCTGGAAAACGTACCTGTGCGCGAGAGTAGACCGCGTGACGTCAGTAGCCAGACACTCCTCGCTAGCTCGCCCGCTGCATTTACCATTCTCACAACAACGCCCCAGTAATCGATTTGGAGAGCTGGTACGGTAGATTATTGTTAAATTTTGTGAACTTTGACAGTGTTAAATGTCGAACAGAAAGTGGTGGTTTGTGCCAAAATGTACAAGTACGTAAGTACAACACAAAGAAATTTTTTTGTGAGTGTTTCAAAAGCTGCCGCACAACGTAAAAAGTGGTTTGACGCAGCTCGACGGGATTTAAAAAGATATGGATAACTATCTGCAATACGAGTATCGTTCGAGACCGGAATAATCCTAATATTGCACCTCATAAATTTACATGTCAACTGGGTAGACAATTAAGCTCTACGAAACGAGTGTTCAGCAAAAAAAGGTCAAGGCAGAAAGACATCCCTGGAATTTCTATCATTGAAAACATATTAGGTACCATATTTTACTTCAGAATAGTGTAATAAAGCCTCATTAAGCATGCAAAAAGAACCAATTTCGGGGCTCTTAATAGGCTTAACAAGGTAAAAAGGTATGTATGATGATTTAAATTCAATAATATTTTACCTAGGAGGAAAAAAGCAGAGACAAATAGCCTTCAAAATTATTGTCACGAGCAGGCATTATTATGTCTTAATATTATTAGCTTTCAATAGACTAAAGCAAAGCAGGATCAATTTTTGCGAGAAATATAAAAAATACTACCCATTGGAGCTAAACAAAAAAAATTAGCTTCATATAGGTACTTACCGAATACTTTAACACCGCTGCTCTGAGGTTCATTTAAATTTGCATCATTTGCCAAAAACTCGTACACCATTTCCACATTTACATGGGGTAAATTTCGCGAATCAGCTTTCTGATAACCTTGGAGCATTGTGCTAGTACACTGACATCTGTCCCAGTTTATATAAATTCGTATTCGTATACTCTTCACTCCGTATACAAGACGCAAGATACAAGCGCTCTATGAGGGCGACAGTGGGTGTCTGGCTACTGACGTCACGCGGTCTATTCTCGCGTACAGGTACGTGCTTGTCACTCTGAATTCCTGCATGTAGAGTACTGTCATCAGCAAAGCAGCTGTGGATTGGATTGATCATACAAGAAAGGAGGTAGTTGATAAGTAAAAGTAGATAACAATATGAAGCCAAGACCGATCCCTGGGGAACACTATTGTTGACGTTGTAGGCTGAAGAGGAGAACCCGTCAATTACGACGGATACCTAGTAGCCAGGGAGAAAGCCATCCATCTACAAAGCTTCCTTGAGAGGCAATAAGATGGAAGCAATGCTTAAAAGAGCAGCATGCCGCAGCCGATCGAACGATTTCGTGATAACAACAGCAACGACATGAGCCTAACCATAAGACTATATGAGCTCACTCCACAATTGCGTGACGTGAAGTCCCCTTTGGATCGCTGGTGCCGGCAACCGTGCTGCTTTTCGCTAATCAAGTCATGACGTTCGAGGTACTCCAGAAGCTCGCGATTTATGCAATTCTCCAGCACCTTACTTGTAACAGAAAGCAGAGCTATAGGGCTCTAGTTTTAAGGGTCGCTCTTAGGCCCGTATCATCAGTCGTCAAATTGTGCTTGCTTTTGAGTTATATCATGTTTTATCAGCCTGAAATTTCCTACAATTTAAAAAGAAAACATATCTTTACAATAGGAGAGCGCTGACGCTGACAGGAGAGAAAGGAGTATTGCAATCAAGGAGGCCATAAACGCGCCCTACAATTGTAGGGACGACTGACGATACGGGCCTTAGATCCTTTTTTAGGATGGGCTGGACAGTTTTCTGGGAATGTGCCGTATTCGTAAGATATCTAGAAGAGACGCGAAAGAACTGGAGCAAGCTTTGTTGCACACCTCTTCAATACAACGGCAGGAATCAAGTCTAGACCAGAAGCTTTGTTGATGTCGAGCGACGAGAGCACCCGGCTTACTGTCTTTATGCCTGAATATTACTTCCCGCATAGTGTAGGGAATCCTTTGAATCGACGGTACTGGGGCCTTGGGGGGAACTTCCATGGTGGAACTGGCAGCAAAGATCTTGGCAAGCACTTCCGCCTTAGCCACCACTCTGTGAGAAGTTCCTTTCAATCTGCTTGGCCAGAATCCAGAAAGACCGACTACCATTGCGCTGTGACATTACTCTGTGTCTAACTTTTACATCGTGCTGGTCTTTGGCATTGCAGACCGCTTCGTTATATATATTCTTTTGGACGTCGGCTTGTCTGTTCGCTATAGTGGGGTTTTGTGCCTTGATATTTTGCTAGCAAACAGAGTCTCACGATTTATTGAACCGGCCGTTAGACCCTGATTTACGCACTTTCACTGTATGAAGGATGGGGGGATAATTTCAGTTATTGATGAATATACAGCCGACGCTCGTTAAGCACATCTCTGGTACAAAACTACACTACAATTTATCGATACATCGAGATGATTATCTCTACGATGTTTGCATGCCTAAACAGAAATAATTGACAACTCGGGGGCCCCCGAGTATCGCGGACGTTATAGTTTATTTACAAGTAGACGGCTCTGGATTCCGTTTCGTTTGAATCTAGGATCGCAGAATGGCCAAAAACTAGGATAAATTTTTGTCACTTTCTTGCGAGACCGCCGACGCCTAGCGCCGCCACTGCGCATTTGAACACCACACGCAGCTTCAATATAGGCTGATATGCGCCGCTATGATTTTTACTACAGTGGCTCATATTCCGTGTCAATTTTTTTACTAGATAAATATGGGCGAAATGAGCTTAAGCTAGGCTGAATTTCACAAAAATCGTGCAACTAACATATGATTGCAAAATTCCATATCTAAATTCTACATACTATGAGGTGAAAGGTGGAGGACGAGAGGTTATAGATTTCAACAAAGTGGAAGGTAGTGGAATCATTTTTTTTTGTTCAGCTGTAGCGATAAGAATAACCAGTATGAAATGGAGACACACTTTATTGAAATTTTACTGCATTTAAATTAGTATTTTCTGTCAAGCGCATATTTAAATAACAATTGTAGTCCAATAACCACATTCCTAGTGTACTTCTATAAACAAAACATTTATCGGATCAAGTGGATCGACTCAGTATTTTTAAGTGACCAATATGATTAGTCACGTATAACGTAAGTGCGTTTTGAATATGCCAATTACAATGGCACTGTAGCCAACTACGAGTATATGAACATCTAGGCGGCACCATCCATAAGACACTAAAATTTTTAAAGCATATACGAGCCCCTTCCCACTTCAGTTGGCCCAACTATTGAAATCTTAGTTTTTTTCTTATCAAACACAAATAATAAAAATGTAGCAGGGTGTTATAGGTTTAAAATATTAACAATGAATATTTTGATAATATATAGTAGAAAACAGCAACCTTATCACTCCCTAGTCAAATTTGCAGCATAAAAATAACACATGTTGCAATTACATCATATCAACCTATTTTCATTTCAATGCAAAATAAGCCTATAATGCATAGGTGGCTGTGAAAAATAAAAGGCATGACAATTGTTTTTATTAATCACAGCTGTCAGAATACGTTTAAAATAGTTTTGGGTAGTTAAGGTTTTCAAAATGGGTAGAGGAAATATTATTAGTGAGAAAATTCGGTAACTGATAATTAAATTTTTTAATTCTGGGAAATCAATCTCAGAAATTGCAACTTTGTTAGACTTATCGCGGTACAGTGTGAGAAATATTGTTAGAAGATATAACGTAACTGGTTCAGTTAATATTAAGCCATGATATGTGAAAAATAATATCACAAATGCCGACCGAAGAGCATTAAGAAGAATAATCGTGAAAAACAGGCGTGCCAGTTATTTAGGATTAAGTGCTCTGTGGAGTGACGCTGTTGGAAGGAGAATTTCGAGGTCCACAACTCATAGAGAGGCCCACAAACTGGGATTTACCACTTGCAAGGTAAGTTTTCTTATAAAAAAAAGTGAAGTAAAAACCCTCAAGTTGCACAACTTGTTTATAGGCCAAAGAATAGCCACTATTAACTCCACTGCAAAAGAAAAATCGGCTTAGATGGGCTAAAGAACATAGACAATGGACACCTCAACAATGGTGTGCAATACAATGGAGTGATGAGGCCCGATTCGAAGTTTGTGTTGGTGACAGTCGCAGTAGAGTTATTCGCAGAAAAAATGAAGCATTCCATGTTGACTGTTTGAAGAGAAAAGTGAAATTTCCAGCATCCATTATGGTCTGGGGCAGTATGTCATCAAAAGGAGTAGGAAAACTTCATTTTATTGATGGGAATGTGGATACAAACAGATATTTTAGAAGAATAGTGATGGAAGAATGTTTGACATCCGGCCAAGATTTTGTGTTTCAGCAAGATGGTGTAGCGTGCCATACCTCAAGAAAGGCTATAAAATGGATGGAAGAAAATAATGTACCACTTTTGAAATGGGTTTCTAGCAGTCCAGATCTGTCACCTATTGAAACTTTGTGGCACGAGATGAAAAAGGTTCTACGACAACATTCTGCTCGTACAATCACCGAACTGAGACAAAAACTTCAAGAAATAATATGGGATTGTTTTACACCCAATTTTTGCCAAAACTTGGTTAACACTATGCCCCAAAGAATTTCAGCCGTAATAAAAAATAAAGGTGATGTTACCCAATGGTAATCTTTCAATTGTTGCTTTGTTAACTTCGCGCATTTATTCGCACATTGTTTATTTGTTCAGATGTTCTATTAGTTATAGGTCTAAGTGATTTCAAATATGTATTTTTTAGGACTAGAGTGTATCTAAAATGTTTTTGAGAAAATAAATTGTTTTAGAAGTAAATAGCTCGTCATGTTTAGTTTATAAAGGCATATTTTGGTACAAATCTTGAAGTGGGCCAACTGAAGTGGGAAGGGGCTCGTTTAGTAAAAGTAAATTGAGAAACTGCTATGGCCAATTTTCATAGATGACGCTACGGTATCTCATTTTATCTCAGGTATTGTTTTACGCGGGGATATAGCATAAGGTTGGCTATATTTAGGTAGGATACGTTAATCAATGTTACTGAGTTAGTTCTCTTATGGCAAAGGGCCACTTCATGTTTTTTGCTACTTGTATACCACATAGGATTCACTGCCCCTCTAAAAAAAATCAAGCAGCTATCGCATGCTGTACTTCTATGCGAACTTCTGTCAAATGATCTTACTGAGGGGATTTGCAGATGAGTAACTGACTTCTGACTTTTAAGTCGGAAGTAATTCGTCGTAGCTGATGAGCTATCATCATCTCACAACGTCAACACATGGATTAGTTTTGACTAAAACATAGCTTCGATTATACATTGTTAACCCCTTTTCCTGCATAATAAGTCAGAGCCAATGTTTTGCGAATGACAACAGTTTGCGCACTCGCGTACTAGGCGTACAGATTGCCAAGTGTGTTGACGACTGATTCGTGGCTAATAATATAGTTACTTACAGGGTGTCCGAAAATTTGAGACTTTACTGCGTATAGATTTCGAAAAAATAAACGCTTTTTCCTAGTAGCATATACACCAAAGTCTTAAGATAACCCAGATGTTAGGCTTGGCAAAATCAATCATACCTAAACCAAACAGAATTCGTTCCTATATCTCGATCAAATCTAAAGTGAGAAGGCACGACCCACGTCAGAACTCAACGCAGGCGCCAGCAGCGTAGATTAACAAAACATTTATTTACCAATCGCGTCGAAAAAACAAAACAAAATGGCACACTCGTACAGTAATATCGAACTTGTCGACATGATCTTAATTTATCTTGAGTGTCTTCGAAATGCTTCCGCGGCTTCGCGAGTATATGCAGATCGCCTCCCCATTGGAGGTCGCATAGATTTGGTCACATTGTGCATAGTGCTAGGGATACAAGTCGCTTGCAGAAATAGCAGGGTGCGCGGTGTGGGAGGCCTGTAAATGGTGCAAACTGAGGAAGGGATATTGAATCTTGTAGAAAACGAGCCTTCAACTAGGGAAGTGCAAGTATCCAAGACTAAAGTGTGGCAAACGCTGCGTGACGATGAATTGTAACCTTCTGTACAAGCTGATGATTTTCCTGCGTTTCCTCCATTTTTGTGGTTGTTGCACGAACATGAAAATAATCCAGGGTTGAAGCTGAAGTATATATTAGGCAGGGATAAATCAACCTTCACGCTTAACGGAGGGAATAACTTCTGAAATACTCATGTGTGGTCATTGGAAAATCCTCACGTAGTGCGTTGATTACATTCATTTCACATTTATTTTCTTTACAGTAACCAGACTTCCTACGAAACATTTTGCCAAAGCCGAAAATTTCGAACAGTTCTTACAAGTGACAGAGCCGAAATGAAATTTCTCTGGAAATGGACGTTGAGTACTTTTTCATTTGTTTTTTACTTTTTCAGTGCTCTTTTACCCCACATTAGCTTTGTTATTTCGCGAAGCGTAGCTGTTTCTGAAAAGGAAAGTCCCAAGCTTCAGGACACCCTGTATTATAGAAGTGAAATTCGATGACCGTTTTGCATAAAAAACCTAAATGGGTTAAAAAATTTTTTAAAAACGTTTTATGTTTTTTTAACCGGTTCTTCATTTCCTAGTACCAAACCAAGCCCTGCGGCTGATAGAAGAAGACGGGTAGCGGCTCCTACGAGGCTATCATTGCATAGATATGCAACAATTTGGTACAAGCTTGATGTTAGATTCAATACTGTATGCACCGTGTAGTTATCGAACCAGCGACACAAAACCCCTCCACAGAATTTTTCCGCCTAGGCAAAACACAATTACATGCAATTAAGTTAACTTGTTAACTAACTGAAATTTAGTGTCTCATTACCGTGTCAAAAAAATGTCAAAATGTTCTACAATAGTATGATGATAAGTGCCCACAGATGACATTTGACTTTGTCCGCGTAAGCTCACCCTGGCACGCGGACATGTTTGAAAATTTTGATGTGCAGTAGGTACGTCATTACCGCGACTGAACAACCTTGATTTTATGATATTTCGCTTGTAATGTGATATTCAAGAATACAAATGCCCAATAAGCAAAATCCGGACCCTTATGGATCGCGCAATAAATCATTCGTGACTACAGTGGCTTTATATACAGGATCCGTCAGAAAGAACGGATGTTTTTTGAATGGGTACTATATCGAGTGGGCTTGTCCCGTGTCGGTGAGGAAGGGCGTGTTGGATAGTGGGAGAAGTGCCGCTTCGGTTAGCAAGGTGGTTTGGAACGTTGAGCATCGCGTGTTCACTGTACGTCGGTACTTTCAAAATGGCGAGTCGTTCGAACGCAAAGTGAATTTCGCGTTCACTATAGTGTGGGACAGTACCAGACCGTAACACCATTTTGAGATGGGTGGAAGCATTCAATACAACAGGTAATGTGATGAAAAATAAACCGCCATGGCGCAACCGTACTGTTAGAACCCCCGAAAAAGTAGACAGAGTGAGAGTTGCCATGCCTCAAAGCCCGAATCGTTCCGACCGTTTGCGTGCCAGTTCCCTAGGGATCCACCCAAATTCCTGCACGGATGCTGACCGACGAAATGAACTTATTTCGGGAGAGGCTTGATTCCTGCATTCCGGCATTTTACTCAAAAAAATGGCATATATTTCTGAGTATTTTGGTATAATAAAATATTTCTTACTCATACTTATTTTGACTGCTCTACTCATTTAAAAAACATACGTTCTTCCTGACGGACCCTGTATAACTATATATATATATATATATATATATATATATATATATATATATATATATTTAATTGTTAATTGGGAAATTGGCAAATCTCTTAGGCTTAAGTTGACTCTTTTGACGATAAAATCAAGCTTTCGGCATTCTCTGTGGAGCCTTCATCAGGATTCTGAAAACACAATTGTGATGCTAGCAAAGAAAACAGGACAGATTTAAATTGTCCGACAACTTACTCGTCGGTGAGGTTGCAGCCACAAGGTGTTTCAGAACGAACGTAGAGAAGATCGAACTTATAATCAGTATAAAAACAAAAGGACGGGGACATTGGGTTTGTTGTAAAACGACAGATACCTTCGTTAAATGTTAAAAATATCAATCCACCCGAACAAGTTAAAAATATTACACGTGAGACGACATTTTGTTGAAACAATCGGAATGCAGTCTCTAACCTTCTGTTTCCGCTACACGTTGAGAGGGGGACGGCACGGAAAGATAAAGCGTCGACAGATGACAAGTGATTGACGCGACGGACCGTGGAACTGTAAAACTCCCTCCAGCTTTGGGTATGAAGTATACGAGGGACGCTCGGTAAACCTCCAGCCAAAATTACTAAAATGCTGAATTAACTTGTCCTGGAAAAAACATGTGTAGTTCATATGAGTGTAAGAATGTGTGATATTGATACAACCTTGAAAAGATGGGTTATGTGAGTTTATATTAGAAATGTGAGTGAGAAAATGTATTCCAATTTTGTGAAGATGTTGGTTCAATTTGGATATGTAGCCGTTCTAGCTTTTCGCAATTCAACAGGTAGGAATAAATGACAGTGAGCTGCTCAACATCAGCCTTTTTATTAATGCAAAGACCTATCATGAAAATATGGGACATTTCTAAAAATAAACGTTTTGAGAGTATTTTTTCTTTATCAAGAACCTCAATACTGCCATAATTCATAGAGTGACCTGTGTTGTTAATATGCGATGCCAAAGCACATCTCTCTGGATGTAATCTGGCGTCACTTTTGTGTGAAGTTATCCTGCCTTTCAGCGACCTAGAAGTTTGGCCTATATAAACTAAATTACAGTTGTTGCAATTAATACGATAGACAGTATTGGTTGAATCAAGCAACTGAACCTTATGCTTCATTTTGGACAACAAACTGATGACTGTGACTGTGAGGATGTTGCTAAATGTTATTTACGTTAAGGATGAGGAAAACACCCAGTAACATGGTGAAAGCTGGATACATGGTACAATAGTCAAAATTATACAAACTACTCACAGCTGTATGACAAGAACAAATTAAAAACAGATTACAAATATTTAAAACGAAAAGTTAAGCATTACATAGTTAACCCGGTGAAAATATCATTTCGTAGTTCTTCATCTATCAACCGCGCATCTCTTTTTAGGTGGTACCACTATTTCAGCATCTATCTGCATATCTTCCAAGATTTGGATCTTTAAAATAATTATAAGAGGTGGTATATACGTGTATATTTGGATACCAGTGTGAGACCAAGCGATGCTGCTTATCCCTCAAGGTGATACCTCATTTTCAACATACAAATATTTCTCTATTCACCTGTTAGCTCCGTGCCTATTTTCAGCGCCTCCAAGAATTCTAAATTCGCCATGGCAATTCGGTTGTCAGTGTGAGATCGAGTAATGCTTCTGAACTCTCAAAGTGGTATCACACTTCAGTACCTATTAGCTCTCTATCTACAAGCGCGCTCCTCCGAAGATCTGGAACTTTAAAATTATAAATCGCTCTATAAGCGCTAAAGGAAGCCGGTGTGGGATCAAGCAATGCTACTGATCCCTCGAGATGAAACTTTTGGATTATTGGTATCGATGAACCCAGGCCTACAGGTTTCTCTTAAAACTTGAAAGATGTATGATACTAAGCTCTTTAGCCTTGAACGTAGTTTCAGTCGTAAAATTCAGGCATATTGACAGTGGAAGGTTATACTCTTTGCATTTTATATGATAAAAACATGTCTTATTAGCTTAGCATTCATGAGTAGCGCAAAAGCTAATAGGAGCATTGGAAAGTCCGTGTTTGATAGGGCGTTGGCGCTGGGCTTCGGAGACGGCATGAAACATGAAATTAGAGGCATACCGGCCACCATAAGGAGCCAGCGCATAGCCACTTAGACGGGCCTTTGTGTATCTCTACATTTCTTAGACCTCAAGCCTCGCCACTCTAGCGAAGTTGAGCATCCCCTTGATTCCAGGCTCCTTAACGTCCTGGGGGTCCAAAGTGATGGGCCCCAGTATAGTCTACCTAGTAGATAAGAGTCTCTCAGCGACCTAACGTGCGCTGAGGTCTCTTCTACCCCGCAGCGCTAACACAAGGGATCCTCAGCCACCCCCATCACGTTCAGGTGGCGCTTTAACGAGTTATGGCCAGACAACAGTCCCACCAGCAATCTTAGGTTGGCTCTATCCAAAGATAAGCAGAAACCTCCATCCTTAGCGCTGGGCCCTGCAATGAGTTACCGTGCCTGACGTAGATGTCTGGAGATGCTTCTCCATTTCTCAGAGTGTTATCTTGCAATCCACTTCTCTATTTTCCTCCTAACTCTCATCGCGGGCACCCCTAAAGCTGAGGATCAATAAGCTTGTTGGCTGATCCTGTCTTCACCAGAGCGTCCGCTGTCTCGGTGAAATCATGGTCGTACTACTACTAGCTTATGCTTTACAATTTACATTCAATAATTGTTTCCATCTGCTAGTAGCACTACAACTCTGTAGCATAAAGCAACATTTCTGAACTCTAAAGGTCGTACCACTACTATAATGGTGCTTGATCAGACTTTCTTAAGATGAGGTTATAATTCCTCCTGACATGTCAGTGGTCACTTGATGTTTACCAGTGTGGTATTGAACGATGCAGCTAATTCCTCGAGGTGGTAGTACCCCCTTTTATTAGTGTCGAGTGACACCATCGGTTCCATCCTGCTACTCTTTGAATTGTCTACAATGAAAATGGTATTGGATCAAGAGATAGAGCTGATGCGGTGCGCATAGCTCGATAGGTGCATTTGAAAATCAGTTTTGGTTCCAACGATACTTCTGATCTCTGGAGCTGATAGGGTGGTACTAATGCCTTAGTGGAGCTCCAAAAGGCAGGTTACATCGAGCAATGTTGCAGATCTTTGAAGGTTGTGTAACTGCAGCGATGGTGGCTAATAGCGCTACTGGTTCGCCGCAAGTGATTTGGCTTTCTTTGAAAGCGATTCTAGCAGTTCCGTCCTGATATACCAACGGTCACACGGTCCACGGCGCCTCTCTGAAGATGTAGAACTCTAAAATATATATCCGCTAATCGGCCGTTTCGGTTGTCAGTCTGGGATCTAGCGATGTTGCTGATCCCTCGAGGTGGTACCAAAGCAGCATCACCACGGCATCAATCGTGAGTCGATCATCGTACCACGTATGCCGTCGCTCCGTCCGTTGCCTTCGCAGCCGTCCACTTGCTCGTGTTCTCCTCAGTGATGATGATAACGGATCGCGTCAAATACAACAACCATCACAAAATTATTCGTGTTCATCGCAACAATTATCGTTCAAGTGACAGTGGTGAACGCCGATTCGTCCTCAACCATCATCCAAAGTACGAACGGATTGTCAGATTACATTTTTTGTCAAGCTGTGGTAAGTGCATGCGAGGGCGGGCTACTTGTAGCTCAAGTTACGTCTTATGCTGCCCATTTACAGATATCGAAGGTATCAAGGACCTTGTCATTTGTCGTTGCCGAAACTTAAAATTCTACTTACGTGGAGTTTGCTTTACTCAATTAAATAAATACGATATGACGACTTGTCAGTCCCCGATCCGGTCGACATCTGTATGTGGGTGGGCACATATCAATAGTATTGAGCACTGCCGAGCTTTATGAGCTTGTTTTACATTTATTACCGGTATTACTTTCCTTTTGTGAGAAGGATAAGCACTAAGGGGTTCCGACTCTTCAAACTCATATACCTTTTGCCATCACTGATTTTCATTCTGTGAATGATACTTCACTGAAGAATAGTACTTACGTACCTATGCCGAAGACAAGTGGAATGAACGACAAATAGTATGGCTATAGAATCTTTCAATGTTCTTTCGTGAAAGTTTTGCCAACTAACATACGTAATTCGATCTTTAAGTCATTTCAATGAACTTTAGAAGAAGATGAGAGATTTCATATCTTGGAGTTAGGTTCGACTATTCATCGCCGTACATTCCGGTTTATTTATTATGTTAATTGACCCTTCAGCCATCACAGCGAAACTGTGAACTATGCAGAAGATATTTATACATAATTCTTGCAGAAACCTAGTATGATGTGTCACAATCTACTAACTACCTATCTGGAAACCTACGCCAAAATTACAAATAGTGTATTTTCAGGAGGATCTAGATACTACCTACCACTCGTGTGACAATAACTTTCTCTTCTTAAACATTTCCAAGTGTAAAGTTTGTGAACAAACAAACTCGAACTTGTTTATCTTTGATTATTCCATAAATAACGCGGTTTTGGAAAGAACCACAGATACTAAAGACCTGTTGCAACATTTTCTTGCAGGTTGACTTTTATGTCCATGTAGCTCTCGTCATTTCCGGCACGACACGGGTTCTAGGTTTTATAATGCGTAATTGCCAATCTTTTTCTTACGAAGCAGCACTAAAAACTCTTTTTATTTCGTTGCTGCGTTTAAAACTTGAGTACGTTCTATATTGCTATATTCTATATGCAATAATTATAATTCCATAGTAGAGAGTTAGGACATTTATTTCGATTGATTCAGTAAAATCTTTAAAGGGACTATTACAACACCTATTTTTTATGTTCGTTTTATGTGGTTCTTGTATGCAAAATATTAGTTAAGTTTCCATTATATTGTCCTGTAATTGGATTAGTCTGTTGGGCAATTATGTATAAATAAGTAAATAATACATATACGAGGGATGAGTTTTGCATATGGAAATAAAACAATACGGTAGGTAGTTTTAAATGACTTTATTGTTTTTCGAAGTATTCTCCACGAAGATTAATACACATCTGCATGCGCTCGAACCAATTTTCGAAGCACTTATTCCACTCGTTTGCTGGCAGATCCAAAATGGCATTTTTGAATGCGTCAACTGCTTCTTCTGGTGACTGGAACCTTTGACCACGCAATCTGTTTTAAATTTTCGGGAAAGTAAAGAAATCGTTATGACTTAAATCGGGACTAGATGGAGGATGGAACAATAATTCCATGTTTTCTTCCGTTAAATACTCCCTTGTTTTTTGGGGTGTGTGCGAGCTTGCATTGTCTTGGTGGAGGATGATTCTTCTTCCGGGGTTGATTTTTCGAAGCTCGGTGATGACTTTTGGCAAACAAATGGTGGTATAACAATCCGCAGTAACAGTTCTTTGCTCATTAAGAGGAATTGTTGCAATATGACCCGCTTTTGACACAAATGTCGCGACCATCTTTTTCGAAACACTTTGAGAACGGATTACTTTTGTTGGCTTTTCTTCACCTTGGAACACCCAAACAGCCAACTGTCGTTTATTTTCTAGCACATAACAGTAAATCCACGATTTATCACCACTAGCAATGCTGTACACATTTTTTGAGTTTCCGGAATTGAAACGGTCAAGCGTTTTTTGACACCAATTAACCCTGTCTGCTTTCTGCTCTTCAGTCAACAGGTGGGGTATCCGACGAGAAACTAATTTTCTTACTCCTAATTCTTCATACAAAAATGTTTGAATTGAGGTCTTTGAGATCTTCAAAGACGCCTCAATCTCGCGATATGTCACATGTCTATCTTCAATGATAAGTTTGCGCACAGCATCGACGTTTTCCTGGGTGACTGCCGTTTTTGGTGCACCCACCCTGGGATCGTCAGACTAAGACTCACCCGTCCACGTTTGAGTTCTCCATACCAACGGGAAATTGTCGACTGATGTGGTGCTTCGTTGCCGAAAACAGACAGTAACTCAGCAAGGCATTCTTGTTGCGATAGTTGTCTCTGAAAGTTGTTATAAATTATGGCGCGAAAATGTTCTCGGTTGAGTTCCATTTTTCTAATGACTTGGTGATATTTAAAAATTCACTGTAGTGAGAACACTGCACGTATTGTTTAAGTTTACTAAAGAGTGAGGTTCAGATTGAGTACTGACGTTCGATCCGCGCGACCTACTATGTTTCTATATGCAAACCTTAAAAGACAACCCTCGTAGTTTTTAAAGATGCCTCCGTATCGTCTGCATTAAAAGCAAGTCTGTAATGTTTGCAAAGTAGAACTTATTTGTAATGATACATCGGAATAAAAAGTCCACATTAATATGTTTTAGTTCGTATGTTTAGAATATTTAAAATTATTATTATAAAGTCTCTGGAACTTTCAACATAGTGAAAAAATGAACCACTGCCTTTTAGTTAGTTCGCTTGTAGTTTTGAATATATTAGGGCAAAAGTTTACAAAATGTCAGTCGCCGCCTACGGATGAGCGAAAATATGACTATTGTGATTTGTAGTCTGCTTGGGAGCTTAGATTGAGACGTGTCTAAAAGATAGTAATCCAAATTAAAGTAATGCTAATACGTATATTTCGTTAGAAATATGCCCATTTTAGGGTGCTAAAAATGGTGAATGTGCGCCGTACTTCTAAATCTACACAACAAACACCTTCCCCGTGTTTTATCTGACACCATAAGTAGGTAAATGTCAACTGAAGTCAGTTTAACTAACCAAAGGGACTAACTAGCATTCATTGTTGATGAAGATACAATTGTAGAGATACAGAGACGAAAGAGGAATTAAGAACTGTCATCTGATGAACAATTCCCGCCAATTTAATTTATTGTGCTGTATAATTGTTACGAAAACATTTTTTATGTTTTATTTTTATCAGTCTTTGACTCCTAATCATTTGTGTAAAGCTATAAAAATCCTTGTGCATCATCCCGAATATATTTTATCAGAACCATGCTTGAACATACTCATGTATTGTGTGAGTTATTTGAATATGCCTAAAACTCAGAATATGCAGTGCAGTTTTTTTCGGCACAGTTATAATGTCTCATACGCAAATAGGTTACATACTCAAAACTTCTTATAGTAGTCTACAAAATTAACATGATACAATTTTTTCTGACAGATTTCATGCAATAACTTTCTTTATCCCTATTTTATGCAACCCTTACACCAACCTATGCAATCCACTGTTTCAAGATATGACCTTATCACAGCTACGTTATTTGTGAAGGCTTTTCTTAAAAAGCAGATTTGATAATTCTTAACAAGCAATATAGAATAAATAACAGTGTCGAGTATTGGACTAGTTTTAAAATCTATCTGAAGATAAGTCTTCCGCCTTTACTAATCTTTGTAAATGATCACTGCAATACTCACAGCTTCGTCTAGGTACGGATTACTAAAGTGCAAAGAACATGGGCTCAATATTTTTGGAGCATTATTATTCTATTAGTCTACAGTAATACATCACCATCACCACAACTTTGATATGTATGTCGAAATTGGGACACTTTGTATATTGGCCAATATTTTAGAAATGTGCCCTCAAATGTCATGTATAACATCCCATAAATAGATTTTCCCAAAGCGTATTTGTTTATGAGTACTGTTCCGTCCACACCTGGATGGGCCACCCTGTATAATATATACGAGTAACACTAACGGCCTGGGAGGCAGTATACACCCCCGTGTCATCACCCACTCCACCTTCCTGGTTTGGGATTGGTTCTTTGTATGGGCGCGACCCATTCTGCCCAATCAGAGTTATGATCAAATCTTTTGAAATATATATCAATGTGCTGATCACGGGCTGATCATGCAATGATCACTGTTTTGGTTTAATGTCTTTCCTGGATACACAGACAATAGTTGCATGAGTTAAAATCCTTTTGGCAAGCGAACGGTAAGTTTGATATTACGCGTGAAATAAATTTGTAATCATGTTCAGCATTCCAGAGAAGAGCAGGATTGTAAACATTTGGAATCCGGATAGAGTTTTTGGAATTTATTTTTAAATATCTATATCAGTCGCACAAACACCCAAGTAATCATTAAGAAAAATTACCAGTCACTCAAGAAAAGGTCGATTTGTCAATTTATATCCAGTATTGTGTATACGATATCAGTATTTTTTGATATAATCATGGATAAGTCCATAGTTTATGTCTACTATTTTACTTCCTGTTTATTCAATTAGCACGAGGTGGTGACATTGACTGTCATGAAAAAGCAACTGGAACTACTTAAATTGAAATTAATAATTCCTGTAATTGAATATACATTTATTAGCTTACTTTCTGATAATAGACACTTAAAAATAATATAACATCTATTTTTAAACATTATTTATATTAGAAAGAGATATTCTTACGGGAAACGTAAAAATAAAAAAAAATCTTGGAGATTTTCGTAATACTAACTCATTTACTGCAGGCCATGCCTTGTATTTTCTTGTTGCTTTTCATTATTTTTATTACACACAATAAGTTGCCTTGGAACTGCGAACCTTTTTCATTAAACATATATTTTTTTTTCACGAAGGAACATTGTTGAAAAACGTTTATCCCTTATCTTTCGCATCACCTTTTTTGATTAAGCATGTTTCAAAAATAGATGAGTTACTATGCAACTTCGGATTTATGCTTACTTTGGAATGGATGTGGTACCGTAAAGCCTTAAATAGCAAGCTTATTAAACAGGTGATTTGAAATCGATTTATGAAGTTTTCACTGAATAAACAAACAGACATACATACAGAAAAGTCAATTGGGCAATAAATTTATGAAAAAGAATGCCTGGATCCGCCTTGATACATTTGCAGTTTTATCTCAGCATGTTTACACGCGCGACCCTATGGACTAATTTCACTAATCAGCTCCTCTTACACAACGACGTAAATCAAAGTTTTTTTATAGTATCAAGGAAAAACTGTGTGCTTTGCGAATACTAAAAAATAATCTTGCGAATGCGTGCTTGAAGTCATTGGACTCGAAGAAGATTTAAAATAGCAGATAGCAACAGAAAATGTTTTTCAAATGATTGTTTACGTCGATGACCTGGTATGACCGATTTTAATAAACAAGGGTTCTGTTCCACTAAAGGAATGCAAATAGTGCTATTTTGGCATTATTACTCAATAATGAGTGCTCAATTAATGCATCATATTTCGATTTCGCAAGAGAACCGCGATAGTATTACTGTCTTCGAATCCTTATAGCCTGGAACACCATACACCAATAAAAAAGTGCCATATGATGACGGACGAAAATAAGGCATTTCTTTGCACAGCCTGATCCTTTAGCTGAACAAATTTACCACTATTTGAGGTCGATAAAATGAGCTATTTTTGAGAAAAAAATAGTCACTATATACTGAGTGACAAAAAAGGTAAACACCTACGTATGTTTATCCGATTTTAATAATTTTTGGCTTACAGGGTTTGTCCGGAAAGTTATAGGACTGAGTCGATTTAAAAAAATTATTGAGCCAATCGTTACAATTCTTTAAAAACTTTCAAAATAGGCTCCTTCTGCGTCGATGCGGCGCTGCCAGCGCGATTTCCAAGCATTGAAGGCGTCACGGAAGGCATTCTCCGGAATAGCCTTGAGAGCCGCGGTGCATGCTGTCGTCTCAAAATGCTTGCCTTTCATCGGCCTTTTCAGGCGAGGAAACAAAAAAAAAGTCCGGGGGGCCACATCTGGGCTGTAGGGCGGCTGCCGAAGCCTTGGGATGCAGGCCTTGGTCAGGTAGCTGTTCACAAGAATGGCGGTGTGAGCCGGGTCGTTGTCGTGGTGCAACTTCCAGTCGGTTACGATGTCTTGTAGGACCCGACTGACCCTTCGTTTGAGTCTCCTGAGCTCTTCCACGTAAAACTTGACGTTGACGGTTTGTCCAGGAGGAACAACTTCATGGTGGACGATGCCTTTGATGTCAAAAAAGAAAATGAGCATCGTTTTCACTTTGGATTTGCTCATTCTTCATTCAAGAGCAGCTAAAGTCTGTGGAGGGTGTTACAAATTCAGGAGCCTGCGACCTATCATGTCCCAGTCATGTTCAATTGGAGATAGGTCAGGCGATCGTGGTGGCCAAGGTAAACGGTTGATGCGATGTTGACCCATCAAGGTTAACGATGCTCTGGCAACATGCGGCCTGGCATTGTCTTGTTGAAAAATCGAGTTGTGGATGGTGTTTAGGTATGCGATAAGATGAGGCTCCACTACTTCCTCAATAATGCGTCGGGCTGTCATATTGCATCTGATGAAAATTAGTGGTGATCTGCTACCATAAGCAATAGCACCCCATACCATAACTCACATGGTATATTTTCAAGCACAAACCTTTCTCGGCTTATTATATATTATATTTTTCACTTAAATTAGGCTTTTTAATAAATATTTAACCATTGTAAACGAAATTTACAATATTTTTTCAGTGGTAGCCCGCCTCTGGCGAACTAAATGAGGCATCAACTGCTTACTATGATTTAAAAATTTCGATGGACTGTGTAGTGATTTAGGAGTTTGTACGTTCGTAGAAGAGCCTCGAAGGACATTTTTGAACATGCCATAGTACTTTTTGTTTGCTATATACATTCTAGATATTGACCACATATTCTAGAACACCCTGTTTATGAGACCCTGGACTCTCCGTCTATAGCATTTGGAAAAAACTCCAATAGTAAATATCCACTTATAGCGAATGTAACACATGAACAACAATTTCTGATTAAAGAAGACAACTTCTGGACTTTGTATAACATAGTTATAATAATTAATGAACAATGAAAAAGTTAGCAAGCATACTAAAGTCGGATAGATTTTATTATAAACAAAATTAGTTCTAAAATCTAGCCATACTATAAACAAATAGGTTTTGCATGATTAGATCATGTTACTTAATATTTGCATGCATCTCATTATCATGAATTGATGGTGTATTTTTGTCTTTTAATTAATGATGGAAATGTTTGCAAACATCAACAACAAAATCATGAGGGTGTTGTTAGACAGTACTTTATAGAACTTTTTACCAATCCAACTCAATTTGATAAATGTGAATGTCTGTCCAGTCTGTCGGCCACATGTGAACCATAAAACGGGGAGTTGTGAAAATTTGTATATGTACTTACTAATTGATACTCGAGGTTTTACTACTGTCATGTGGCAAGTACCAAAATCCGCTGTCAGCGTCAATCTGGCAACAGCGCGGCCTGCCATTGCCCCACCCAACCTGTAACTGTCAAGCCAAACAGACTTTCTATTTTGCACTAGCTGTTACCCACGTGTGTGTACGCTTGAAATTGTTACTAACACAAATTATTGTTTTCAATGCCTTAATGCTATAAACATCCGCACGGGTATAATGCAAAAAAACCTATAAAACGTCAAAAAAAAAAAACTACAAAATGTCATCTTGCAGACAAGGTAGTTTTTAGGGTACAAACAGTCATTCCACGTTTGCTCACTAGGATCGTTGTGAGCGTGCATCTATGGAGGAATGACTCAACTACTCGCATTGTTGGTTGCATTTGTTTTGTGAAGCCGAGTAGTCTGGAGTTTTTATCTCTGAGAAGAAAGTGGATTGAATAGCAAGATCGCATCTGGATGATTATGTATGTGTATTGGTCTGCATGTGTAAAAATCATTACTGAATATGCTGCCAATGAAGTATATCGATTCGCTGCACCTGACGGGTTATTTATATGTTGTCCTTTCTGAAGACAGGTTATGTTCAAAGTTATAAATTATTATTTACGTTTTTTTGTTTTCAAAAACTTTGTGGAGAATTACGGTTGCGTGTAATTACTGTTAGTATGTATATGACTTGTAATTCAACAGTGTATAGTGAATATAATTATTTCTTATCTCTCTCGTTTTTGAAATTCAGCAAATTTGCATATGTAATTTCCAGAATGGATAAGAAAAAGTGGATGCGCAACTAGCTTTGAATCTCAAGTAAGTGTATTTGAGACAAGAATCCAATGGAGTTATCATCAACACATATTATTAGCACACACATCCTCACTATGCACTTATGCATTGCCGTAACCTCCAGTAATGCCACCTCTGAAGTACATTTTACATCACATCAGAGCCAAACATCGATAACTAAAGCCTCATGACATTTAGGCAACACGTACGACTACAAAACGAGTTCACAACATGTCCATCAGCTAGTCCTAAGTTAACATCTTGTAGAAAAACCTACATAATGTTACAAAAACCCAATACAATATAAAAAAACGGCATAATGTCATAATTGACAGCCACCTTGCTTGCTTCAAAATTGTTATGATGGCTTCGTTCAATCTCGACATGGCACAGCACCACTCAGGCTGTTGTCGCAACACACTGTAGATTAGTATCAAATAAACTGTCACTTGGAAGACAAATAAATACAAAATATATTGTCATTTATGTTTTGGAAAATGCCACTGTGGCAGCATGAGTAGTAAAAACTAATAGAACATATATGCTTTCAAAGAGTTCATCTTGTATTTTTGAGTATTTTTCAAAATAAATATGTATCTCACTAGGAAACTCGCCCGAGACTTATTCTCCTTTCAAGAAGCAATGTTTTCTCTACATTTTCTGACCCATCATAAAATAAATATTTATGTATATCTCTTCATGTTATACGAAAAGAATATCAAAGTTTTAAAAATAGGTTTAAAATGTTTGGGGCAATCATATACTAGCTTAACAGATTTATATATTTGTCACACATATCGGTGTCTAATCGCACTGGTTCCACAGCTGGGATTAATTTTTGAACCCAAGAAATACTTTCTCCGTCTACAACTTTCTCAGTCCCTCATAAGCCCTTTTTTCCATAGCAGTATTACGACACGAGAGCATGTCACATGCCCACATCATCCGCCAAGTGGTATCTCCAAGCCAGACAGTCTGAGGCCATCTACCATCTACGGATAATCACAACATAGCCAAGAGGCAAATTCCCTTGGCACGAAATTCAAACCCGCTCAGCTCACGGCTTGGCATTTGCTAAAATACAGCCAAGGCTCGTGGCCGGTGCAGAATCATTTCCCCAACTTCATCAGCGCTCTCAATAGCTGACGACACTTTAGTCTGGCATGTAGCCCAAAGAAGTGTAGAAACCCTAAGCTTGAGTCTAAAGACGATCTTGTCCTCGAAGGTATCACTGCCTTCAGGACTGCTTGAGTCCGCATTTCTCAACCTCCTCTGAGTACGCCTCCATCAGTGCTCGTATTCTTGACTTTAATAGAAAATCACACTCCCTCTCTTTTTCTATTCCCCCAGTTTTCCATCGATTCGAAAATACTGTATTCTTGAAAGGTCTCGATAAAAAGGAGAAAGGAAATCAGGACACAGGGTTGCCAGGTTTGGTAAACGTGTTAAACCAATCAAAATGAAGATAATTCTGACAGTCAAAAACTAACCAAAGATTTTGGTCAATTGTCAATTGTCAATTTTAACCCCTACTGAGCGAGGGCCGTGGCAAATGCTTGTTCCGGAAGTTGTTGTATCCAGTATACAACTTCTTCCCGTCCAAGTGATTGTGCACGCGTTAAGGAATACCTCAGTACCGATCGCCGGGTGGCGGTACAAGTCCGCCAACGGGCCACTTTAGGTCTATTTAACATCACTAACACGTAAAAAGAAGGTGGTAGACAAGGACCAGTCGACCGAGGCAGTACCACCCGCTAGCTTTTCCCAGGGTGTCTTATAAATGTCCGCATGTTTCCACACCTAAGCTATGCAGTCGGTTATCTACCAAAACAAAGAAACTAATGATGATGGATCCCTCGAGCACTAAACACTCCGGACGTAAACTCACTCCACTCTCGGAATGTCCGGGTGGAGGGTGGGCTCGAGGGAACAACATCGAAGATAAAATTTGTTTTTCGAACATCTGCGGGATCAACAGCAACATTGATGCTGTTCATCACTACCTGCAATCCAATCGTCCCGCCGTGCTTGTCTTGGCGGAGACAAAAATCTCAGAGACTGCACCGATTAACCATCTCAACTTTCCAAACTACGAGGTGCACTCCAATCTGAGAAAGAACGGGGGAGTTGTGGCTTTTGTCCGCAGCAGTCTTTCCTGCTCCAGGGATCTTTCTTTGGAATCAGACCGGAAGGACATTCGGTGGCTTCGCCTAAACTCCAAAACATCACCCAAATTTATTTGCTGCCTTTATCGCTCTCCCTCGAACCATAACTGGGATGACCTACTCGAATACCTCGCCGTCCAGATCGACTTCCTGAACATCAATCACCCCGCTTCAGAGGTAGTGCTTCTCGGTGATTTCAATGCCCATAATGAGCTTTGGTTGGGCTCAAATAAGACCGATGCAGCAGGTCGTGCAATCGAAGCGTTCGCTCTTACTCAAGGGCTGACCCAGCTGGTGACGAGCCCTACTTTTTTCCCCCGCGTCTCGTCACACGCCAGTAGCCTGCTGGATCTCTTTCTGACCACGCATCCTGCCCCTTACAGCACTGCTGTCCTGTCCCCCCTGGGTAACTCAGATCACGGTGTTGTGGAGGTTAGGTTTCGGTCAGAAGCCGCTGTGGCAGCAGAAACTCGCACAGGCCGCAAAACTTGGCATTACGGACATGCCGACTGGGAGGGGCTCAGGGACTTCTTCTCTAGCTTTCCTTGGAGAGATGTCTGTTTTACTGACGCGGATGCGTCGACTGTCTGTTCTTCAATAACCGAAATTATCCACGTCGGAATGGAGGAATACATCCCTCACACAGTGAAAGTTCCTAAACCAGGGTCCAACGGCTGGTTCAACAAATCGTGTGACACTGCTCGCCAGCAGAAGATCAAGGCCCACAGAACCTACTTACAAAACCCCACTGTAGAGAACAGACAAGCCGACGTCGAGTCCAGAAACAAATATAACGAAGCGCTTCGCAATGCCAAAACCCAGCATGATATAAAAGTTAGGCACAGGATAATGTCACAGCGCAATGGCAGTCGGTCTTTCTGGACGCTGGCCAAGCAGATTGAAAAGAACTTCTCACACAGTAGCCTTCCACCACTTACGTGTCAGGATGGAACTATTGTATTCGACTCCAAGGCCAAGGCGGAAGTGCTAGCCAAGATCTTTGCTGCCAACTCCACCATGGACGTCCCCACCAACGCCCAAGTGCCGCCAATTCAAAGGGTTCCCCACACTATGCGGGAGGTAACATTCAGGCATAAGACCGTAAGACGAGTGCTCTTGTCGCTCGACATCAACAAAGCTTCTGGTCCGGACTTGATTCCTGCCATTGTAGTGAAGAGATGTGCAGCTGAGCTTGCTCCAGTTCTTTCGCGTCTCTTCCAGATGTCTTATGAATCCGGCACCTTCCCAGAACACTGGAAATTTGCTCATGTACAGCCCATCCCAAAAAAAGGATCTAAAACCGACCCTTATAACTACAGGCCTATAGCTCTACTTTCTGTTATAAGTAAAGTGATGGAGAGGTGCATAAATCGCGAACTTCTGGACTACCTCGAACGTCACAGCTTGATTAGCGACAGGCAGTACGGTTTCCGGCACCAACGATCCACAGGGGACCTCCTAGCTTACGTCACGCAACTGTGGAGTAAACTCATCCAGTCTCATGGTGAGGCTCATGTCGTTGCTCTTGACATCACGAAAGCGTTCGATCAGCTGTGGCACGCTGCCCTCTTGAGCAAACTTCCATCCTACGGCCTCCCAGAAAAGCTTTGCAGATGGGTGGCTGGCTTTATCTCTGGCCGCAAGATATCCGTCGTAATTGACGGATTCTCCTCTTCATCCCACAACGTCAACGCGGGTGTTCCCCAGGGATCGGTCTTGGCTCCAACACTGTTTCTCTTACATATCAACGACCTCCTTTCCTGCACAATCAACCCAATCCACAGCTTCGCTGATGACAGCACTCTACATGCAGGAATTCAGAGTGACAAGCCGATCTCTGCCGCTGAGCTGGAAAAAAGAAGACTAGCGACGACTTCTTCTCTGACAAGAGACCTGGAGGCTATCACTGCTTGGGGACGCAACAATCTTGTACAGTTCAATGCTTCCAAAACACAGTACTGTACTTTGACGAACAAAAAGCGTCCTAGCGCTCATACAGTTTCGATGGACGGTCGAGTTCTACCAAAGAGCCATTCATTTCGGCTGGTCGGAGTCCAGATCACCGAGGACCTGATCTGGCACGAACACATCTCTTCAATAGCTGCAGCTGCTGGGAAAAAGCTAGGCTATTTGTTTAGAGCTAAGAAGTACTTTTCTCCGCATGACCTTCTCACTCTATACAAGGCCCAGATAAGGCCTAGCCTCGAGTATTGCTCACACATTTGGGGTGCTGCCGCCCCGACTACATTGTCCATGCTCGATGCTGTCCAGAGGAGGGCGGTCCGACTGATCGATGACTCTTCTCTAACAGACAGTCTCGGGACTCTTTCGCACCGGCGGGCCGTCGGCGATCTAGCTCTTTTCTATCGCTACACCAACGGGCTTTGCTCCTCAGAGCTCTCTTCCATGATGCCGCCGCGCAATGTGCCTGCCAGACAGACCCGCCTGACTTCGGCGTCCCATCCTAACCGTGTCAAACTTCGTACATCCAGAACTGGCCGATACGACCGCTCCTTTGTCCCGAGGGTGTCTAGATTGTGGAACAATCTACGGGAGGAAGCTTTTCCCAGTTCTACTAACCTTAGGCAGTTCAAAAATCGTATTAACAAAATTTCTTTGGGATCATCATAGCAGCCGCGGTGTTCCGGCATTTAGGCTTCTGCCTGCGCGGCTGTTTCGATATAAAAAAAAAATATTTCCTCCTATAATTTTATCTATGGAGCCGAAAACTTTAAAAAAGCACATTACAAATGAACAAAAGGTCAAAATGAATTTCTCAGAGAGTACTCCCAACTGCACCAGGGAATATCCAATCATACAGGGTTTGTCCGGAAAGAAATAGGATTGAGTCGATTTAAAAAAATTTATTGAGCCAATCGTTTCAATTCTTTAAAAACTTTCAAAATAGGCTCCTTCTGCGTCGATGCAGCACTGCCAGCGCGATTTCCAAGCATTGAAGGCGTCAAACACACCACTTCTTGCTAAAGCAACACCTGGGTAAGCCTGCTTGATCATATCAAACGTCTCTGTCGCAGTTTGACCGAGTTTCACACAGAATTTAATCGCGTACCTCTGCTCTAACGAACGCTGCATTTTCGGCTTGCACCACTCACAGAAACACGTCGCGCGAAAATGCCTGTCCTGACTCTCCAAGTGCTCGGAGACAACTGACCAGCCGCTCATTCGTTAGTTAGGAACGCCCTCTACCGAATCCAGTCGGTGTGCGCACGCTCCGAAGTACAGTCATGGCGGAAGAAAATGAGTCCTATTACTTTCCGGACAAACTCTGTAGATTAAAGAAAACTGTTTTAGAAAGACTAAAACTCAATATCTACTCTTGCCTTTGTTGTGATCGAAAGTGCAGAAGCTCCTGGGGGTGGTTGCATGAATGGAGTCAATATCTCCAGCAATTCATACGCCAAATATTTGGTCAACCTAAACATCTGTACAAATTTGTCGATCGGAAATTATAAAAGGATCTCGGTGCCCAAGAATATCTCTCCCAATCTCCCATTCCTCAACTGCCTCCTCTACATCCTCGTTGATAATATTGTTCCAATACATCAATTGATTGAAATTAACCATTTTTTGCAATATGTTTAGCAGGAACAACAATAACAATGTCAAACACGTAAATTTATAGATTATATAACGCTATTTTCTACTAATTTTGCCAGTTTTCTATCACTTTTCGGTAGAATTGATTTCAAGAATACTGCATTTCTTGACCCCCTTTCTCTCACGATTTCTACTACCTCAAACTCAAAAATAGAGGTCCGGGAAGATGACTTAAACTAATAACATTCTTGCCATCGTTAGGCGCCACCAAGATAGACTTGTCTGCCACTCAAACCTCGATGTGTTTATTCTACGAAAAACCCCTCACTTTATGTTAAATGTATATGAATATCAGTCGTACCAGACATTCCTAGAAAGACAATAACCTTAATCTCAACACGTCTGCCAACGGTCCGCAAGCCGCTTTGACCTTTCAAGGTCGCACAACTTTTACAATTTCTCGGAGGTTGTGAAACGATGATGAGTGTGAAGCGCCTGCAATCTGTTCGAACGACCGATGGTACTGTTTTGTTTTGTTTGTTGGCCATACGACAACGTCGCTCTTGTTGGTGTATGTTGCATGGAGAAATGTCCAATGGTCAGTACGCTCAGGTTGATAACACCACTACAATAGAAAGACTACTTTTATCAGGTCTTAAAATAGATCACTGTTTATTTTTGCTGAATATGGGTTATTGATAGAATTTTTGAAATTGCTCTATATGTGCATTCAGTTCTAGATTTATACAGCATAATGTCTGTTAGATTCAGCTAGCTCTACTCATTCCTATCCTCACACCTCCCTCGTACCTCTGGATGTAATAATATGTACGAGAGAAAAGCACGAGAAGCGTGTATAGTTTTAGTGCATTCATCGACATAATAAAATATCGATGGAAAGGTCCACCTTCACTAGGCTTGTACCGCTCCTTGCAAATTGTGTAAGTACCATGTCCTGAAATTGTCTAACATCATGATTATCTGCAAACACACGTACTTTTACTATACGAAATACGAATTTAATGACAGAACTGTTACCAAGGGAAAGGGGTGGCTTCCAGAAAAATCGGCTACAAAACACCACAAAGCTGGATGAGTGAAAATGGTGGTAATCCTCAATGCCTTCCGACTGCTTCCGACACTGAATAGGTTAAAATCCCATAAAAAAATGGAGGGGGTAGCACACAAACGAAAACAACTAATCGTAAGGTAGGTGAGAGAAAGGACTTCTCAAACTGGTGATTGGGGCCAAATATCCTAAAAATCTGTAAATCAATTGAATGGCCGACAAGACACCTTCCTTACCAACACTTCAACCGGAAATGATCATCACATAACACCTCATAAGTTAAGTAGGTGTTGGTTCGTTGGTTGTTACGTGATGATCATCCACACGAATTTCAAGAAAAGTTCCGCAGCAGAACCTACACAAAGTACATCACTGGTTGCCTATGGGTAGACCT
This sequence comes from Acanthoscelides obtectus, assembly GCA_963669975.1. NCBI lineage: Eukaryota > Metazoa > Arthropoda > Insecta > Coleoptera > Chrysomelidae > Acanthoscelides > Acanthoscelides obtectus. Next base: position 34,621,246 of record CAVLJG010000003.1, on the reverse strand, counting down.
CACCACCATATTATTTCTCAAAATAATATTGCGGTTAAAGGGGTCTACGAGGGACCAAAAGACTTCTAACACAATACTGAGTCGCTAAGAAAGAAACATAATTATAGTATGTATGAGATCATACTTTCAGGATTAGATAGTTTCGAGCTCAATAGATCAATAAATTATGAAATTCGCGAAAAGAAAATAACTGGAAAGAGTTTGGCCTTGGAATCGGTACTTCATCAATAACAAAGAGAGATCTAAATTACTAGTGAATGATTAAAATAGTAAAAAAAAGATTACGTGATTTTGGCACGTTACACTGTCAAAAAATTAGTCCACTTCATACTTAAATTTTGGAGGTAAACAAATCATAGACTTGAACAGCGTCAAGTATCAATTATCAACGGTGTAGAAGCAACAGCACTCTTGACATGGCCTGAAAGGATGATCTAATCCAGTATAATCAAGCTTCTGAATAGAGTGTGGAGGCTCACTGTTGGAAATTATTTCCTAATTCTAAATGGAAGTGTCGCGTTAATACAAATCGATCTATTGTACGAATGGGCCGCAAGCTTTTATAACCCGTGCTCGTTTAGGTTTCTTTGATTTGACCATATTCCGCAGTGATAACATTCATGAAGCCGTTTCCTTCAAATTGGCTCACACAGATCGGTTTGCTTGTGTCCAAAGTATCGATTAACGTACAAAGATGCCCAACCATATCACATACAATTCGTCACAGCCATGTCGAGAAGAATTCCCTTAGAAGTAGTGAAAACAGACTATATTTTCCTTTTTAAATAAAATTGTTTATTATTAAACATAATATCAGCCTATCAAGGAATGATTCCTCAACCTCCGAAATATTTCATAACATTTCGTTTTCACAGGATTCCTAAACGACGGAAAAGGTAAAGAGGACATATTCTAGTTGAATATGTTAATCAATGGTAGCAACAAAAATAACGACTTTGGTCTCTCCAAATGACTGAATAAGCTTATTCCATTCCATAAGTGCGTGACGTCAGCCAGAAGGTCTCCCGCTGATCTCTGGTGTAGGCTACTAATACCCGAGATATTTCAAAAGCTTGTTGTTGAAGCATTCCTCATCATTTTACTGACTGCAGTAGCAATGGACGTAAATTTTTTGTGGTTGTTGCCATTTGGAATGGGATTCCTTTTGTTATATTCCTTTCCGTCTTCAGCTCAAACTCTGTACAGCTATAAGGTTTTTGCATTTTCAACGATATATAGTGTTTGGGCACCACTGGGCTCAAAATAAAAGTAAGCTATTATTTTAAGTCGTCTTTAGAGCCCTCTTCAGACTGGGATGTCGCCAATGATGCAACCATTCTAAATGAGTTTCGACCGTTGAAATTGATTTCGATGGCGCCTTGTGACGTTATACTTGATTAGCTATGATAATTTTGACACTGCACATAGAAGAGCAATATAATCAGATGTCAAAATTATCATAGCCAATCAAATATATCGTCACAAGGCGCGATCGAAATTAATTTCAACGGTCGAAACTCATTTAGAACCAAGCCCCTGAATGAAGAGAAACAAAAGGTGGAAACTGTAGGTACATCCGTTTATCTGTGATAGAAAACCTTGTGGAATTAAAAAAAAATACAAATAAATATTACCAGTTTTCAAAGGTCGCAATGACACCGATGACACACTGACATGACTCACTTACAACCATTTTTAATGATGCCAGACGCCACATAGATCGGCGGCGATGAAATATATGGCAACTGCTTACGTGGCGATTAGTGGCAATAGAAATAACTAGGGATTAACATACGAGCTCCGTCCAGCTTCAGTTGGCCCACTTGGTAAGTTTGCAATTATTGGCATATATTGACGAACATTTAAACTAATAGAGGCATAATTCTTAATTTTCATTTTGCAAAAAACATTTTAAAACTCTATTACACATAAAACTAAACTAATTATTACACTTGGAGCTGACTAGAGCGAAAAAAGGAAAAACGACAAAATTTGTGATTTTTATCTCTAAGAAACAAGAATTCGTAACTCATTTTACCACTGAGTAACATCACCTTTATTTTTAATTACAGCTTCAATTCGTCGAGGCAAAGCATTTATTAAGTCCTGACACTCATCTGGAGTGAAATTATCCCAAATGTTCTGCAGTTTTTCCTGGAGTTCTTGCACAGTTCTGGCAGGATTGGCTCTTGGCCTCTTTTTCATGATGTGCCATAAGGTCTCTATGGGTGAAAGGTCCGGACTACTATAAACCCATTCTAGGAGTGGTACTTCATGGTCTAAAAGCCATTTCATGGTTTTTTTAAGTATTTCAGGCAGCGCCGTCTTGCTGGAAGATGAAGTGATTTCCAGAGATCCTGCTCGATCTGCTCCAAAGTAGGCAACAAAAATTTCTCTAGGATGTCTAAATATTTATCTGAGTTAACAATGCCATTGATAAAATGCAATTTGCAACTCCTCTTGCAAACATTGAAGCCCAGAACATTACTGAAGATGGAAATTTAACTTTGCGCTTGAGACAATCAGGATGATAAGTTTCTTGTTTTTGGCGAATAACTCTGCTCCGACTATCACCGACGCAAAGTTCGAATCGTGACTCGTCACTCCAGTGCACACGATTCCACCTCTCCATATCTCAATTTCGATGGTTTTTAGCCCATTTTAACCTGTTTTGCTTCTGCTTTAGGGTCAATAATGGTTTCTCTTTAGCCTGCTCCAAAGGAAACAATAATTATCTCTTGTTACTTAAGATTGAACTCGTGAAACTTACCTTGTAAGTACCATAGCCTAGTTTTCTTGCTTCTGAATGACACGTAGGCCTGCAAACACGTCTTCTAACAGCTTCACTCCAGAGTACACTCAACTCTCCGTAGTTAGCACGTCTATTAGACTTGATAATTCTGCCCAAAGCTCGTCTATCAGGGTCTGTTAATTTGGATTTTTTTACATATCTGGGTTTTTGGGCAGTTGAACCATTTGATTCGTATAATCTTACAATATTTCGAACACTGTATCGAGATAACCCGAGCAACATTCCAATTTCACCGTTTTATTTTCCCGATTTATGCAAATTAATGATAATTGATCGAATATTTTCATCTATCGCCTCTCCTCTGCCCATTTTTGACAGTGACTACGAGGTACGGCTGCCTGATAAACTAAGGTTCGCTAAAACAAGCAAGCGTCGTTGACAAACAAGCATTGTTACCACGTCCGTCTTGTCAAATCATAGTTAGCAATATTTGGGTATTGAACATTTTTTACAGTTGTCGAGTTTTTATGACACAACATACTCTATTGGATCCATATATTTCCTAAATTGCTATAAATAGCATATTTTGTCTTATATCTTACGATATCTTTTATATCTCCTATATTCTAGTCCGTTTTTTGCCGATAAAAGTAAAAAAAAACTAGAAATTTTGTGTGTGAGCCAACTGAGGCTGGACAGGGTTCGTACTTACTTCATATAATTTCTACTAATTTGTTGAATATTTCCATGTAAAACCGTTAAAATTATCTAAATGGGTCACACTACATGCTTCGTTGTAAAAATAGGCAGTACGTGCAAATTTCCTTCAGCTACTGGTGTAAAGATGTAAAAGTAAGTAACGTATCCTTATAGCTACTATAATGTGTGCATAAATTACAACAAATTAACATTCAAATAATTAATATAGGCTGAGACGAAGCTAACTCAAAAATACGATTTTATCAAGTAAAAGGTGTCCTATAATTAACGCAAGATTTGAATTTGCCGCCGTGTTTTCATTATTGAACAATATTTCAAAAATAATGAAAATTGTATACAAAATATGACCGGGATAATGTTTCAACCTCGTCAACTATGGAAAGATTGTTGGTGAAAACCCAGGAACGTCGTATAATTACATACAAAAGATCTGCTTACGAAATTCAATTAACACAACAACTGAAGCCTAATGACCATGAACAGAGAATAGTGTTCGTGTAATGAATTGTTGAACATCAACAAGCGGATGCTGATTTTTCGAGCAAAATCACATTTTCACATTGATGGCTTTATGGCTTTGTTAATCGCAAAAATTGCCGTATTTGGTGTTCGGAAACGAACGTGATTGTCGAAAAACAAATGCACCCACAACTTGTCTGTTTCGTGCGGATTTTGGACTGGAGGCAGCATTGGACCAAACTTTTTTGAACATGAGGCTGGTGAAGCAGTAACTGTTACTGGAGCTCGATATCGCGACATGATAACACAGTGTATCGGGGAAAAACGGCACTAGTCCAGTATTTGGCTAAATTGAGGTTTCAGTTTATTTTGGGGGAATTTTCCTGATGCTGTCTTGTAATCAGCTTCTCAAATTGTAAAAAGGGCTCAAGTTCACAAAACAACAGCTATAAGATTTCATGTGCCGGGGAAGAATGACATGAGTCCCTGCGCGTGTATGGAAAAACGGCATCAGTCCATATCGAAAGGCGGCGTTGCATCGGCCGTACCTACCTGAAAATCTAAATATCGCAAAATTACACAAAATGTATTCTATTGGCAATGTTGAAAACAAGATTTCCTATGAATCTTTCCGAAAAATCTTTGAACACAACTTCAATATATCGTTCGGTTATCCACGAAAAGATACCTGTAGTACGTGTGATTCCTTAACAGCTGATATATCTTCACTTACCGCTACCTTAAATTCCCACACGGAACAAACTAGGCAGTCAGCAAGTAATAATTTGGACAAAAAGATTCTTGAGAAGACACTACATCAAAAACGGAGTGAGCGATTTTACAGTCTAAAGAGAACTTACCGCAAACGTGCCTCGAAGTTCCCCGCTATCGAAAGTATCAAGATGCATTACCAAAAAAACTTGCCCTGTCCAAATATCACGACAAATGATGTTTACTATAAGCGGCAACTGAATTTCATCAGTTCTAACATCCATATTCTGTCAAATTCAAATTCTATCTTTTAAAACAATTCAATTAATGCATGAGACATTTCCTGGTCGGGTACTTTCCCGTTTAGGTGATCAGAATTTCCCCCCTAGATCGTGTGATTTAACACAATAAGATTTCTTCTTACGGGGTTTTTCAAAGTCAAAGGTCTTTGTCAACAAGCTCACAACCACCCGTGCATTACAAGAGGAATTTAAACGGTGCATCAACGAATTTCAGCCACTATTATGCAGAATCGTCATGGAAAGTTTCAACAAAAGAGTGCGTATGTGCCAGCATAGCCATGGAAACCATTTGCCCGATGTAATATTCCATACATAACCCTATCCTAAGTACTTTATGCTTCAATAAAAGATAATAATCTAAAAACTTAAAACTATGTTACCTATTTAATTCAAAACTTAATTTTGGGACACCCTTTAGATAGATACATTTAATGATGTTTTGTAGCGAGGTTCTCTTACACGCGTTTGTCTTATGATCAGAGCTCTTATCAAGTAACTTTGTCCGTTCGTCCTAAGTTCTCCATCGTGCTCTGCTAACAGTAATTCTATCGCTTTTGCATAGTTTGAAGTTGAAAGTTTAAATCGTATACGTATTACGTATTTATACGTATTTATCACATTCTTTATTTGTTCAAGTACGCAAATTACTTAGTCGAAAATTGTTATCGAAACATCTAGTTGCCAAGAATTGCAGGTCCCGAGTAATCATGGTCAGCGAATACTTCGATGGAAGGGCTGCAAACTCCATTTACATACATTGAATTTGATCAATGAAGATGTTTCCATCTATTGGCTGTTATCATTGTTTTGACTGCATTCCATTAGTGAGTAGCGAAAATGATAACGCGAAATACGTATTCCTTGCACTTTTGAACCTGCAATTTTTCTCAAGGTTTTTGAGCTCGCATGCATCCTGATATTAATCTTAGTATTACCATTACAGTTTTACCGTTAACCTTATTGATATTTTGTTCGAACGTTTGAATTTGAATCTCGCTGTATGTACCCAAGTACTTGATCTCTTGAAGCTCTCAATATTCTGATCTTTATGGACTGGCACCAGATTTTCTACATAATTCCAAATTAGCTGCTCAATTGTCAGTCCATTAGATTAGGTGCATCGTTTCTGAGATTACACGATGACAAAGTTGTCACTAGACCTGTAAACAAATAGACAGACCGACAACACGACGCGAATAACTGTATTTTAGCTTGAGAGATGTAAGTTTATACTACCACGAATGGTGATTTTGCTGAATACCGAATATCCGACTACACTCCTGGTCGAAGCACCGAATATTTAACCTCCGACCTGTCCTATTTGCGTCAAATACAACGATGAGACAGATATTTTTATATTTAAGCATTAATACTCAACTTTCTGTCCCTAATGATATTATGAATGCTTTTAAAATGTTTTTTTCAGCAGGTTACACAACAGATTCAAATGATACATCTAGTGACAATAATAGTGTAACCGATCCTCCAATCATCAATATTGAAAACTTTACTGAAGCTGAAATTATTGATACAGTCCTTAGATTGAAAAATAAAATGACAACTGGTCCTGAAGACATCCCTTACTTTTTGGTCAAATACTCTTGGGTTTTAGCCAGGCCGCTCCCAAAAATTTCCAATTTATCGCTTTGGAATGGCAAATTTCCAAAATTTTTTAAACAGGCCAGAATCTGTCCTATCATTCTTCGCAGCTTTTCAAATTTTTCGAGATCACTCTTTACTACAGAATACTTACATTTCAACAAACCATCACGGCTTTATAGATAAGAGATCTTCAGTCACCAATCTATTTATTATTGTGCTCTATATTTCTGAAGTCTTGGACGAACAAGGACAAGTAGATGTTATTTACACTGATTTCTCGAAAGCTTATGACAAAGTTTTTCACAAAAACTATTGTCAAAGCTTTCTAGTTACGGTTTTTCTGATAACTTTGTAAATCTTTTCAAATCATACCTGTCAGATATGTTTCAATTTGATTGATATCTTTTATATAATTCAACCACCATTTTAATTACGTCTGGTGTTCCGCAAGGTTCAAACTTGGGTCCTTTACTATTCATTCTGTATATTAATGGTTTGTTAGCGGCAATTAATTGCAAAAATTTATGTTTTGCGGACGATGTCAACTTTTTCAAGAACTAATGAGATCGAAGATTGTCACTAACTTGGTTGTTAATATATATATATATATATATATATATATATATATATATATATATATATATATATATATATATTATAAAGCTGGTGTAGCGAGAATAAACTTTCTCTCAATGGCCAAAAAATGTCAAGCCGTCTCATCTGGTAGAAGAAACACTGTTATAACTTTCAACCACTATTCTAATCATATTAGCAAATTTCCCCGAAATAATTGTGAAGTCTGGTTTTATTGGTGCAAGTTGTTCAAGGGGGTATTTAAAACATGGACGCATAAAATGGGTACACCAATTTTTGTGGGAAAACTTTTTATTTGACAACAAAGAATGAGAAAACGTGTTTTTTGGGATTCAATCGAAAGTGTTGACAGCAACGAAAAAACTTTTCATATAAGATTTTTAGGTATTTATGAGACTTACAAAATGACACGAGAAAAGCTCTGGCTAACAGCAAAAATATTATGGCCGAAAAACGAGGCAAAATGCAAGGTTTGGCACCTGTTGGTAATGCGACGATAATTTCACGCAACCACTTGAAATTCTTCAAATCCGTAGAATTCATACTTCTAAATAGCACCAACAAAATTGAAGTATATTGATCAAGTAGTTTTTTTTGAGAATTTCTAATTGTTTGTCCCAAAACACCTGATTTCCGGCCATCACTACTAGTTTATTGAGCACTATGCAGGGTCCGTTCAAAGAGCATTTAATAGCAAAATACACGTGTTTACCTTGCCGATATGACTTACAAACGATTCCAAAAGATGAATGTTTTTATTATGCGAAAAACAAAGGTTACGTTTTTTCTTCTAAACAAATTCATTTCATATTTGTGAGTCATTGAACAAATGCACTACGATATTTGTAAAACATACGTTTCTATATACATTTAAAACAGAGCGGATGCGTCTATCATCTTTTGTTGCGAATTACTCACAAATACGAAATGTTTGAATTTGTTTAGAAGAAAAAACGTAACCCATCCTTTATTGCATAAAAATAACATTTATCTTCCGGAATAGTTTGCGAATCATATCGGCAAGGTAAACTAGTATATTTTGCTATAAAATAAACTTTGAACCCTGTATATTGCTCAATAAACTAGTAGTGATGGACGGAAAACAGGTGTTTTGGGTTAAGTAATTAGAAACTCTCAAAAACTATATGACCAATCTACTCCAATTTTGTTGTGGTTATTTAGAAGTACGAATCCTACGAATTTAAAGAATTTCAAGTATCTGCAAGAAACCATCGTTGCATTTTCACATGTGGTCTCATTTTGTAGGTCTCATAAATACCTAAAAATCTTATATGAAGAGTTTTTTTGTTCCTGCCAACACTTTCGTTTAAATCCCAAAAAACATGTTATCTCATTCTTTGTTGTCGAACAAAAAGTTTTCCCACAAAAATTAGCTTACCCATTTTATACGTCCGTGCTTTGAATACCGCCTTGAACAACTTGCAGCAATAAAACCAGACTTTACAATTATTTCGCAAACCAGGGGTATTTTCGTCTAATTAAAATATTTTCGTAGCCAATAATTGTGAGATTCAAAGATCTAGAGATAATTTTCGATTCTAAGTTAACGTTTGCAAAACATGTTGAGCAAAAAGTGGCTGTGCTTTGAAACTTTATGGATTTATTGTGCGAAATTGTAGAAGCTTTTCAAATATTGATATTAAACTTTTATTCTATTCGCTTTTTCGTCCGAAGAAGGAATATGGTTGTGTTACATGGAATCTATATACGATTGCTACATCATTAGTATCGAAAGCGTTCAACGTAAAGCGTTGAAATATTTGACTTTTAAAGTAGATGGAACTTATCCCGAACGCGGCATTGACTATGAAATTTTACGTACCGATTTGATCTAGATACTTTGCAACTGAGGCGAAATATGGTATTTCTTTCCTTTCTGTACAAAATGTTACATAATAGCATAGATTCTCATCCTATGCCAAATAAATTTTAATATACCTAGGCTGGGTAGTAGGACACGTTTTACGTTTAAGTGTGGTAGCCCAAAGACCAACGTCTTAGTTAAATCGCCTGTTCATGTAATGGGTAACCATTATAACATTATATCTCCTTATTCCGATATTTTCATTTGCACAATGAATAAGCTAGTGAATAAAGCTGTTATACATCTATAGTTCATTTTTTTTGTAGTTATGCATATAATAATTTCACATTTCTTTTTTATACCATGTACATGGTCATCTGTTATGTAATAAAGCTATTATTATCATATAAAGCTATAATTAGTAACATATTTTTAACTTTCTCTGTTTGAGGGCTTTGTTTCTAAGTACTATCAACTATCAACTGCCACGATGTGAATAATGAGAAAATTTAATGAAATAATCTCTCCAAGTACTGGCCTATTAAGCTTCCCTTGTTTTAGTATTATATCTAGTATCACTGGTCATATCCTTCTATCCATGCATATAGGACATAATACGAAGAACCAATCAACAACATATCAGTGATTTAATAATTCATCCAAGGTAATCTAAATATAAAATAAAAAGAAGATAAACGCAACGTCTTATCATTACATAAATTATTAATTTAAATTTGAAACATTAGTAATTAATAGTATGATGTAAGTTACATACAGTACGTACATGTATGGCGCTAAAATATGGGGTCAATAATACAGTTACTGATAAAATCAGTGGCGTAATCGATCTGAGGTACACCTTTGGGCAAACGACGTTATTGAGAATATCGATTTTTTTGATCGATCACAAGTGACAGCTTTGTTGTTTTATTGTGACAAAGCAAAAAACTACTGGTGGCGATCGGATCGACAATGAGATGCTTCAATGTTATATGAGAATTGAAAATGCTACGATTGTAGAAAACATTATATATATATATATATATATATATATATATATTATTTGCAAATCGAACTCAAGCTACCTGAGTCAGTCTCGCATAGTATTAAATAAGCTTATTTTTCGTGCAACAGACACAAACAACTTTGTAAATACCAATAATCGTCGGTCACTATACAATGATAAAAGAAATTCAAGTATGCAGTAAAACATTTTTTAAGAGTGGCGCCATAGATGGATTGATCATAGAATGTAGATTTAACTTTTAAACTTTATGTTCCATACCATAAGTTGCTTGAAAAATACTTTGCTGACATTTCGGCCATTGTAACAGAAAAGCCCAAAACGGCAGTAACGTCTTTTTTCGGCATCTCTGAATTCATTTCACAGCCAGGACATGGAAACTGCGCGAATAAACAGAAGGGAATGATCTGTGAAAGGATCCAGGAGAGTACGAGCCCCTTCCCACTTCAGTTGGCCCAACTATTGAAATCTTAGTTTTTTTTTATCAAACACAAATAATAAAAATGTAGCAGGGTGTTATAGGTTTAACATATTAACAATGAATATTTTGATAATATATACGAGTAGTAGAAAACACCAACTTTATCACTCCCTAATCAAATTTGCAGCATAAAAACAACACATGTTTCAATTACAGCATATCAACCTATTTTCATTTCAATGCAAAATAAGTCTATAACGCATAGGTGGCTGTGAAAAATAAAAGCTATGACAATTGTTTTTATTAATCACAGCTGTCAGAATACGTTTAAAATAGTTTTGGGTAGTTAAGGTTTTCAAAATGGGTAGAGGAAAGGTTATTAGTGAGAAAATTCGGTTATTGATAATTAAATTTTTTAATTCTGGGAAATCAAACTCAGAAATTGCAACTTTGTTAGACTTATCGTGGTACAGTGTGAGAAATATTGTTAGAAGATATAATGTAACTGGTTCAGTTAATACTAAGCCACGATATGTAAAAAAATGTAATATCACAAATGCCCACCGAAGAGCATTAAGAAGAATAATCATGAAATACAGGCGTGCCAATTATTTACAATTAAGTGCTCTGTGGAGTGACGCTGTTGGAAGGAGAATTTCGAGGTAGACAACTCATAGAGAGGCCCACAAACTGGGATTTAGCACTTACAAGGTAAGTTTTCTTATAAAAAAAAGTGAAGTAAAAACCCTAAAGTTGCACAACTTGTTTATAGGCCAAAGAAAAGCCACTATTAACTTCACTGTAGAAAGAAATATCGGCTTAGATGGGCTAAAGAACATAGACAATGGATACCTCAACAATGGTGTGCAATACAATGGAGTGACGAGGCCCGATTCGAAGTTTGTGTCTGTGACAGTCGCAGTAGAGTTATTCGCAAAAAAATGAAGCATTCCATGTTGACTGTCTGAAGAGAAAAGTGAAATTTCTAGCATCCATTATGGTCTGGGGCAGTATGTCATCAAAAGGAGTAGGAAAACTTCATTTTATTGATGGAAATGTGGATAAAAACAAATATTTGGCAATTTTAGAAGAATCGCTTTTACCACTGATGGAAGAATGTTTGACATCCGGCCAAAATTTTGTGTTTCAGCAAGATGGTGCAGCGTGCCATACCTCAAAAAAGGCTATAAAATGGATGGAAGAAAATAATAAACCACTTTTGAAATGGGTTTCTAGCAGTCCAGATCTGTCACCTATTGAAACTTTATGGCACGAGATGAAAAAGGTTCTACGACAACATCCTGCTCGTACAATCACCGAACTGAGACAAAAGCTTCAAGAAATATAGGATTGTTTTACACCAAATTTTTGCCAAAACTTGGTTGACACTATGCTCCAAAGAATTTCAGCCGTAATAAAAAATAATATATTAGTTATAGGTCTAAGTGATTTCAAATATGTATTTTTTACGACTAGAGTGTATCTAAAATGTTTTTGAGAAAATAAATTGTTTTAGAAGTAAATAGTTTAATCCTGTTTAGTTTATAAAGGCATATTTTGGTACAAATCTTGGAGTGAGCCAACTGAAGTGGGAAGGGGCTCGTATGTACTGAGCATGTACTTGCCCTTGTGCTAAAAGGGTGAACGTCAAAAAAGGCTACTTTGGAAATTCCTGTTGATAATTTTGAGCTACGAACGTACAACAGAGACTAAGAGATTTGGATGGATTTAATGTTTTTACAGATACGGAACTATTTTGGTCAATGCCTAAAACATGCACAACAGGTGCCAAAGTGCAGTATTGAGCAAGAACTTCTGAAAGCAGTCATATAATAAAAGGATAGTAATGTTAAGTAATACTTAATCGATTTCAATTTTGAGGGCAGTAAAGAGGAGGGGACATTTATTTGCCTTAACCCTTCAAATTGAGGAAAAGATTACGACGCAGCGGATGTAGTCGTCATTGGCAATGGCTAGTAAAGCTACGTCTCCAGTACAAGTTACGCAATATATGCCTTCAGCTTGTTTAAGCCAAGTTTATCGTTTTAGTATGAAATTGTTCGATTTATATTATATATAGATTAAATTAGTACTACTGAATGTAAAATGACCAGTTAAATATCGTACAGCATGTTACCACCGGTATTGCACAGTCGGTCATCTTACGCAGTATACGTGTAAACAATCCCTTGAGGATGCCTGCCTAATGAAGAGTTTCGACCTTTACGTTGGTACCATATCGTCTAAGGAGCAGAATAAAATTCGGAAGGTATTGATTGAATACTAGAAACGTACCTCAAGCCAGTCTTCCTTTCGTAACATAATGTCGCACGTCACTGTAATATTCGATAATCTCTTTTCGTTCTTAAAAAATCTGCCATTTTTTCATAACTGAATGATATTGAATGAACAACTAGTTATATCAGGAACGTAATACTAGTTAAAGTTGAATTCATTTACTTAGAAGCGGAATTTTTTCAACTTTAATTTTGGAAATCAACGATAATGAGTTGACGTGAACCGAAGCTTATTAAAAAAGTTTACAGAGCAGCCAACCTTCGATAAGAGGCGTACAGTGCATGCCTCTACAATATTTAGATATACACTGTTATTGTTCTATTGGTACATATCGTATCATGGACGCCCACATCAGTATCAACAAGTACAAAGATACTCGAACCTAAAGTTAATTACTGTATACATATATTAATAAGCTCGATGCTCTATTTTCCTAAGATTAGGTATTGAAAATATTCACAAAACACCATATCTTTTTGTCTATTAATTCGAAAACATCGGGTCAACCTTCTTTTATAGCACAAATTAACATTAATTTTTCGATATTAATAAATGTACAGTATGGGTCAATAGTGCGTGGACGGACGTTTGTGGGTTCATTAACACATATTTTTGAAGCCCATCGATGGATTAAGGTTCCTGGCACTGAAGGCTACACATTGAAAATATTTTCATTCGAATTTTAACTTTCATAAGGGGCAATACATGTCGAGTTTTTTTATATCTAACCCTCTGTATATTCTTGATATTTGGATTCCTTGGTCAACTTCAGTGTGACTTTATGCATCACACTTGGTATCTAAAATCAACTGTTCACCCGCAATTAGCCATTTATGCAAAAATTAGAGGCTAGAATGCAATATCATGGTTGTTATTAAACCTAGGAGGATGTGAATTTGAGGTGTCATTTATCAAGAAGGGTATTAGCTTAAGCCACATAGTCCAATTCTTTTTACATCCGGAGAGTCCGTAATGTCAATTTGGAAAACTTCAATACAAGACAACTTACTTTTTTCAAATGGGACCACCTAGTTAGTATCAACATTGATTAACTTATTCAGTATCTATCTTTGACAGTTTTACTTTACTACATATCGTTCATTCGCAGGAAAACCGTCACAACTCAAAAAAGATGAAAATCCAGATTACTACACCAAACGGTTCAGAATTATCTACTTTATTATGTGGAAAAGTGTCACATCTCGACTTTCTCAAACTACCAACAGGTGGCACTTATGTCGTTTTTGAAGTGACGTATCCTTGGTACCCCTTATTGGTCTAAACCGGCACAATTCAGTATTAATCCAGTCGTCATAGGGGAATGTACTAGCTTTGAGTGGAAAACCGTCATATTTCAGATTAAAACACGTATTTTTTTCCGAGCTATTGAAGAAAAGTGTAGCATTACGTGTTACTACGTTTTGATAGGCAGTGTTCTTGGACGAAAACTGTTATATTTCGATTTGTGTCATTCTTCAAGATAAGGTAAGCCCTAAAATATTCTTTTATTTCTTTCCTAGACCGTCACATTTAATGTTGTGTCAGTTTTCTCCTGAAATTGATGGCAAAACCGTACTATTTTGTGCAGCATTTGTGGATATGTCGGTTTTCTACTGAAATTGACTCTAGAAAGTATACTTTGTTCTATATTGCAACATTCGGTTTTGCCACTTTTATGTGTAACATTTTTAATGTGTATTAGACACTTGCTTCAAGTAGCTGATTCCAGAGCATACAAGTTGTATTTACAGTGATGACTACTCATTCATAAAGCAGTTCCAAATACACTATCTGGCTTGATTCAAGCACAGCCAGACTGCTGAACCTCCCGATGAAACCGATGTGTTTGTTCAGATGGGTGTCGTGTTTATAATAAAGCAAAATGGCAACAAATAGCCGTTGTTTCTGAGTTATATTTTCCAGATTATAGATTAATCCGACGTGTTCGCTCTTGTGTTGCGACGTTGCCATATTGAGCAAAAAGTACCAGATCACATTACATAAAGAACAAGCATTACGTTGAATCTATTAAATGAGTTTTGCTGATCAGGCTGGAGTTTGGGAATTGATTGAGTATGGTCAACATACATGATATTCCATGTATTTCGAGGAATTATTCAAAATTATTGGTTTCTGAAACTATAATTTAATTTGCCTCAAAAAAGCTGAAAAATATGTTTTCAGGAAACTAATACCAATTTTTATGAATTTTTTTTTAATTTTAGCTATGGAGTATAGTAGTCGAACAAGGAAGATGGTGGCAGATGCCCTAGAAATGCAGAAAGAGAACTTGGCAATATGTCAAATTGCTGAAGTGCCTGGAACAAGCAATGGGCTTGACTCTGACCCATTTGGTTCGGATGACTCCAGAGCTGACCCGGATTTCAGTTCCAATACCAGTGAATCATCAAGTGATTCCAATGGAGGTTTCGCAGAAGAGACTGGCCAGAGTTCGCACCGCTGCTCAAATGTAGCTAGAAAAGTAGTAAATTGCAGCCAGACAACCAAAACTGGAAGAAAGCGTTTAAGGTTCCCGGAAAAGTGGCGAAAAAATGCTGCAAAAGCTCTGAGAAACGAAGGTAAAGAATACGTGTCAGTTTCGAAAACCAGAAAATTGCACCCTTCTAGGACCATTCTGCCTCCCTGTGGAGACAAATGCAAGCTGCAATGCAGCAAGAAATTTACAGATGAAAATCGTAAAACTCTTTTTTCCGAATATTGGGGCTTAGGCAATTTACATAGGCAACGAGACTTTTTAATCATAAGTATGTCCCTAGTTCAGCCTAAGTATCAATATAAACGGGACGGTAGCCATCGCCAACAAAATAACGCTTTTTACTTCATCCTGAACAATCAAAGGACTCGCGTATGTAAATATTTTTTCAAAGCTACACTAGCTATAAATGACAGACCGATTAGAACAGTGGCTCAAAAAAGGCATTAGCACCAACTGGGCAAATCATAGAACCTGACAGACGAGGTAAGCATGGGAAACATCCAAAATTGGACGAAGGCATAAAAAATAGCGTAAGGAGTCATATAAGAAGAATACCAAAGATAGAGAGTCATTATGCGCGCTCAAATACGACCAATTTATAGAAGGAGGGAAATCCGTAGCAGACCTTCATAGAGAATATGTAATGCTTTGTAAAGAAAAAAAGGTTGCAAGTGCCAACTACAATATGTATTTCAAAATATTCAATGAAGAGTTCAATCTATCTTTTTTCGTTCCTAAGAAAGACCAGTGCGACTTTTGTACTGCTTTCGAACAAATGAGTGCAGAAGAGAAAGCTTCTCAATATGAGAAGTATAATGAACATCAAAAAGAAAAAGAACTGTCAAGGGAAGAAAAAGAAAAAGACAAAAATTCAGACATGCACGTAGCCGTGTATGACTTGCAAGCAACATTGCCCTGCCCCAAAGGAGATACTTCTAGTTTCTACTATATATCAAAGTTGAATGTGTATAACTTCACAGTTTTTGATCTAAAGAAGAAAGATGTTGACTGCTATGTTTGGCATGAAGGCCATGCTCATAGAGGTGCAGACGAAATTGGGACATGCGTGCTCAAATACCTAGAAAATATTAACACTAGAGCTGAATCACAACAAGCGGGGATTGATGTAGTATTTTACAGTGATAACTGTGGGGGCCAACAAAAAAATAGATTCTTGTTGTCGACGTATCTTTACGCTATTTCACACTTTAACTATATAAGAAGCATTACACATAAATATCTTATAACAGGGCACAGTCAGAATGAGGGCGATAGTGCTCACTCTGTGATAGAAAGGCATATTAAAAGATATTTGAAGTCTGCTCCAATCTACACCCCTGAACAATATTACAGTCTAATCCGTACAGCTAAAAAAACAGGAAATCCATACAAAGTCACAGAAATGTGTCATTCAGATTTCTTTGATTTGAAAAATCTACCATTCCAAATGCAGTACAACAATTTCACCAATAACGCAGATAACGAAGCTTTCAAGCTTTCTGAAGTAAAGGTTATTATGATATCCAAGGATCACCTACATACTGTATTTTACAAAAATTCCTACAGTGAACAGGAATACAAAAAAATAATTGTGAGAGGCCCCTCAAGAAAGAATCAAGACCTCAATAACCAATCGGTCGTGCTTAAAAAAGCATATCAACGCAAACCAGGGATAAGTGAAAAAAAGAAAAACTCGTTACTATCCTTATTTAAAAATCCTAATAAGTCAACCGTACCACGAGTTTACTTAGATTATTATAAAAATTTATAAGTTAACTCTAAACTTGTATCAAGCTTAAACTTGTATGAAGGAATACAAATTTTATACATATTTCGGCTGCACCTGCACTCCCGCAATCTCCAAGAATAGTATTAAAAATACTTTTACATTTTGAGAGGCGTTTCGGGACAGCTAAGACGTTAGTAAAGATTGTATTGCTTAATACATTAATGTTTAGGATTTACCAATTTGACGGAATTTATTTGTTTCACCTTTTTTATGTCTAGGCATGTTTCACCCATTTGTCTTTTATGTTTGATGAATGAGTTCTCAATAAGTATTGTTTGTAGTTTTATAAGGTAGCCTGGAACTTGTAATAAAAGTTTTTTTAGTCTCAATGTGTGTTTCATCTCAAAAATTGATTCAAATAATCTGGCAGAAAAGTGACACTTAGTAATTTTTTCTTGTGAAAAAAAACAACTATGACCTCGATATTAAGAAAGAATTCCTCTAGGACACTGACAAAGTGCAATGAATGTTTTGGATTGAATAAGTTAAACATAATAAATAGTAAATACACTTAACCTTTTATATCATTATTTCAACTGCCCCTGCTGAAAATTAAAGGATTTTTAGTTGTGACGGTTTTCCTGCGAATGAACGATATGTTAACCAATACAGGGTGTTTCAGTTTATTGTTGCATAACTTTAAGATTCGATGGAACTTTTAAAATTAATGCATTAAGTCTATATAAACATGGGTCGAAAAATGCGTGGCTTCCGAAATACAGGGTGTTTAAATTTACTTTTTAAAATAGTTTTTTTTGAATATTTCGAACAATATTTGATGTATAACAGTGAAAATTGGTATACAAGGGTTTTTTGGTACGACAGAACGAACTATGGGCATAGTTTTACTGTAGCCGCTAGAGGGCGCTCTCTACTGTACCTGTAGTGTATTAAAATGACCGAAAAAATTTTCTTAGTGCAATTTTTTGCTTTTTGAATAAAAAAACTGATTCTTCGTACTTTTCAACATAAAAAATCTTTTCGTTATAGTCAGCCGTTTTTGAGATATTTCGATTTTTAAGGTTCGATGCATTTTTAATTATTTATGATAAAATAACGTTAAAAAGTCAGTGTCTCGATAATTTTTAGAAGTAGGCTGTGCCCGCAAATATTTTTGAAATTGAAAGCAGAATAAGGTTAAACGTCAATTAGTTGACAGTTAGTTTTGTTGTCTGTTGAAACCTGAAACGTTTTTTTGCAATTGTAAATGCACGAAATTTAGTTTCTTTTACCTGTTTTTTTTGTAAGTTTTATAAAAATGCCATTTTTATTCTCCAATCAAGAGTTAGCGGATATTCATTTTGTGTATGGCTTTGTAAATGGAAACGCAGCAGAAGCAGCCAGAGAATACGCACGAAGATTTCCAAACAGATGACATCCAACTCGCTCAGTAATTGTAAGAGTGCATCGCCAAATAATTGAAAATGGTTTTGGAAATCTCCAAAGGGATCAAAACATGAATGTTCGTCAGCGCAGATTTACCCGTATGATTCTGCGTGAGTTTGATAGAGATCCGACCACAAGTGTTAGGAGAGTTTCTGGTGCCTTGGGAATTTCAGCAAGCCATGTTCACCGTGTTCTTAGAAATGACCATAGACGTCCTTACCATTTGCAACCTGTGCAAGGACTACAGCCAGGGGACGGAGAATAAAGAATCACATTTTGTCAGTGGATTCTTGATAGAACTGATAATAATAGGGAGTTTTTAAGTAACGTTTTATGGACCGATGAGTCATGCTTTACTAGACGTGGAGTGGTAAATTTTCATAATCAACATATTTGGTCGCATGAAAATCCGCATGCAGTTCGGGAAAGAAATTTTCAGCATGAATTTAGTGTGAACGTGTGGATTGGTATCTACCGTAATCGACTATTTGGACGCTAACTTTTGCCTGCAAGGTTAAATGCTGCGACCTTCTTGGAATTTTTAAAGGCTGAACATGCAAATATGTGGGATGATGTTATGTTAGATTTAAGAAGATTGGCCTGGTTCCAGCTTGATGGTTGTCCAGCTCATTATTCTAGAATAGTTAGAAACTGGCTGGACGAAAATTATCCAGAAAAATGGATCGGCCGTGGAGGACCAGTCGCCTGGCCTCCACGATCCCCTGACCGAAATCCATTAGATTTCTTTGTGTGGGGATTTCTAAAAGAAAAAGTGTACCAGACTCCCGTAACCACAACAGATATGCTAATAGACAGAATCAGGAATGCATGTGATGAAATAAGGCCTTATTTGAATAATGCTATACCACGTTCGATCATTCGTAGACGTGAATTGTGTATTGAACAATTGGGTTTACATGTCGAGCAACTACTTTAGATTTTGTATGATTGTCCTAACTATCCAATAGCATTTTAGTTGTAAATAATTAATTTAATTTGTTAAAAATAATATTGGAAAATTAAACAAATTAATATTCTGTTTTTTTGTGTTTATTTGGTGTTAGGAATTATTGCTGTGTTTAAAAACACAATCTAAACGCTCATCTTAATTACTTGTAATGCCCAAATCGAAAATGTAAAAAAAATATTATTTTCCCATAAATAATTAAAAATTCGAACCTTAAAAATCGAAATATCTCAAAAACGGCTAACTATAACGAAAGTTCACAAGAGAGCTTTTTTATGTTGAAAAGTGCGAAGAGTCAGTTTTTTTATTTAAAAAGCAAAAAATTGCACTAAGAAAAATTTTTCTGTCATTATAATACACTACAGGTACAGTAGAGAGCGCCCTCTAGCGGCTACAGTAAAACTATGCCCATGGTTCGTTTTGTCGTACCAAAAAACCCTTGTATACCAATTTTCACTGTTATACATCAAATATTGTTCGAAATATTTAAAAAAAACTATTCTAGAAAGTAAATTTAAACACCCTGTATTTCGGAAGCCACGAATTTTTCGACCCATGTTTATATAGACTTTATGCATTAATTTTAAAAGTTCTATCGAATCTTAAAGTTATGCAACAATAAACTGAAACACCCTGTATATTGACCACTATAACAGATAAGGAGATTTTTTTTAAAATTTCAACAAACTAGCCAATTATGTTTTTGAGCAACTGAAGACACGTTGTCATTCGTTACTCTGTCTATTGAAGAGGTCGAGGTACTGGTGCCACACTTCCTATTTTTAGAAAAAAATAAGTTGGGCACCCTGCATTATCCTGAACATTTTTGAAATGCACTCCCACAAATACGGTACAGAATAATCCCAAACAATTTTCGAAAACGTTTGAGACTCGGAGCAATACTGTGTAGTAAATATCAAACAGCTATTAAATATCGGGTACCGAAATCACAATGCACTGTTATCTTTTTTTCCAAATTAGCCGAAAGCGATTCCCCATAAAGTTTCTACGGTATCTTTTGGTCTCAAAAAGCTAAAGGATGAAAGCGACTTTAAATGCACTAAAATACAACAGTTAATTGCTTACGGTTTTTCTGAAAAAAGGACCAAAAGTTTCTACCTTACATTTGAACAAAGCTTTATACAAAAAATGTTTTATGCGAATTTTGTGTAACAGAATTTACTTAGATTGCATTTATTTTTAAGTTCTATAAAAGTACGTAACATATAATTAGATTATAAAAAATTTAGCGTTTATTTTTTTGTTGTTTAAGTAACAAAAAAACATGTCTATGTGGTAGGACAGCTCATTGTAAGCAAAAAAATATAATCCAATAAAAGCCAGAAGCGGATCAGGAAAATACAGCATGTTCAATATGCTAGTCTTAAGCCTGATACGACTTTAAAAATACAGGGAGACGACAGCATTTTTTGGAGCTTATCAACTCTTCGCTTTTAATCTACAACAAATTGAATATTTATGTGTCACATTCCTCATAATTATACATATTTACTCGCAGGTTGTTTACATTATCATTACTGATTACTTTTAAGTACCACATGATGGGTATTATCTCGTAACTAATTTTGTATTGTGAGGACAGAAATAAATGCAACCGCATTTATCTGCAAGTCTCGATGCAGTCACCATGCATATACAAATCAGTGAGGGCTCGTCGTTTAAAGCGAATGTACAAAAAAGTGTTTTTTCTGATTAAAAAAAAACACGGAATACTAATATACTGGTGAATGTATATTCTGCAACTTACCCTTTCATTGTCTCGTTGATCCATTTCAGCTTAAGATTATACTGGCCGTTGAGTAAAACGACGAAAAAAAATTAGTTCCGAAAGGTTTTGAAGTAATAAGCTCTAGCGTGATGTCAAAAGCTTTTCCACATCCTCTTCTTAGAATGTATCTAGTTTTGCCTGAACAGAGGTTGCTATGTATTTTGTCAGACGTGAGTCACGGTCTACCCATATCCGTAATGTTTATTTCGTAATAACTGATTCCTCAAGCAGAAAATACAGAGGATTTTTGTGAGTTCTGTTTCAATCTATAAATTCAGAATAGGTTCACCAATTCTGAAAACTGAACGCAAATAATATAGGGTGGACAATATATAACTGATGTTGGATTTTTTCTCCAATAACTTTGAAGTTTGAAGTTATGTTGGACAATGATATCACATAAATGTCTGCCTCTGGAAGACTCACAAACCTAAGACCTCTTGGTTAAGTTGTCATCATTTTTTGATAGGTTTCGTGATGAATATTTTGAAAGTTATCCGAATAATACTCAACAATTTTTGTAGCTATGACATGTCGCTCCATCCTACTGGAACCATGTTCTTTGTAGTTTAAATTATCGAATTTTAGGAGCCACAAAGGTTTGCATCATATCGCAGTAATAATTTCCAAATTAATGCATTAAGAAATTTCGTTCACTTCACCCTAAAATTCAATAAGTGCGCCTTATTTTTTAATAGATTAGACCTAATCATCTTTGATCTGTCCAAAATAGTATATAAAAGCTCGCGCCGGAACCAGAATAGACAAGTATAACTAATCGTAATTACATCACGAGAAAAAATGCGCATTGCTCAAGTTATTCTTATAATTAATTTTGCGAAAAACAAAATATTTCTGATAAGATAAAAATATATTTCTAACATTAGATTAAAAGTTGCAAATAACTTTTGCATTAGATAACAGTAACATTCCGGGTATTTTGTCAAATTCGGTGTCCTTGGAGGACACGTAGAGGACTCTGGATGAACGTGAACTTTTTTATACATGTGCGGCAGATAGTTCTAGCAAAGTATACAGAGTGCGAATAGTATAGTCACTACTCGCTCAAATTTTACGCTAGCTAACCTCCGTAAAAATATATTTTTAGTCGCAGCCAAGGTACTGAATCTAGGAGCTACTGCTGGGAAGGCTGGGAACACCGCTTCTTATAGTCGGTATACAGGACGACAGGGAATCATTGAAGTGCCATATTTAATGTGTACGAGTGGAAAACACGTATTTCAGAGCGAGAGCGTGAATGTCACACCCACAGACTCGTCCGTGATATCGAGCATGCTACAGTGCCGGATGCTCCGCTGTTCGATTTTCGTCCGCCGCCGTGCATGACGTCACGCGGAGAGTGATTATCATTTGGGTTGATGTGGAAAACGTGCATATTTGCACCTACAGGCCAAACGACTGGACGGATTTTCGCATATAAAGTGTCGTTGAATTCGTCTTAGCGATGCGAGTGACACTAGATACATTAAAATTTTATACAAAACAAAATTTTAATAAAAGATTTCAACCTTGTTATTCCTATCTCACAGGCTATAGCTTAAACGGCTTTCTAGCTCCACAATCGAGTGTGTATCGTCACTTTACTGTAAAAACAAGATTTTTCTACATTTCCTATATTTTAGTATGTTCTGTGGAGCAGGAGTAAGATGCTCATTACGTTAATACTGCTCTACATTTATGCATCCTTATTTCACAGAACTTCGTTAGTACTAACTACATACAAGTGTGAAAATGTACGCAAATCGAAAAGTATAAAAATGGAGTTATCATCTTTTTGCAGTAAGCTGGCAGTATAACAATAAATGGCAATGACTTAGTCTAAGCCACAATTTTTCTCCATTTCCTTTCACGATTTTTCTGGTCTTTCAAACTTTTACTCAGTTCTTTAATCCTGAAGAACATCCTTGACCTGCAAAATAGTTTCTTAGCTTTTTCAGGGCAGTCAATCTTGCTGCTCTTCAACAAAAATTCGCCTATAGAATTTTGCTTGTCTGTCACTATTCCGTCCTCATTGAATGTAGTAAACACCTTATTAAGCTTCTCAATTTGATTCATGAAAGCTGTGGAAGGTTTTGATAATCCACTCTCACTAAGATGGTCTAACCAGGGGTAAGTTTCATTTGAATTTTCAACCTCTCATCCTGCAATTTATGGCAAACAAAGCCGGCCAAATTTTTCAGCCC
This sequence comes from Acanthoscelides obtectus, assembly GCA_963669975.1. Lineage (NCBI taxonomy): Eukaryota > Metazoa > Arthropoda > Insecta > Coleoptera > Chrysomelidae > Acanthoscelides > Acanthoscelides obtectus. The sequence goes on along the minus strand of CAVLJG010000003.1, from coordinate 34,597,906 downwards.
ATCATACTCGAACTCATCCAGTTCTTCCACTAAAGCTTCCTCGCTATAGTCAGCTGATACTTTAGGTGCATTCAGATTATCCGTTAATGATGCGGTTAGTGGAATGACCCGCTTTTCCCCATCTACAGATGTAGATGGTCCAGGTGACGATAGAGACTTAAATTTTCCAAAGGAATTGCATCATCTTTTAGAGCACGATATCTTTTAGGGGTGTAACCCAAAAGGGTATGTTTCAAATTGACCTTATAAGCACTTTCACAAAAATGCTTCGAGCAAACCCTAGCGCTTTTTACATTGACTTTGTCTTTTCTTTTTGAAAGATGTAGCCATTTTTTGCTAAGGTTTGGGTTGTCGGAATTACATCCCACAACAGCACACCGCATTTTTAACAAGTTATCAAACACACAGGCTATATAAAGTATGTATAACTAATAGAACAGGTCACAAAACCACCAAAAAACACCAACAAATCGGACTATATAGTATTAACCACGATACACGTGAACTGCAGTAACGTTACGACAATCCTGCCGCTGGTAACCACGAGCCGACCACTCTCCGGGTGACGTCACGAAGCTCCGCCCACGTGCGCAATATGCTATCTTCAGTGTATGTGTATCGTGAGCATGCTACATTTGCGCTTTCACTCTAACTTTATTTCTCTCTCTCGATCGTACGCATTAAATACGGGTACACGATTAATCTATGATAATGCTGTATAGACCAAGCTAGCTGTTTAGAAAAAAATGTAATAACCTGTTTTACAACAAAACACGAAAAGGGCTCTAATCAAGAAAAACAAAATCTTTGGTGGGTCTTTTTTAAAAACATCAAATTTAGGAAGTTGTAGTAGGTGAAAATATCTTCAAAATAAGACCTTAGACAGCCAATTTGATGTAACGATTAATTTGATAAGAAAAATGGCTTCAAGTGGGTTGACCCTGCACTTCCCACGCAACGTCATCACCATTGCCAAAAAAGCACGAAACAGCTGTCCATGCTTGGTTGTCTTTGGTCGGACGGACGAAAGAAGCATGTTGAAGTTAGATCATAAGAGAAAAAAGTTAGTTGCAAACATGTATAACAGAGAAAGTAAAGTCCGTCAAACAGTTAAATATAATTAATCCATAGACATTATTTCTCTCTCGTACCCGTAATACCAACCAGCTGTCAACGTCGCCCCTCCTCAATATCTGATCGGAAGATGCGTCATACGCGTTAGCGCGGCAGAGCGCCAGTCATGCAAGGATACTTATGAAGACTGGAACGGCGCCGACGGCCGGTGAAGCCAGACAGTAGCCACAGGCACGCCTATCGAAAGCATTTCTCCGTCGTTCTAAGTTTTAAGGGCAAATGTACGGGGAAATATATATGATGCATGAAGTTGGAAGTGCATTAATATACTACACCTTCACCCCCAATTTTTTACTCCTAATTATTTTTTTTAAGTGATCAATGTCCTCTGAAACGTCAAGAAACAGGGTTTAAGCGATTTTTATTATTTTCGTGATTTGGCTTCCAGCTCCGCTGCCAGTGAACCGATTTTCAAAAGCATTTCTCGCTAGTAGGCGTAGGAATTCTTCAAAATTTGCCTTTAATATTTTTTACCGAAAAATGTATAAAGGTAAGACTGAAGTAAAATCCAAAAGTTAAGAACCTTTGTGGTGCTTCATTTTGCTACTTTGTAAATTTGGTGAATGTTCATAGTAAGACTGTTACGAGTAACGGGTGCTTTTTCAGGGAAAGACAGAACATAGTTTTTTCAAACATATACAGCGCAAGTGCATATTGTCACATCCTGTGAAATTTCACTCATGTGGTGTTTTTTTTTTGGTAAGCCATCAGAACATCTTCCGTTAATTTGAATTTTGGTGAATGTGCACACTTTAAAGGCTATGCACTTGGACTAAAATTTGAACAATCCCTTCAAAATGTATCATCATGCAATACGACATGATGTTTCGTTTTCTCTAATGAACTTTTTTTCAAAGTAACCCGTGCCTTTTTACAAAAAACGTAAACTAAAGTACCACATTGTTGTAATATGATGAAGATCTGTAGAAGGCCTGTAGAAGTTTGTGATGTACTGTTCAGCGTTTATATGCAACAACTAAGCTAATATTCTCCAGGGCACATACAGATGCGTGCTTGTGTACGCATCCATTATCTTGTAATTAAAAATAATCGATATTACAATGCCAGCATTGGGAAGTAAAATAACTAGACGATTCCAATAAAATCCAAGGCTACTATGACTTCAGTACTATTAATAGATAGCAATAACCAATCAAGAACCGAAGAGTTTTTCTATAAATAAATATAAAAAATTCTAGACATACATGATAAACAATATTAAAACATTTTTGATAACATCCTAGAAAAACAAGATGCGATTATATCTTGAGAATCTATGTAGATTTTTGTTTACTAAACATGTCTGAATGATTAATTGAGCTTCAGTGATAAAAATGCCAAAGATCGTCTGTCTACTAATTATTATGCAATTGACAAAATATTTATAAAATTCTTTATTAAAAGCTATGTGTATATTTGAATAATGTAACATTTTGTCTGTGTAATTTTAGATTAAATTCAAAAACCATAGTTAAAAATGGTCTTTTGTGAGACACTTAGATTAAACATTCTCGCCTTATGATACTTCTACATTTCACGCCATGGTACATGGATATACCAGTAGCCTACAGAGTATTCAGTAGTATTATGGTCTAGGTTAAAGTTACAATGTCAGCTATATGAAGGAATGCATTTTACTTGAAACTTACATAATTAGACTGTCATTCCTCATTCAACTAACTTGATTTTTCTTTTTATTCAACTGACCCCATAAAACAGAATATTGTTATTATTATTGTCATAATAGGGCAATATGCCTCCGTAGCTAGAGGTTCAACTATAAGTATCACAACCTAATTTTTATCCACAAATTAAAGAAGACAAGCTTAAAAATTCATTTTTCTTTGCAGATGGACTTCCGTGCCACTATTGTTATTGTTGCCATTAGCACGTGCGTAGTATTATGTCAAATTGAGGAAGTTCAACAGGTGCTTAAGACCTCCAGCCGAAAGTATTGCGGGAGCCATTTGGCACAGGCACTTTCAGCCATTTGCAGAGGGAATTATAATACGCTGCGGAAGAATAATCGTAAGTATACATTCATCTCATCTTCATAAAATATAAACCCTTTCCGAAAGAGTTAGTTAAGAATGTCATCGAAAAGAAATATTCAATATTTGAGGCATATTCTTATAGGTAGCATATCCAGCTCTTAATAGCCCATTGTTTATTTTCTGAAAAATAAAAACGTACCTCTGCTAAGTTTGAAGGACTGCTGCTTTAACGGTACCCTGTGAGAAATGTAAATAAAAATAAGTCTTACTTACAACCAGATAGCTGATTTTTAATACACTTTGTAAAGAAATACTACAGAGCAGTATCGGGTATTAGATAGCCGCATAAAGCTGAGTCCTCTTGATCATTTTTCTATCACTTTTTGGTACGCTTCGTTAGAGGTATTTTGGGAAGCTTACAGAATATTCCGTTTCAGGGTTTTATTCGTCAGCACGAATCTTATTTTTCAGAAATCCACACAGAAAGAAGTCTGGTGCCATTAAAACAGGTGATCTTGGGAGCCAGATATCATCGTCTAATGGACATATTATTCGCAAAACGTTCATCGTTTCTTTACCTTTGTGATATGTTACTTTATCCTCAAGGAGACACACTTATTGTAGGTTAAGGAATCGAATATTAAGAGCCGCAATGCTTGGCAATACTTCGAGTTAACACTCGTCAGTGTCAGTTCGGTCTAGGGCGTCATCGGGCCTTATTTTTGACCTCATCTCATCTGGCCTCCAAGTATAGCAGACTTGACGGTTCCAGACTTCTTTCTCTGGCGATTTTAAAGAAATAAGCTTCTTGTCAACAGATCAAGCACTATAGAGCAGCTGGTGCAATATTCGGAAAGCTATTATTAAAAAATAATAATATTAAAATTTTCACCAGAAGAAAACTGATGGAAAACGTGACCAACATGGCTAAGCTTCCAGAAGCGGGCATTTGTATAAAATTTCATTATAGGCATTATAAAGGTATTGGATAAATAAATCAGTGATTTATTGGCCACCCTATATTTACGTTGGATAGTTCGTTTTAACGAACATTTTTAATTCAGACACTATTTGAGGCTATAGGTAATTTTTGCTTTTTCTTAAGTCATAACTAACAGAAGGTATCGAGTGTTTTGAATATAATTAATTCTTGTTACTATACTAACCCGATAAAAATCACCATGTTTGGTCCCAATATTCTATTGAAAGTAGCTTTTAATTCCATAAGTAAATACTTTCACAGCTAACGTTTTGGTTACTATACCAGAGTAGAATATATTTTGTATAGATCGTCGTGTTGTTATAAGAAAACGGTTTTAATGAAGACTTTATGTCCTATCCCCCTATTCCCAAATCATTTGTAATCCTATTCATTAATTTCAGTTTAGATATCTCTGTTAGGTATAGTACAATATCTACAACTAATCAAATTAATATGGAAATATATAGATATTAGTACAGCGTACTGGTCAATAATTACATACATCTTGACCAAGGTATATAATGTCCATTTTTTCGACGGAAATACTAAATTGATGCGCTGCAAATTAAATTAATTAAAACTTTGCTAAAAAACAAAATAGAGTGCATAACGTTAATTTTCCATTTCACATAATGTATTACTTTTTTTTCATGCGAAACAATACATTCAAAGCATAACTTGCTTTGCACTTGATTAAATAAAACCAGGGGATAAAAAAACGAATCCAATCCTGGAATTTTGTTTCCAAACTCGTCTAGTTATTTTGTGAAACTGCTAAAAATACGATATTTGAATGAATAAGAATTTTGAACTAATAAACTAAAAGAGGCGCAATCAATCTATTTTCTAATGAATGAGCACATTTCATTGTACATAGTCAAGTAAATTTCAATGTTCAGCTTAAAAGCGGTTGACATTAATAAAAAACAAAATTGAAAAATGAGTCCGGCCCTGGATTTTTTAACTGTCCGTCTAGTCTGTTTACGTTACTCCCAGGCAAAGTTTGTTAACCTTCAAAATTTCAATAAAATTGGTTTTTAATAGTGCCTGAGATTTGACAAATTAAAGATATGGCGGGCTTAGATAAAAACACTATTCGTAAAAGCAGAATTTAAACTTTTCTATTTTCCAGTATGAAAAGGTATCGGTTCATACTCTTTACCATTGCATTATGTTCATTCAAGAACGAAACACCTTGTATATGAAGTTTGAACGCCCGTTAACGGCTCGACGCCTGGAAAAAAAACACGCTTGAGCAAAGACTCGAACCTAACAGTCATTACAGCTATGTTCTAAGCATAACTTTCTTTTTTCCAGCGTACACTAAGAGACACGCGCAATTCGAGTCATCTGAAACCATGGACGACCCCGAGTACCCGTTCAAAAAGCGCGCCGATGCCTCGTTGCTAAGCAACTATGCGAAGCGTCGGAAGCGAGGGGCGGGGAAAGGGGTCTACAACGAGTGCTGCGAAAAGTCTTGTTCGCGAGAGGAACTGTCTTCATACTGCGCCGCCTCCAGGAGAAGAAGGCGGTGATCAGGATCTGTAGGATGGGAGAACCTCTCGAGAACAGAGACAGGATCGCGGCTCTCAAGAAGATCTCATGAAATTGAGTTGAGACGTCCGTCGCTTGTATGTTGAGCTTGAGCTGGCGATAATTTACCGTGCTGTGGTATATGTGATAAACGTTTTCTTTCAGGATGGTCAATAAGCAAAAGCACCAATGACCGAGAGTAAATGAATTTACCCGAGTTCATAACGGTAGCTGAAAGATCACTTTGATGAAACCTAGGAAAAACTAATTGTCATTAGGAGGCTCGATTTTTTTGTCAATCACCAACGTGTATTTTCTTTTGCTTTAGTTGGATACCAAAACGGAAGAGAGTGGCATGACACATCGTACGCCACTGACAACGCGTCGAGCATTTTTATTGGCAAAGTCTGTGCGCCACATTAAAAAACACGCCGCATTAGCAGTGGCTCACGTTGCGTTATATGCTGCTCTCTTCAGTTTTTGTGCCAGACTATAAGGCTGCAGAATCGGCCAACTTAAAAGGTATGAGGGTTAATCTTTAGGCTGCGCCCGTAACCCCTTGCAATAAAGCTACAATTAATTTGTATTTTTCAATGTTCTAGACAATACCCCCTCCACCTAGCATTGATACACTTGTTTCATCAGTGTTCAAGCATTTCAACAGCCGTCCGATAAACATAATATTATATAAAATAATATAGACATCTGCTAAAAGGACAGGGACGGAGCATAGGGTTAAGCCCTCGTATATTTTCCGATATTTTGCAGTTATACATTCGGAAAAACAAACCTAGCCATTCAAGGCACAATATTTGGTGGATACAATGGTATAAAATGTAGTATGTTTTGTACATAATTAACGCAAGATATCATCAGAAAAATTAAAAAGCCTATTCAGTACTTTAAGATATAAAAAAGGCTCTAAAATGCTTCAATCTGCGAATACGGAGTGTTTAAACTTGTCCATCTTCGAAATTTCATCTTGAATTTCTCAGAAAAAGTTTGAGATATTGAGGTTACCTTAAATACTTTCAAATGTATTAGCATCACTCGCATTTAGTCATTATCTTCTAAAGCACTTAAATCAAAGGCGTTCGTACTAGCAAGCTATGTTTGACGAAAAACAATATTCAACTAGTTTTTGCTGAATGGTTAACAATGGTTATTTGTCAAGGTGATAATCGTGCATTGTCATATTTTCCATGAGAAAATGTTCCCTATTAGAAAATTTGCATATACCATCTTTAGCATATTGTTGCTTAAATGGTGTGAACTAATTCCGACAAAACGAGATTTTCATTATCCCTGCTACAATATACGGTGTATATTTTCATCATAAAATCGTTGTTGTGCCTGAAATGACATCCTGAAGGAGACGTTAGTAAAGCGAATTGTGACAAGAGTGCTGTGCCTACGAAAAATGCATTTCGCCGTCCAGTTGAAATCGTGAGCCCAATGTGAATAAGTAAATTGTGATATTAAAGTAATTGGTGATAAAGTCATATTAGGTTAAGGACATCTTTGAAGCTAATTTTAGATGATAGGAAAATGTATCGACTGTGTGGCGACTGATCATCTCACGACGTGAATGTTTGGCTGTAATATAGTTACCTCATTTTGAGAAATTATTATTGGATAATATAGATGATGTTTATTTTATTATTGAAAATTGTTATATTTAAAAAAGTGATATATTGTATTTTTATATGACGTTTAGAACAATTTATGATTTTATACTCAGACTGTATATCTTTTATATTCAGATATGCTTATAAGTGTAAGTGAATAAACAACAACAAAACAAAAAAGTTACAAATAAAAATAGTCAAAATTAGTAACTAGTTTTTTTCTGGTCTAGATTTTACCCTATCTTTGCATCAACTTAGACGATCCATTTTCAAGATCTTGGACTCAAATCCCCGGACTTTCAGAGTCTTATTATTTTCACCATGTATCTTGCTGATTGATCATTTCATGGAATTTCCATCTACATTATCACTATGCTTATTTACTTTCACTTATATGAGCAATGAGCCTTCTATGCGTATAAATTAATTGTTTGTACTAGTGTACTATGACTAAAATAGCCAAACATGCAGATTCTCATAGGCTTATAGCGATTGGTATACCTTGTCAATTGTAACATGAATATACTGGGTGTTTCTTTATTGTAAGACAGTCTAACATCTCTGCAGTTATGAGTAACATGAAACAGTACCTAGATCAAATAAAAAATAATCAGATTTACGTTAAAACTGGAAAAGGATTCTTATTTGGAGCAAAACTGACATTTGTGAAGTTCTGACGTAAAAAAGTCGGTATAAGTTGTAGCCCATGTTTTATTACATATCTTATTTAATGTTAAAGTATAGACCTGCTTAATATACGAGTATTTCCGACATGTAAATATCGAAAATCTTATAATTACTCATACTTACAGAAATTCTGTAATTAGTACTGCTGTAACTGTGTAATAGGGTAAATTATCTATTAAATAATCTAAATGGAATGATTGACAAGGTATTTTTTACACATTATTAAGTGACAATGTTTTTTCTGTGAAAGGGCATTGCCAATTAGAGTGAATAAGACTACACCGTCCAACTTGATGTTATCTGGGAACATAGCTTAATATAGGCGATAATAAAAACACAAGGGTAATCCAAAAGAAAAGTTCTCCTTTTTTTTAAAGGTACACAAAACATTAATTTCCAATAATTGCAATCCACATCATGATAAGGCGCCTGCATTCTATTTTTCTACATATTCGCAATTCCAGTCGAAGCACTTTTGTAGAAGCTGTAGCATTTTTTATATCCCCATGTCACAGCATCTCGCCGGCCTAGTTGTTGAGAAATAAATTCTTTTAGTAATTAAATTGGGGGTTTTGGAGTAGCTTCGTAACGAACCGTTACTTGTGGGTAAAAAAGTTACAAATGAGTGAAGTTTATAGTCTATTTCGACCATTTTGCAGCGTGACATGATAACTGAGCAAAATACTTTAATGAATCCCTTCATTTCGTAAATAAACGTCTGCTATAACTGTGTGTTCATGAATTTTAATATCGTAAAGCTACTACATTTACATTTTACAAAAATGAGCAAGGCCGTAACACTGGCGCTCCTAAGCTTGAGTTGAGGGGTGCTTCTCGTATTTTGAGGATGCCTCGTTTGCCTTGACTATGAGGAGTGGCATCAAGAGGCTGGGTAGCCGAGTGCGTTGAGCTGCTAATCCGTCGTTTTTTCTAAAATATTTACCATCAGATCGGTGCAAGATCAACCTAGGTACATCGCTTGCTGGAGCTGGTTGATTGAATAACATGTTACCAGTAGAAAGCTGTGTGAAGAAGTACTGTGTTGGTGGTACCAGGGATCAGCTCAAAGTGTCGCCTAGTGGCCACCCACTGAACAAGATGACTCCAAAATGACATCATTACTCGGTCACTTTTGATCGGAAACGTCATTGACGTCGTGAATGACATCTTTATTGACGCTATTTTTATGACAAGACGTCCTTTAAAAGGCTGTGTTTATGATGTTTTTTTAGTACAGTCAGTTCTGAAAAATCACCACTTACCTACAAATATATGTACTTTTAATGAATATTACGGTAAACTAGATATCCAAATACTAATAACTACTTTATTGTTATTTATAAAAAGTATTAGGAGTTCTTAGACCAAAAGTATCTTGTTAATATGACTTTTCTAATAACGGGTGAGTTTGATTTTGATAAAAAAAACACAAAAAATTTGAAAAAACGATTAAATCTTTATTTGAGTCGATAGAACGGTCGATATAATTTAATGTTTAAAGATTATTTCATGTAAATGTTGGCCGCGGCTCCGCTTTAGATGGCCCATGCGCAAGGTCCAATTTTGGCACTCTCTCTCCAACATATCGGCCGGTATCTCACGAATAAATGCTTCAATATTGGCTTTCAGTGAGTCAATCGTTGCTGGTTTATCCCTGAAGAGATTAGCCTTAACATGGCCCCACAAGACATAGTCCAACGGCGTTAAATCACACGATCTAGGCGGCCAATTGACGGGCCCCAAACGTGAGATAAACTGTTCACCGAACTCGCCTCTCAATAGGGCCATTGTTTCGTGTGCGGTGTGGCATGTGGCACCGTCTTGTTGAAACCACATGTCAGCCAAGTCCAGCTCTTCCATTTTGGGCAAAAAAAAGTTTGTTATCATCGCACGGTAGCGCTCGCCATTCACAGTTACGTTCCGGCCATTGTCGTCTTTGAAGAAGTACGGCCCGATGATGCCACCGGCTCATAATCCACACCAAACAGTGATTTTTTCGGGATGCATTGGAAGCTCTTGCAATGCTTCTGGCTGGTCTTCACTCCAGATGCGGCAATTTTGCTTGTTAACGTACCCATTCAATCAGAAATGAGCTTCGTCGCTGAACACAATTTTTCGATAAAAATGTGGATCTTCCTCCAACTTTGCCGGCGCCCATTAACCAAATTGGAAACGTTGTGGGAGGACGTGTGGCTTCAATTCTTGCACCAGCTGTATCTTATAAGGTTTTGCACCCTAATCCGGTCGCAAAATTTTCCACGTAGTGGAGTAACAGAGGCCCAATTGCTGTGAACGGCGAATCGACATTTCACGGTCATCACTAACACTGGCGGATACAGCCGCAATATTTTCTTCAGTCCTCACTCTACGTCTGCGTGTTGGTGGTTTAATGTCCAATAATGTAAACTGGGTTCGAAATTTAGTCACAAGCTTCCGAATAGCTCCCTCAGTAGGCCAACCAAATTGCCCATAAATTGGAAGCAGTGCTCGATGCACTCTCTTAACCGAGCATGAATTTTGATAAAAAAATTCAATAATTTGCAAGCGTTGTTCGTTCGTAAGTCGATTCATGGTTAAATTATAGACCAAACTGAACAAGTTTGACAATGACACAAGACACGATTCACGCATCATCTCTCAAAAACAGTGTTGCCAAAAAGATACTAGCAAAAAAAACACCCATTAGTAATATTTGTCATCAAGTAAATAACAAATTTATTAGAAACTCTTCTGTATAACAATAAACAAGTTTTACTAGAATATCTGTAATCAAGCGAGGTAAACATGGCTTCGTCGTCTTTAACGTACATTTAAGTATCAGTTCCTGGTACTGCACAGTGCTACACCGTGGACTCGCGGAAAAATCCTTATTGTGTCAGAATTTAGTAGGGACGATACTATTGCCACATAATCAATAAGGCTGTGGTGACATCCAGGAAACTAGGAGTGCTTTGGCCTCCTGTAAAAAGCAAAGCGGTTTTGATAAGTTGCTACAAATTCTGAATCATAGGAGGACTGGAACGTTTTTGAGATCAAACGCTGTTTTTTACTTCTTTATTAACCACTTCGATACACTCTGTACAAATGCTCCTAAAAAATTGCGAAGGTGATAACGACGTAACGAGAGGGTTCAAGAGTGGTAGGTAAGTAGAATATAAGTTACGGCGCCTTTCTATCACCCCTGAACTCACTGCTTGTGGGCGTCGTATTCACATCCTCAATTTTTAAGAAGCATTTGGATACACCTCGCGATTATTTTTGGCGAGCGACTGTACGTCATATCGACTTCAGATAGACGTCAAATCCACGTCATATCGCCTTTGAATTTAGTCTTTTATTCGACATACTTTGTCGTCATAGAATAACGTCAGTTGGGTGTGACATTACGTATGTCAGTAGAGCCCTAAAAATGCCGACATTATGTTCACTGGGCTTCGAAACTCCACCACCAGGAAGGAGTGGCAGGGCAGTAATACTTGGGGTTTCTGGGAAAAACAACATATGTCAAAAAATATATACCTATACTAAGTGACATATAAATCCGAACACCCAGTTTAAATGGTTTTATTTTAATAAAAGTTGGTGAATGTATTTATCTTACTGTAAATAACAAGTGAACAAATTTTCAGCCTTATCAGTTGGACATTAGAGTGCAAAGAAGTGTAGACACTGTGGTTGGGTGTTGTCAGGCATAGCTTCGAGAAGGCCGTACGCAAAGAGCAAGGGGCACTGGACGCCGCCGTAGAACAACAGACCGTGAAGATCGCCGCCTAAGATTATTGATCTTAAGGGACCGTTTCTCCACTACCAGGTCTATTGCAAATGAATGGTTTGCAGAACACGGAAGACCTATTGGCATGCGAAGTGTTTACCGACGAATGAGAAGTTTTGGCTTGTTTTCATACCGGCCACACTGGGTCCTCCCTTTAACTCGAGAACACCGACGTATTCGCCTTGAGTGGTGCAGACAACGGTCACTCTGGGATCAGGAATGGAACAGTATTGTCTTTAGTGACGAGTCTCGATTTTGTTTAGGCATGCACGATGGTCGTGCCAGGGTTAGAAGGCGACGTGGTGAAAGGAGGAATCCAGAGTTTTTTGTTGAAAGACATGTTCATCACACTGTTGGAGTTATTTTTTGGGGTGCTATAGCTTATGGTTCCAGGTCACCTTTAATCTTCATCAGAGGTAACATGAACGCGCAGCGTTATATTCACGAAGTTCTAGAACCCCATCTTTTACCCTATCTTGACACCCTGGCAGATCCAACTTTCCAACAAGATAATGCCCGACCACATGTTGCAAGAGTCACAATAGACTTCTTTCAACATAATGATGTCACATTGTTACCATGGCCACCAAGATCTCAATTGAGCACGTGTGGGATATGATGGGTAGGAGATTGCTCAATTTGCAACGTCCTCATCAGACTCTAGAAGCACTTCGAGAGGAGTTGGTGGTTGCCTGGAATGAGATACCACAGGAGGACATTGACCACCTGATCAGAAGCACGCCTAGGCGCGTTGGAGAATGTGTAGCACATCAGGGTGCATCCACACATTATTAAAGGTCAAAGGGCTTTAAAGCAGTGCAATCATTTTGAAATTTTTATCATTTACTTATTATGCTTCATTAAGTACTTATACAAAATTTTATTAAAATAAAACCATTTAAACTGGGTGTTCGGATTTATATGTCACTTAGTATATTTTAGAAAATCGATTAAAATAGTTTTTCTTGTATATTTATAAATAAAATCAAATACTTTTTTTCTGGGAGCTTGTGTGTGTAGATGATTATTTTTGAAATGGATTTAAAAAAATGTGAACTGGGAATTTACAAAATGCAAAATATATTCAGATAAAGTATAGAACTTATATGCGTTTTGCAGAGAGGATTTTTAAGCTTAGTAAAGGTTAGTATAACTGGGAAAAGTCTCTTCTGGGACATTGTTCCACATTTTCAATACACCAGGAATGCAGGAGCGGCTTTACTGACCAGTTGTTTGTGTACATAACTCGATCGAGTTGAAATTAGTAGCAGAAGCCTGGCAGATCCATCCGATATACATAGGACGCGACAAGATCACAGAGAAGGTTTGAGAAGAGCAACATTTGTTGACATATCGATAGAAGTGGGAAAAATATTTTTCAAATTTCAAAGTTTTACCACTCGCCAAACGGATTGTTTAAACACTCGACTCATGTTTCACTATGTTAGCATCATCATGGGAAGATTAAAACTAAAGTCCTAACCTAAATATTACCTAATATACCTGGAAATTGGGACTTTCCTTTTAAAAAACAACTACGTTTATAATAACAAAGCTAATATGCGTCGAAAGTAGAAAAAGTAGACAAAAAATATATAAAGTATTTACCGTTAATCGAAAAGGAATTTCAAGCACAGCTCTGTCATTGGTAAGTATTCTTCAAAGTTGCCTGCGATAGATTCACAGACATATTTACTTGCTTGTCATAGCCAAACATCCCTATAGGCTTTGAGAATCGACTGCCTTTCCCGAATGAATACAGCAGATTACTAAATTCGCACTCGTAGTCGACAACAGTGTTCACCTTAGTTGTATACACTCAACATTTCATTTCGATTCAAACAAAAAAGAAATCACGAAAGATCTGTAACAAACGATCTAAAACACTCGCCGTAAATTAAAATAATATGGACAACTCCGATACTGCTGTCAGAGTGTGCCACCTTTTTAGAACAGATTTGTTTACAAACACGACAAGCGCCTGGATTGCGTACTGACCCGCATCGCACCTGTTCGCGTTTGACTGATCGAGGTGCAGGTCCGGATTAGGTTCTGTTTGATTTATTTTGCGGAGCCTAACATCTCGGTAATCTTAAAACTTTGGCGTATATGTTACTAGGAGAAAAAACATTGCATAAAACACCCAAACACATTAATAGAACGCCAAGTAAAGTGGTATATAAATAGAGAGGCTATGTAAATTATTTTATTTTTCATATATAAATAGATATAAAAGCACAAGTAGTTATCACATTTTAATTTTTTCAACAGGAGCATCACACAAATCAGTTTCTTCTGTTATGTCAGGGTGGTTTTCTGTCTTATTTCGTCCATTCATCCATACTCCATTTCCAGTAAAATGGTGTTCTTTCTCAATCATATATATTATGAGATTCAGTCTGTCAACTTGACTCAACGGTCTATATTTTACATTAGGTACCTCGCCACTTCGTAGACACTTAATGACTTTTTCTATTTTAGCCCTGGAATTGAAGGTACATAATAATTATATTATAAATTTAATATTAGTCGAACATAAGGCTTTAAAAACGCAGCTGTCAGACCATCAAGCCCTAGCTGGGACGGAATATGGGGAACATGGTTTGATCACAGATGATTCTACTGTAACGACTAAATTAAATATGAAACATTTTAATCTGGGCGTTTATTGCTCTCGAGGTCAAAATAAAAAAATTGTAGCAAACTGTTAAAATAAATAAATAAACCGTAATATCTCATTGAGTGCTGCTAGTTGCACAGCAACAGATATCTGTTTTATTATAGCGGGCGCTAAAGTGTAAAGTAACTAGCACCCTAGAGCGTAAAGAAGTCTGTGAGGGGAAAGTGGGGCCTAATGCCCGGGAAACAAAATGATGAAGTACACTTTTCGCTCGGTCGCAGACAGTAGGGTGAATACAAATCGAAATAAAAATAATTTGTTGCAGTAAGGCTCATATACAGAGTGTTTCAGAACTATGGGATCAAACTTGTAGGGATTATTCAGTCTAACAGTAGAAAAAATTTGAGTATAGGGACCCATGTCCGGCGCTTGTGTTTTGGCTCAGTGGTTTGGGCAGTGTTGGATTGCCAGAGGTGGTGCGAATCCTTGGCCTCATAGATCACCCGATTTAACGTCGCTAGATTTTTTTTCCTGTGGGGACATGTAAAGTCATTAGTTTACGAAACTCCAGTAGAAATAGAGCAAGACTTAATTGGACGAATTACAGCAGCATTTGAAATCATTAAACTCGTCTATCAAATTTTTAGTCAAGTCCGCAGAAATCATGAGCGACGTTTAAATCGGTGTATTCAGGTTGGAGGATGACATTTTGAACAATTGTTGTGATGATATCATGTACAAAAGGAAAAAATTAAATGCATTAAATCCTATTTAGGCAATTCATCCTCTTTCTAAATTTTAAGGGGTCTTAGGCCCGCAGTGCCACTTTTCCGGAGGGTCCCTATACTCAAATGTTTTCTACTGTTACACTGAATAACCCTTAGAAGTTTGATACCTTAGTTCTGAAACCCCCTGTACGTCATAACAAGAAAAGAAAAAAATTTGACAAAAAATCAAAACGGATTTAGAAAACAATGTTCCACAGAAACAGCAATCCAAATGGTGGTGGAGGACTGGAGAAGAAGTATAGATGAGAAAGAATGTATTGTAACAGTATTTTTAGACTTCAAAAGGGCATTTGAGACTATAGATAGGAAAAATTGTTAATGAAATTGCATGATTATGGCTTTAAAGGATCAGTATTAAACATTTTACAAAATTATTTAGCAAATAGAAGTCAAAAAACCAAAGTTGGAAATATTATGTCAAGTGTTCATTATATATCAGTAGGGATGCCACAGGGGAGTAAATTAGGGCCCCTTACTATTTATTATTTATATAAATGATATTTCTGACATTTTAGAACACTGCAAAATTCAAATATTTGCGGACGATACATTGATATACATATATAGCACATAAGCATTTGGACACTGCTTTAGAACTATTAAATAGTGATATTAAAAAAGTTATGAATTGGTTAAATGTCAATAAACTTGAATTAAACAATAATAAAACAAAATGTATGTCTATAGGAAATCATTTAGTTGGCAATACAATTAGGCACAAAATTAATGATGAAAAAATGGAAGTAGTAGAATCATTTAAATATCTTGGTATATATGTGGATAGTAAACTGCTGTTTCACGAGCATTATGAATACATTATTTCCAAAATATAAAAAAAAGTACTTCTATAGAGTTTCCCATAATCTTAGTATGTATTCCAAAAAAATTGTGTATAACACTATAATTCTTCCCCTTTCTTATATTGTTCAACCATCTTGTTTACAGCAAATGAAAACATATTTTCAAAATTACAAATTCTACAAAATAAAGCTATGAGAATCATTTTAAATAAAAACAAATATACTAGAATTAAGACTATGTTAGAAGAACTGCAGTGGTTGAATGTGAAAAATTTCATATATTATTCAGTTCTCGTTTTCATATTCAAATTAAAAAATCATGTATTACCACCACATTTAAAAAACTTCACAAAAGTAAGTAGTTATTATCATAACTACAAAACTAGTGACAGTATAGATTTTCATCTGCAAAATTGTAATAGTAGCATAACTAGTAAATCTATAATTCAAAAGGGAGTATTTGAATTTAATAAATTGAATAATGATATTAAACAGTGTTCGAATTTAAAAATGTTTAAGGTGAAATTAAAAAATCACTATGAATAATCAAAACGCATAGTGAAGTAATTTGAATGGACAAGAATGTAAAATTACAGTAAATAGATTGAAGAAAAATATGTAACTCAATCATTATACAAAATTGACATTGTAGCATTAATGGTAAATAAATCTTCAACAACAAAAAAATCATTTATGAGAAAAACCGGACAATAACCATAATGAATAATCCTCACTTATATTGTACTTACTTTGGATATAATAAGATATGTACAGCTTTGTATATGTGCATTTTACGAAACTTGCGATGGATTAAAAACTTATATGTTTCTAACATATCCTTCAGTGGTATTCGTGAATAGTGTGGATGCCTTTTTATTTTATCTTTAAGACTTGGATCATCAATTTTGAATATGCTCTTCAGAAAAAATATAATGTCAGCCGGATGATTTATGTCTTTGCCTTCCCTAATGTAGTCGTTAAATTCATCTTCATTACTAGTACCTTTTAATGAAATAGTAGAATCAAAATTAGAGAAGATAACATTTTTAAACCTGCTTATTTAAAAAATTAGGTGTGATGGTCAGTGGCATACATGTACAAAGGCAGAAGCCTGGGCAGCCTAGGCCCCCGAACAGTATATACTGCTGATCACATTCTTTGTGACTCAAAAATTTTTGGAGTGAACTATTTATTTATTCATTCCAAAATTTGCAAATCAGTATGTAATTTCCACATTTGAAAAATTTGGAGATTGGGATGTTTTGGAACTGAGGGGTGCCATATTTGGTTTTAATACTAGGATTGGTGATAAAGTATTACATAGAGCTCTAAATGTAGGGTCCTATGTCAAAATATTTCCAGCACAGATCCAGAAGCACTGTTTCATCTTTTTTCATGCTTTACAACTATGATATGTATGACACACTTTTTTTGTGAACTTGTAGATGGTAGTCTCAAACACTTAAAGCATGCCTTTAAAGCATTTTTAGTCATTTCATATTGTATACATAAATATCTAATATGTGATGGGTCACAAAATATATGGAAATTAGAAGTTACTTTTCCTCTTAAAATCAGAAAAATAAATCTTTGGCCATTATCCTAGTGAGACACATGTTCGTTTTTTCCAATATTTTTTGAATTATGGCACTTCAAAAATACTGAGAAATACACACAGTAAACAACAATGTTTGCATTATTTTCAACCTAGAAGTTGAAATTGTGTACATTTTATCAGGTAAGCACAAAAACAAGTTGCCACTTTTTAAGTGTAAGATGATTAAAATGTATTAATTGAAACGTTTAACTGAAAAATTAAAAAAGTCGGGTTTTGGTCCTCCAAGCTGTAAGTTGTATATATGCTACTGGCCATGCTTACTGTGTATATGGTTGGGAGATATCCACATGTTTGTTCTATAACTATGAAAAAAGAAGGTGCTGAAATATTACCTAAAACTTGAAAACTAGCACACCTCAGTTGGAGGTCTTGTAAGAAAGACAGCCTTTTCGTGACTTTTTGGTGGTGTAAAAGAAAATCAATTATTCTTGGATGTTTTAAGAGGGTCTTCATATCAGGATCGCCTTCTATTGCTTGCAACCTTGCCCTAACAGTTTCTGGAGACATCGAGAAGACACTCATTCCTTTTCTTATCAACTCATCTGGTATTTCAAACTCCTAAATTAATTTTCTTTATTTTACACATAAAATATAGATACAATAAAATAAATATATATAAACGTTTATAAGAAGCTGAAGTTGTTGAAAATGATATATAGAGAGAGAGAGGGAGAGAGAGGGAGAGAGAGAGAGGGAGAGAGAGAGAGGGAGAGCAAGAGAGAGAGATGGATAGATAGAATTATAGGTAGATAGATAGAGAGAGATAGATAGATAGATAGAGCGAGAGAGAGAGAGAGATTCAGACTGAAGGAGATCAGTAACAGTGATAAGGCTCAAAAAATGCATTGTCTCAAATTTGCAAATTATGGTGCACTTGATGCTCACTGTTATTATTTATGTATCTATTCCATCTATTATCAACTTGGATTGTTTAATCTCATAACTTTGAAAAAAAGTTCATTTTACCTTCAAAATCCCATAAATTTTGATTATGTTTCTAGGTGGCCTTGTCAGGAGTTTTGGATGATGTTTAATGGCTCTCTTCATATCTGCTCCAGCTAAGTTTGAAAAATCTTCCAAAATAGTTCTGGCATAGGTTGGATAGTTGTTCAACAGAAATCCATTTTTCAATATTTTGTCTGAATTAAAGCCCAGTTCCTCTGCTATGGCAATGTTTTCTTGGATTATTCGAAAACTTTTGTTTATGATCATCCTGTGCACAGTAAATAATTTCACTATATCATCTTCACCTGCATTCAATCGCCATTCTAGAAAAATCACATTTGGTTATTGATGTAGTGTGTTCGATATTTTAATTGAAATACCTACTTAAAAATGATTTGAGTATATTCATATGTACTATATTCCAGGGTGTATAATCATCATGTCTTTCATAAACCTTTTCAGCAATTTCTTTATTTTCTATATGCTCTACCAAACTTCGAGCTACATCAGTTTTATCCATAATTATGGCACATTTTTTCAAATTTAATACTTCTTTTTTCATAAAATGAATTGCTCTGAAACAAAGTATATGGATGAAAAGAGCCTTAGAAGTTGATTCAAAATTATGGCACTAATCATTCTCACCCATTCATTTCTTCCAATTATGTTTTGCAATCCACAATAGGGGAATGTGAAATCATGAAAAATTAGAAAATCTATACCTTGCTAAAATGATGGGTTCAATGTTTGAGAACCCTCCTTCTTTCATAGCTAAATAGTGGTGTTCTACCGTCAGTGGATGCTGTGTCAGCAACATTGGACACCACAAAATGTCATCATTTTTGAATCCTATTGACTGACAATACTGAATGGATTTTATAAGTGACTGTGTTTCCTTATTCTTCAATCTTCTCTTTTCAACATAATACATCGCTTCTTGAATACTAATTCCTAGAATTAATTAAGTTATTAAAAAAGATATCGATAAGGAACGTTATAACTTTCAAGCACTTACCAAGTAGATCCGATATCACTTCATGATTAGCAATGTCGGTGGAATATCGCTTGATGTGTGATACTACTCGAAGATATCTACATTTCAGATTAAAATTGTTCAAAAACATATTGGAATAAAAAGATTTTTGAAAAAAGTATGGTTAT
Source organism: Acanthoscelides obtectus (assembly GCA_963669975.1). Classification (NCBI taxonomy): domain Eukaryota; kingdom Metazoa; phylum Arthropoda; class Insecta; order Coleoptera; family Chrysomelidae; genus Acanthoscelides; species Acanthoscelides obtectus. Next base: position 34,578,244 of record CAVLJG010000003.1, on the reverse strand, counting down.
AAACACATGGCTGTCAAAAAATCGATAACTGATTACGGAGGATACAGAGTGTATATTATGTTTTGTGGGATACTGGGCAGATACCGGGGGAAAGAGAGTGAAACTCTCTGAACACTGACCGAAAACGCTACACAGAATGGGATATATCTACTAAAGCCATAAATGTTAAACACAATGTTTTTATCTGAATTGTGTCTGAATCCCACCTTGATGGTTTACAGAAGCTAAGTGGAACCACATACGTATTACTGCTTATAACATTTATACTGAATGAATTCTTAGGGATAAACATGGGGAAAAGGTATTTTAATCCAGGCCATTTCACTTCTTTCACTTTAAGCTCTATGTCATAATATGATGAATTTGTTGAGGTTAGGTTTTGTTCAAGAAATTTTGTTGTATTTGTTTTTGAAGTGACTGACGAGTGATTGCACTTCTCCAGTGCTCCTCCATTCGGAATGTTTTTTTATTAGTATCAGCAGTTTCTGTTACTAAATTCTTCTCTTGAAGGCATAAGACCTCAAGTGCCGGATAAGAATTCGTAGGACATGGAAATTGATATGGAAAAAGATGATCCCGATAACTCGGAAAGGACCTGGCTAGGAGCGAGTCTGGCTGAGTTATATAAAGGAAAAGGGTCATGGTGTTTCAGCATACCACCAGTAAATGCTTCCAAGTATCATACCGTATTGTACGAGTTACCCGCAACTTTGAAAGAGCCCCCAAAACCACACATCTCTCAGTCACAGCCAAGTGATGATGATTGTGTTCTAATGCCACATTCTGAGAAAAATCTATTTTCAACCAAAGAGGTATGCATATTGTAAATAAGGTGAATGTCACATGGGTTACTGGGCTGCCTTGGAATATTTTGTTTCTTATAATAAATGCAATAGTCACAGAAAAAGTGGTTAGGAATAGTAATTAATCAAATGATCATCAAGTGTCATTAAATGACTGCAATAATTTCGGTGTTCTTAAGTTTTACAGGAGTTCAAAGGTGCTTTCCAGTGCTTTTGAATTGAGAGTTGTATGCTTTGACGTTGACAATTTGTATCTCACTGCCAAACAATAAAAATGTAAACACATTTTGCTTTTTTATTTTCAGAAGATTGTCAGACCATCCAATTGATGCTTGATGATGGCGCAACATGTCAGAAGTCTGCATTTTTATTGTAAAGCTTCTGGATAAATGTGTCAAATTCATATTTTAGTGTTTAAAATTATTTTAGGTGTCTAGTTATAGATGAAGCCAACCACAAGATGCTATGAACCTGTATTCTTGCACTCTCTTGTGATCTTTATTATTCAGGAACATCTCAAATGTACGTTGTGACTCTGGGTCATAACATTATCAGTTTTTTACCATCCTCTATTGTCTGGTATCAGTTTAATGTGATTTTAATGCAAAAACAAACCCAATGATATAACATAACCTACAACACCGAATAAAAAGCTGGTGCATGAGGGGGCAGGTGATTTCAAAAAGGAGTAGCTCAGGTGCATGATACTCTAGAGCAGTGGAATGTATTGACAGGTGGTGGTTACTTCTGAGTTACTCAGAGTAACCCAAACAAGGCACTGGAAAGCACCTCAGGGTAAAATTTCATCTGGCAAAATCCACATTCCATTACTGTATGATTTCACATTACCAAGTGATTTATAAATGCACTCCTGACCTGCTGGTACAGACCATAGTAAATCATCATCATATAACATTCATCTAACTGGTTTCCAATAAGATTTATTTATATCCTAGTAGCTTTTGTTATGCTTGTGGAAACTTGTCCAGTTATTGGAAAACATTCACATATTGTTGCCCTTGATATCGCAAATGTTCATCAAACCTTGTTATTGTTACTGCTTCTCTCTTAAACAAACCTCTAGCTTATGGACTGTTAAAAAGCTTGTGTAGATGAGTATCATATTTTTTTAAACAATATAAAACGCTGTATTGTATGGTTTGTAGTGGATGAATGTTTCTCTTCTCCTCACAACAAGCAACAACTCTTATAATAATTGTTTTATTATTCAACTCTAATTTTTTTGTGACAGTCAGGACTGTTCACATGGTAAATTATAACATAATTTTGTTTTTAATTGGCTATGAAATGTTATCTTTTATTTACTGCAATATGAGAGAGAGTTGTATACTTGAGCCATGTATATGGTTTTACTAATGTGTGATTCAAACTTGAACCTATTATATGAGCATCACTAGATAAGGATTAATTATTGTGATCAAAGTGAAGTTCCTATAGCCAATTTAATTGATTCAGCTAAAAGCATTATGATTATAAATAGCTATTTTTGTAAGCAGTTGTTGACTGCAAAAGCCTAACGTCGGCAGTAACGTAACATGATAACTTTAGCATTTTAGCCAAAACAGTTTGTACAATTCATAAATAAATATCATTATTTTTGAAATTATTATTGTATTTTATTTTATTCCATAAAAAAAGTTTTGAAATGGTGCGCAGCCGCCATCTTGAAACTTTGACGTATTACTTTTATGTTATGCATCAATTTCATCAGCCCAAATTACATCTCTCCAACTTGACCTGTTAAAAAAAATGAGTACAGGAAGACCTTTCTGAATCTACAATTTAATTTTTAGGATGGTCAGACGGTTATAAAATTGAGATGGCACATTATAAATGAAAATTTATTAAAACCAATTAAAAATAGTCAAGAACTGGAATCTGCTATAAACAGCTACTATACCAGTTCTTTACCAAAATTCACAGCCCTGCACTACTTTTTTGAACAGGTAAAATATTTCTTTAATCAGCTCTTAGAAAAAGCTTCAGTACTTTGCCTGAGTAATTAAATACAATGTAGTGTATGAGCAATGACATAAATATCCAATTTGTCTTTTAAGTAATAAAATCAGTCAGGCAAATACATATGAAGACTTTTATTAGATTATTCAATCAGTGGCAACTCGTACGTAGAAGTTTCACACAACCACCTCACGTTCTTAGTTTGATCAATGGCTTTTAAACACATTTATCTACTAAAATTGAATAATTCATATCAGTGGACTGGAACGTGAAGTGATTGAATAAAGAATTAAACTTCATTCAGACTGTGAGTTGCACAATCACGAGTGGCCACTGTTCTTAGATTGTGTAAAATAATATCTTATGCAGGTTTTAGATCATCATGAAACCGACTCATTTTTTCAAGGCCTTCTACCAAAGATTATCAACTTAGCCTTACAACTTCCAGATTTATTACCTCAAAGCTTTCTCCTATTGAAGTCCAACCACAATAGATCTGTGAGTTTGTCTCAATTGCAAGTAGCTACCTTATTAGCCAATGCATTTCTGTGTACGTTTCCATGGAAAAAAGGAATGTCAACGTGTCCTGGGATAAATTTTATGAGATTATTTGCAGCTAGCCAGAGGCCTAAAAGAAAAGATTCTGTGATGGAGAAGTTAAGGTGTCTCATACATTATTTTAGAAGAGTTACAGAAAGATGTAAGTAGATCATGGGAATATAAACTCACTATTCAGATTTAAATGTCTCTACTTTCTTCAGTATGGGTTCCATGAGCAAGTCTTCAATGTCTAATTTATACGTCGTAAATTGGATCTATCACATATATGATCAGATAGAAATATAAATACCACTAAATGTTTAGTAAATGTCTCTAGGTCTGAAAAATATTCTATAAGCTTCCATTGGTGTATGGATCACTCCATACTTTTTGGGTATCATGCCTTAAGGGTGTCTAACAAGACGTTTTACTCAAAGCCCGACAATCTCAAACTGCAAATTTGTGATTTTCTAGGCCCTGTTGGTGTACTCACATTTGAACGACGATTTATACATAGAAGCACAATGCCTAGGTGGGATATGCTAGATAATATAATAGGCAGAACGAAACTGCATGTAAATAGTGCTGGTACTATCGAAGATGATGGCATTGGTCTTTTACAAGTTGATTTTGCACACAAGTATGTATTATGCTTATTTCAATGACAAGACACTAATCTTATGTAAATTAAATAGTGCTACAAATTCATTTTCTTAAGGCAATTTACATACACTAGTTTTGTTATGGTATTTTAAGCTAGAAACGACTGGTTAAAACTCATTTTAGGCTAGTTGGAGGGGGAGTACTAGAGTATGGATGTGTCCAGGAAGAAATACGATTTGTAATATGTCCTGAACTTATTGTAAGTCGTATGTTTGTAGAAGCACTTGGAGACCAAGAGGCTGTGATAGTTACAGGTAAACAATGACGACATTCATCAAAAAGCATCGCTACTCTCGAGCGGCTTAACATTAAAATGTTTTTGCTGAATCACTTGTATTGTTTAATAACATGTTCTCTAAGAAGTTGCCCAACTCCATGCTGTGTTTTGACATTCCCCTGTTGCCGAGTAGAATCGGAATAATTCCTATACAGCGTTTGTCCGGAAAGTAATAGGACTGAGTCGATTTAAAAAAAATTATTGAGCCAATCGTTACAATTCTTTAAAAACTTTCAAAATAGGCTCCTTCGGCGTCGATGCAGCGCTGCCAGGGCGATTCCAAGGATTGAAGGCGTCACGGAAGGTATTCTCCGGATTAGCCTTGAGAGCCGCGGTGCATGCTGCTTGGATCCCCTCTGTCGTCTCAAAATGCTTGCCTTTCATCGGCCTTTTCAGGTGAGGAAACAAAAAAAAGTCCGGGGGCCACATCTGGGCTGTATTGCGGCTGCGGAAGCGTTGGGATGCCGGCCTTGGTCAGGTAGCTGTTCACAAGAAAGGCGGGGTGAGCCGGGGCGTTGTCGTGGTGCAACTTCCAGTCGGCTGCGATGTCTTGTCGGACCCGACTGACCCTTCGTTTGAGTCTCCTGAGCACTACCACGTAAAATTTGGCGTTGACGGTTTGTCCGGGAGGAACAAATTCATGGTGGACGATGCCTTTGATGTCAAAAAAGACAATGAGCATCGTTTTCACTTTGGATTTGCTCATTCTTCCCTTTTTTGGGCGAGGAGACGCCATCGTGTGCCACTCGGAAGATTGCCTCTTTGTCTCGGGACCATACTCAAAGATCCACGACTCGTCACCTGTGATTACGTTATTCAAAAATTGGGGGTCACTTTCACACATGTTCAAATTTTCTTGGCACACTTCCACTCGCCGCAATTTCTGGTCGTCAGTGAGCACTTTTGGGACCACCTTCGCGCACACCTTGCTCATGTTCAAATGCTGTGTCACAATGTCATGAACCACAGATTTTGTTAAATTTAACATCTGGGCAATTAAGCGAATACTTAGTCGACGGTCTGAGTTCAAAACTTTGCGCACACGAGTCACATTATCGGTGATTGTCGAAGTCGAAGGTCTTCCAGCACGGTCTTCATCAGCGACCTCTTCCCGGCCCTCCAAAAAGGCCTGGTGCCACCGAAACATACCACTTCTTGCTAAAGCAACACCTGGGTAAGCCTGTTTGATCATATCAAACGTCTCTGTCGCAGATTTACAGAGTTTCACACAGAATTTAATCGCGTACCTCTGCTCTAACGAACGCTGCATGTTCGGCTTGCACCACTCACAAAAATACGTCGCGCGAAAATGCCTGTCCTGACTCTCCAGGTGCTCGGAGACAACTGACCAGCCGCTCATTCGTTAGCTAGGAACGCCCTCTACCGAATCCAGTCGGTGCGCGCCCGCTCCGAAGTACAGTCATGGCGGAAGAAAATGAGTCCTATTGCTTTCCGGACAAACCCTGTATAAGAATAGTATGATAGGTTGACACTGTACTTCCGACGCAATTTTGGACAAATGAACTTTGTATATGCATTTAGCATAGTATTTGAGTCCACTTTCGTACGCTACGCTCTGGTATCTATTGTTCGCCAGGTGTGAAAATCCGTGTGCCCTGACATAGTGCCGTCGAGTAGAATGAATATCAATGAAAAAATTAAATTATGTACTTTGAATACACATGATCTGAATCAACTTTCTTAAGTAAATTATGCACTGTGAATACCCACGATCTGAATCAACTTCCTTACGTTCTGATATGTTTAGTATTGGCGTCGGTGTACTCTTTTTTTACACAGCGTAAGCGCTCATACAGTCGCGTAAAAGGTTGCCTAAGCGTCGAATCGGTAAGGTGACTCCTCGCCGCTCAAGGTCCCAGCTGTAGGAGGGCGTTACTAGTTTAAATGTCACCCCTGACACACTTTCCCCGCGTACCTATAAAAGCAGCCAAAATCAAAATATTATCTAACCCTGTTAAATGCATATCACATATCATCGTGTAACATAATGAATATGAAAACAAAATTAGCTATTTTTCTTAGTTGATACTGAAAACCCAAATACCGTATATTCACCCACATGCCCGTTTTACCTTCATACATACAGGTCTTTCAATTGAATTGGGTATCTTCTGATGGAATATGAAAATTGATGTTTTCGCGAATACTCTTTGGTGCCAAGAAACAAATCTCATAGTCCTATTCTAGGCCCTGAACGGTTCAGTAAATATAATGGATATGGTCAGGAGTTTAAATGGGATGGTAACTTTGTGGATGAAACTCCCCATGATGAGTATGGTCGGAGAAGAACGTCTGTATGTATGATAGATGCCATACATTTTAAGAAGTCGAAAGACCAGTTTTATCCGTCGGCTATGTTGAGAGAATTAAATAAGGTCAGTAGCTCGGTATAGAATTAGTCAAACATAACATTTATTTTTTGATGATAGGAGTTGTGGATGTTTTTCAGGCCTACGTGGGTTTTTCGTCAAGCATGAAAGGAAACTTGTCTCCAGTAGCTACTGGAAATTGGGGTTGTGGCGTCTACCGAGGCCTATCAACGTTGAAGTCCCTCTTACAGTTAATAGCATGTAATGCTGCTGAACGTGATATGGTGTATTATACTTTGGAAATAGAGAGCTGAGAGATGATTTATACAATATGTACCTATTTATTTCGAAGAATAACATCACAATCTGTAAGTGATACCTGTATATATACAGGATGTTCCCTACTGAACATAGTGAAATTGTAGGTAGTATTTACAGAGACCTTTTCATATCTGTATATAAAAAAGGTCCAAATTCGTTATTTACGAATATACATTTTGATTTATCTAAACACTAAATCGTCAATATCACGTATCTCAGTCACTATCGACCCGATTTTGTTGAAATTTTGCTCGACAGTAAAGTTACCTAGGAGTAACGTAAAACTAGACAGACGATTGAAAAATCATGTCTTGGTTTTTTAAACGTTTCTATTTATTCAAATATCTTATTTTCAGCAGTTTATGCGACACAAAACTCAAAATTTCAAGGGTTATTAACTTGCTTTCATCAATATTTTACAAAATAATGTTCAAAATTGAACTAAAGATTCAGTTTTTTTATTGTCTTGTATTTTATTAAGTACAACATCCTGTAAGTTATACTATGAATTTATTATTTTGCAGAAAAAAGAGCCATACGTGATATAAATAATGCCGAAAATTAATGTTATGCACCCTGTTTGGTTTTTTCTGTAATGTCTGGATGATTTCATTCACACAACATTGTACATTATTGTACAACATGAGTTCTGCTTAAAACGGAAACGGCATTAAATGTGCGATTCCACTAAATTTGACCTTCCCTAAAGTAGGACTCATGTTGTTGTATATCAGTTAGCAATTAAATTCTTAAAAAAATGCCGATAGAATTAAATAGGGCACATAACATTAATTTTCCTTTTTATTTATATCATATATCATGTGGTGTTCCTTTTTCTGCGAAATGTCCATAAATTCATAGTGTAACTTATAGGGTGTGCACTTTATAAAATACAACGAAATAAAAAAAATGATGTGAACAGAGTATTTTTTTGAGGGGAGGACTTCCAGCAATACCTACTGCAAAACAGCTACAAACAAGCTGGAGGGAGTGTATGGTGGTTCTCCACAATGTCTCCCACGCTGAATATAAAAATCTTATGAGAAAATGGAAGAGGTAGCACCCACACCAAAACAACTAAACGTAAGGTACTATATGAAGGGATACTACACCACATACCTACACCTAATATCCACGAATCTGACGATTAAGCAAATCGCGCTCACACCACAATCTGAGGAGGAAAGTGACTGAAACACCTAACTATAAAGGAATGTTCAATGAGTGGGCTTGATAGGGAACCAAATAACGTAGAAAAACTACAGAGTTTTTTTAAAACTACTGAATCGCTGAGAAAGAAATATATAATACGTGTGAAATAAACTATGAAATTTACCAAAGAAAACCAATGAAAAGGGTTTGCCTAGGAATGGGCACTCGACCAATAATAAAGAGGAATTCAAATTAGTAAGTGATTAAAATAGTAAAAAAAGGTTACGTGATTTTGTTACGTGACACCGACTCTGGAATTTTGTGAACCCCAAATCATCTTTAGTTCAATTTTAAGCATTATATTGTATAATGTTTATGAAACCAAGCTGATAACCATTGAAATTTGAGCTTTGTGTCATATAATGTTGAAACTAAGTTACTTGGATAAATAAAAAAAAATAACTAAAGACCATGATCAATATTTTGCTAATTTATTGGCATCATTGGCTTTTTTTGCATTCAGCCGTTCATTTCAATATTGAGCTTAAAAGGAATAAATTTGATTAAACACAAGAAAGTGAAAAAAATCGAATCCTGCACTGGATTTTTATCGGTCCTCAATAGTTTTACGTTTCTCCTAGGCAACTTTGTTATCGTGTGAAATTTTGACAAAATCGGTTGAATAGTGCCTAAGATATGTGATTAACATTTGGCGGGCTAAGATGAATCACCTTATATATCTGTAAACAATTTACTACGTCTTTATTTTCAATATGAGAAGTTCTGGTTCACACTACCTACCTCTTCACTATGTCCATTCAAGTATGGAACACCCTGTATACGTAGAAATTATGTAGTTTGTTAGAAAGTCTCTGGAAACCCACCGTCAGCGGGAGGCAATGTCAATGTCTGCAGCATTCGTATCTAAAATAACCTATTGAAAAATGTATACGACAGCTCCTTAACGCGGTGCCTAACTGCGACGTCTCCAAACCGACGCCAGTTCAGGAAACTACCGACACTGGTGATATCGTCATGGCGTCCCGGTGAGACAGGGCTCTTGTGAAACCTGTCGATCATTATCTACTGCACAGAAAGTGTCATCTATCAACATTTTCATTTACAATCGCTCCAGTGGGTGTTCTCGCACTCGAGATGAGTCGCACAAATATATTGACAGGTTAGGAAAATGATGTTCTTCAGATTTTTTAACTGCCTAAGGTAGTTGAACTGTCAAAAGCCTCCTCATGTAGATTGTTCCACAATCTCGATTCCTTGGGACAAACGAGCGGTCGTATGGGCTAGTGCTGGATATATGAGTTCTACATGGTTATGATGGGAGGGCTGAAACCAGACGGCTTTGTCTGGTATGCACATCACGCGGCGGCATCATGAAGGAGAGCTCTGGGGAGCAAAGTCCATTGGCGTAACGGTAGAAGAGAGCTAGATCGTCGACAGCTCGCCAGTGAGAAAGAGTCCCGTGACTGTCCGTTAGAGAACAGTCATCCACCAGTCGGACAACCCTCGTCTGAACAGCATCGAGCATGGATAATGTAGACGGGACGGCAAAACTCCAAAGATGTAAGCAATACTCGAGGTTAGGTATCTTGGCTTTGTACAGAGTGAGGAGGTCACTTGGAGAAAAGTACTTCTCAGCCCTGAACAAGTGACCTAGCTTTTTCCTGCAGCTGCCGCTATTGACGAGATGTGTTCATGCCAGATCAAGTCGTCGGTGCAATGGAGTCCGACCAGCCGAAATTAAGGGCTCTTTGGTAGGAATCCATTGAAACCGGATGAACGCTAGGACGCTTCTTGTTCGTCAAGGTACAATACTGTGTTTTGAAAGCATTAAACGGTGACGAAACAGGAAGAAAAATATGCATTATATCTTTGTAATTCTTGACATCGTTTGTAACTTTATGAGTTTCCTGCGACGTTAACAAATCGACATTCGAGAACACCTCTCTTGGACGCCAAATATGACCAAACCAAAATGTTCGTGACTTTTCGAAGTGCTGCTTAATAGTATTACACGAAGTTATTCCACCGACTCATTCCACGTTATCCCTTATTTTGTCACAACAGTCAGTGGGTACTATCAGATCCCTTGTGTTAATGCCAATGCGCTTAAAAGGGAGATGTTAGTCTATGATTTTGCAGCTTTTAAACATTTTGGCATTATACGAGGTGTGGCAGAGAAGTAAAGAGACTGATTTTTTATTTAGCAAAGTGTGTATTTTATCAAACATCAATATTATTCCCTTAAAAAAGCGTTGCACTAAGCGATGGAAGGTGACTGACACTCGTGCACTATGAAGGACAACAGCGAAGTGTTGCAAGATTGCTTGCAGTGTTGCCAGTCTCAGTACTTTTCTGCTACACCTCGTATGTTAAGGTCTAAATGTTAAGAATGCTCTATTTTTTTTAGCTGAATTATGGCGAATCCTTTGCAAATTTTCATCCTCAAATGTGCCTGAGCGAAACTTATATTCCTTCATACAACAGGCATATTTTGATAGTAAAAAACAGCCTGATTCGAAAAAATCTGTTGGTGAAAAAATTGAGCAACCATCAACATCAAGAGAAAGCAGTAGTAGAGAAATACAACCACCTCAGCCATCACTGACCACAAATACTAGTGGTTCAAGTAAAAGTGGCACTGATATAAGGGATTTTTTCGGACCCGGCAAGGAAAAACAACCATCTTCAAATACTGCAAAAAGTGAAGACGGCCCAAAAAATGTCGAGGCAAGCAGGGTAACTGAAGAGACTTGTGATTTTGAAGAGGATATCATTGAGGGTACACCCCAACTACTGTGACAGACTTTAAATACAAAAAGAAAACGAAAATAAAGGCAAAATTCACTGAGGAAGAAATTGTTCAGAAATTGCCAAAGACAGATATAGCCTTACTAATGGATGATTTGGAAGGCGTCTCCAAACCCAAAATGAAAAATCACAACCAGATTCTCTCTTGACGCAGATTGATAAGATGCCGAGAAAGACGAAAGTATTGAAAGTGGAGGATCAAACACTTGTTGCTAGTGCCTTTACTATTGATGAAGAAATGGATGTTGATTTCGCAGAAATGTCGACAAGCAAAGAGGAGAACAAAACACCGAAACGTAAAATTTCAGATTATTTTAATATCAAATCCAAAAATAACTGATTGTAATTTATTTTGCTAATCTGTAATGTTAAAAAAAACTTAATTCCTATAAGGGCTGTGTGTTTTTGTATGCCAAATTGCGGAGCGTTTAATTTTGATACAATCATCTTATGTGAATTTACAATGCAATTGTTTCACACGACGGTCACCTACATTGTACTTTGAAAAAGCCACCGCACTAGCCAAAACGTTAGTAAAATCTACGTGCACGGCCTTATTGAATGGCTGACAAGAAGTTAAGGTGGGGAAGCTAATTTTGCTTTGTCATATAAAAGTATGCTCGGTACTATCGACCTAACAACTTATATGCACAAATATTTTGTCATGTCTAAAAAATGGTGCCAAGCAGGTTGACTCTGTACTTCTCAGAAATTCTGTTAACAGTTAGATGATGATCTGTTTATTTAAAAATCATATGTGTCAAGAGGGTCATCACATTGGTGAGGCAGCGAACCCGGTATATCGACGAGCGATGCGGGTGGTGTGGCGATTCGGTGAATCGGGCTGAACATCATGATCGAGCTCGAGCGGTCAAATGGACTACTAGAGACATGTTGATCAGTAGTGCGATTTAAACTTACCAGTATTTTAACATATGCATTACTAAGAGATGGATAAGAAATTATCGAGATCAGAAGCTTCCTAATAATGGAACGTCTTTCACTGATACCAAAGATGCAACATACATAATGAAAATTTGTGACACCTGTTTCGGTGATTACTATACACTGAAAACCAAATACCTCTGACGTTGTACGTGTGTAGGAAGAGATAGAAGTTGCCGGGCAACCCGAGTACGACGTCAAGGATGCCATCGGCGCACTCGCTTCTCGCGCTTATCTCTCGAACACACTGCGACGTCTGCCAAATTTGAATACATACTTTGAAAAAGCTAGTGTCTCATAAATGGCGCTGTAGCCAATTATGCAGAGTAAATAGAGAAAGAGCTGTGGCAGATTTTCATAGATGACGCTACGGTATCTCATCTCGGATAATGTTTCGGACTTGGGAATATAGCGTTACGATGCTATCTTCTAGTAGAATAAGTTGATCAATTGTAAAACTTAATATCCAATCTTTTTTTTGTGATTACAACAGTTCGTCGCTAATTGGCGTGGAAAGTAAAAATATGGAAGGTTGTCCGACGTTAAATTTCAAAATGTACACAAAGTATCGATCCTCTATGCACATCTCTATTACATACATAACCTTATCTCGCAGATGTGTCAACGTGAAAACGAAAACACTTTTCCAATTTTTCTGAATTTTGTACAAGTTGAAGCAAAATAATACGAAAACTATGGCTGTAATCACACTAAAAATAGGAAAATTGGTAAACCAAAATTATACTCGGATACATCCAAAGTTATCCCAGGTATTTTTAATACTTCATTTTGTGCTTGTTGCTTGATTTAAAGAAACAAATCTATTTTTTTAGATTGTAAGGCCTTCCAGTTACCAAAGCTCGCAGTTCCTAGAAGATCTAAGGGATGTAAAAGTAAAATATGAAGTTACAAAAGATCCAGTTGACTGGTCATTTGTTGAAAGAGCCTTACCCCCAACAGTTGTGCCTGAGCCAGTAAAAAAAGACAAATATCCCTCTGGATGGAGACCTCAGGCTGACAATCTGAAAGATAGACATTACTTTATTGAGAGAACAAAAAACCACATGATACCAGTATATCTTGAACTGGAGCGAAGAAATACAAAGAAAACCACAGTTATTAGGAAAATCCAAGGAGATGTGTTCAAACTGGAAAAGGATTTGCTTGCCTTTTTGCAGAAGGAGTCATTTTATCCTATACGTAGCCAGGTTAATGAATTTGCAGGAATTATAAAGATAGGAGGAGACTTTGAATGCAGATGTAAAATATTTTCTAGAGAAAAGACAGTTTTGAGTTTGTTTATATTGTTTAGCTAGTGTGTATATTGTATCAATAAAACTTGTATAAAACTCCTATAGTAGTCAATTTTTGTATTTCAATCTACAATGATTCCAAATATT